>JAEUYN010000948.1:0-525381 GCA_018257835.1 Euura lappo | reverse complement strand
GAGTGATTTTAATTTGTACTTGAGATCATTCAAATACAACTATCGATTAACCGTGGAAATGTTTTAAAAAAGATATTTATTGAGCAATCAGAGCTCCTTCGATCCTTTCACTGGTGGCTACAGGTTTGAATTATACAATTTTACCGACCTGTACGTACTGATTCTCCCTTTTGAGGCAAACAATCATTATTACCAGGGTAAGTTTACCCGTCTAGCTATCACATCCGTCGATGAAAAAAAAATAGAAATTAATCAAAACCTAATCCACTAATTTTTTTTATCCTAGATTGTAATCTAATTGAAATACTGTAGTACAACATGAATCCGTAATGAGTTATCCAACTATTCAATCGGAGTTATTTTACCACTACTTGCATGGCATGCGAACGACTTGTTCTTCTCTCTGTTTTTGTTATTGTGCATCAAAGTTTGTGTCCGCAGATGTGTGAATGTAACGATTTTCCAGTTTCCGTATCTCATCCTATTCTCAAGTTTCAAGCCGTGATCTGATCTCAACCCAGATTCTCTACTTTGGAGATTTCACTCATTCATCCTCATATCAATTTGAAAAAATAACTGCAGTGTTCATTACAGTCTAAAAACTTGATTCAGTTTTTCTGTGTTCGTTTTCTTTGAAATTTAATCTACTTTATGATGTTGAATCATTAACAAAAATTCATTTCATCACATTCTCATTTCACATGCAAAGTATGTTTCTTCTCATTTACAGTTCATCCATCCTGTATAGACCTGACGCTAGATATGGTGCCTCACATTCAAGGATATTCCTGGCAGTGTACCGACTGCAAAACGTGTGTTCAGTGTCACAATCCTGCAGACGAGGACAAAATGCTATTCTGCGACATGTGCGATCGGGGGTAAATTGCCAAAATTCCTTAGTTTTTTATCTCTCGCCAGAATCTTACCACCTTTTTTCATCGTGCTTACAGGTATCATATTTATTGCGTCGGACTGAGGCGGGTGCCGCAAGGGCGATGGCACTGCAGGGAATGTGCGGTCTGCGCCAGTTGCGGATTACGACAACCGGGAGGTGCTAACTCGGACAGAAACAGCGTCGCGCAATGGCAGCACGAATATAAAAAAGGAGAGAGAAACACTCGCGTTTATGTTTCTACCCTGTGCGTTCCATGTTCAAAGTAAGTCACTCTATAAGGCTGAAAAAGAACAAACTTCTCCAATCAATGACAGGATCTAATACTGCTATATAGGAAAGAATGACAGATTCCAACACATACGCACACTTATGATTCCTTGATCATTTTTTAGCATCAGTTTTTTTTTCAACCAGAAACAGCAAAGCTCTAGACGCAGGCGTTGGCTTGATCTATTTCTAGTTCTGCACAATTACTAATAAGATTGAGTAACAAGAAAAGAGAAACAGATTTTTTATCGGTTTGAATGATTGAACGATTAATGAGTTTTGATTTTGACTAACTGAATAATAATTTGTGCGTTAACAAGGCTGTGGCGGAAAGGCCGTTACTGCCCACACTGCAGCCGCTGTCACAGCGCCCAACGACTCGACCTGGAACCAAGTCTAATCCATTGCGGCGCATGTGACAAATATCTGCACTTAGGTACTGATACGAATCTTGATTAAATTTAAGCTTTTTCATTGGAAACTTGGTAACATATTCGATCTTTGTGCACAATTTTTATCAAAATGGTCCCTAGTTTATTGGTAGCAAAAAAAAAAGTAGTAGAAAGATGAAGAAAAAAAAAATGAAAAAGCTTACAAAGTCCCATTAAAGTAGAAACTCATTAGATTGATGCAATAGTAGACGTGTGTCGTGTGTATTTGTCGTGCATGTTCAATGAGCTTGTGAGTTTATTCTCCAAAATCTACGTAGAATAATTCAAAATAAAAAGTGAATACTATTTTCTCTTGACATAAAAAAAGACCTCAACATATTACAAAATGTATATTAGAAAAAAAATACAAATTAAAAGTTAGTACTTTGATCGTAGGTCTAATTGTGTTTTAATAAGTGTGTTTTGTAGATATAGAAACTTATGAAGACGTAGCTACGTGATTTGCCTGTAAACACACATAATTTCGAATTTTCATTGTATTTGGTATGATGGAATATTTTTCTCTTCCAGGTTGCGTGGAGATAAAGTATGGATCAATTGACAGGAAGAATTATATCTGCGAATGCTGCAGCACGCCTAATATCTCAAGATCCCTGATATCCAAAAGCTACAGGACATAAATAATCATTGATTTTTACCGTTAAATATCCGATAAATTATCCTTCTAAGAAAGACTGGTAACTTGTAATTTCATCTTTATATTTTTATTTTGTCAATCAAATAATTTATGGTACTATAATTCATCCTCTGTTCAAAGATTAGGATTAGGATCATTACTTGAACATTCACATCGCAGTTAGTGTCCCTAACTTAATTAAATGTATATAATAATAGAGAAACAGAAAATCAGTAAAATTTTGCGACAGTATTATCATTTTATAAGTACGATTGTATCAATACCCTAACTCTTATGCCTAGATATTAATTGAAATATGACTTCCTTTGACAAAACTCTTTGTGTGTATCCTAACTATCTGGGTAAATAAAAAGATCAAATAAATGATTCTCAGTCTCTGTTTATTTACCGAATTTCAATTTTTCGATACTTGCAACACCGTAGTAAATAAATAATCTACTAGATCACGATTACGGAGAATTCGAATGGAATAAGCGCTTTTGAATTATTCAAATAAGCGCGGGAAATGATGGGCAAATTTTGTTAAGGTGAAATGAAAGTCACGTGACCTCGATATGATGTACACTTGGAATTTTCAAACGCTATTTTCTCAGCCAAAACACATTCGATTGATGTGAAATTGATATCAGTGACGTAGAAAAACTGAATGAAGGGCCTGCCAATCGCAGATTTTCGAATATCGAAAGACATAATCAGAATTTTGTGTAACAATATCGTTCTGTAACCCAAGGAGGTGCTGCCCCTCGTGGAGAGAGGCAGCACTTCCTTGGATAACAGAACAATATTGTTAAAAAACTGTTATTACGTCTCGATTTTAGAAAATCCACGACTGGCAGGCCCTTCATTGAGTTTTTCTACGTCACTGATATCAATTTCACATCAATCGAATGTGTTTTGGCTGAGAAAATAGCGTTTGAAAATTCCAAGTGTAAATCATATCGAGGTCACGTGACTTTCATTTCACCTTAATTTCTATTGTCTGCACGGTTCGTGGCGAAAGTTTTGTGTACTCGTGACGCATGGTGGCGTTGTGAACAAACAGTTTATAGGTTATAAAGTTAAAACGTAACTAATATGTTTTGAAAATAGAAGTGGACCTTGCTAAATAAGTAAATAAATCTCTCGTAAAACTTAAATATGGGTTCGAACAAGCGACATAAAACCGAAAAGGCACGAGAAACTAAGAAAAAGCGACACCGTAGCCGCTCACGATCACATTCTACGGAACGTGATAAGGCGGAGAAACACAGGCATCACAAAAAACATAAAAGACGAGAACGCAAGGATAATGAAAGCGACGGTAAACCCGCCCTTATCAATATTAAAGAATCTTCAAAACAGATTTTATCCGATCTAAAACCTTAGAGAAATAAAAAAAAGCTAATCACAAAATTTGAAGGTCATCTTTTTTTCCTTTCGCAACGAACTCGCTGCGTTATGCAACGACACCTCGATTCAGATGTTCGATATTTAATTTTTCCAGTCGAAATCGTTAGCGCTCCGCCTCCGCCTAAGATATCGAGAACTTCGCACGTGCTGACGCCGCCACCTCCTCCCGAAATATCTCGACAAAGGAGTCCGTCTCCGGCCAAGGGAGGAGCGGCCCAGACGTCGTTGTCGATCGAAGAGACGAACAGGTTGAGAGCAAAGCTGGGTCTAAAGCCTTTGGAGACTTCTACGGTATCTGCGGACGATCCTAACAAGATAAAAGATGACTTGGGGGAATTTTATCACAAGCCGGCTCCTAATAATAACGATAAAGTCAAAACTCAGAAGATCAAAGAGAGACTCACTACGCAGAAGGAGAGAAGACATATCGAGTCTAATCTGTCCAAGGTCAAAACTCTCGGGGAAAGCGACTCGGACGATGACGCCAAAGCCTGGGTACAAAAGAACAGGAAACTTCAAATGGAGAAGAAAAAGGCCGACGAGAGGGTAGATACCACATAATTGTTCAGTTTCCATCAGAAATAAGCTGTTTCCGCACCTTTAGATCCTCAATGATTAATTATGGTTGAATAATTTCAGGCGAAAATGTTGGATCAATTGGATGAAGAATTTGGAATCGGTAGTCTGGTCGAGGAGGAAGTTCGAAGCGAACGTCGTCTGGCGTATTCTAACAAAGATCTTAGAGGACTCAAAGTCGAACACGATATGGTAAAAAGCAAAGTCGACGATGATAATCACCGTTGAATAGTAATAATTCGAATTTTTCAATTCTAGGACACGTTTGAGGAAGGCAAGGTTGTTGTGTTGACACTGAAGGACCAGGCGGTCTTAGACGAGAACGAGGATGTACTGGTGAATGTGAATCTTCTGGACGAGGAACGTTATTCGCGTAGTAATTTGAACAAGTCGAAAAAGCCTGGTTACGACGCGTACGACGAGGAGAATTTCGATGATTTTGGTTTCTCCAAGAAAACCGTTCTCGATAAATACGACGAGGAAATAGACGGACAGAAGAAGGAGAGTTTTGCGATCGGTTACGATAATGCGAAAGAACGAAAGCAACGTCAAACAGAAATCGTTAAGAACCGTCTAGCTAATAAAAAATTAGAAACCCTGAGGCTGCCGGAACTCAAGTTGGCTAGCGAATATTACAACGACGAAGAGCTAGCAAAGTTCAAAAAACCTAAGAAGAAAGTAAGTCGCGGTATTGGCTAACGGCTATTCGTCAGACTTTGTACTACGATAACGAAACTCGTTGCTTTCAGATAAGAAAAATAAGACAAAAGAAGATGCTGAAGGCGGATGATATCGTACCTGACACCACCGATTATCTCAGAGATTTGGGGAGTCGGCGGAATCCGAGGCACAAAGAAGCCAGAGCCCAAGAGGAGGCGGAGAACCTCATGGACGTTGACGATATGGAGAGTAAGAAAATATAATCACACAAGCCCAGTGATGTTTGTACTCTGTATTCACAGAATAATAATCATTTGTATTTCAGCTCCCAGCGAAGATTTATCCGGTGTTAAGATTGAGGATGACGATAGGGAGCTAGAATTGCAAGTAGCACTGAAAAAGGCTCAGCGCGTTAAGCTGGCGCTACAGTCTGGGGTTGAAAAAGTTGCTCAAACGATAAAACAAGAGGTTGAAGACGCCAACGACAATCAAGCCGGCAATATTGTACTGAATGCGACAGCTGAATTCTGTAGAACGTTGGGAGACATTCCGACTTACGGGCTCGCAGGGAATAGGGACGAGAATGTCGAAGACCTCATGGTAATGTACATCGACAGTGACTACCGATACGACATGAAGTTAGCCGCAGGTTTCAGCCGCCGGTTGCGCGGAACCAGGGACGAATAGGGGCGCGGGGCCCTCGACGTCAAAATGTCATCCCAACGCCGTGGTTCGTTTCTGGTGGTGTCAATAATTCGGAAAGCATCGAAAATTGTATAAATACGTATGAAATCACGTCAAGCATTTGAAGAATACTGATAGCTTCGCTGTTTCCGGGCGCTTCGCAACCTCGTCGAATTTGTATAATTCATTTCGGGAGTAAATTTTCGCGAACCCAGATGAGATTTCTACCACTATATTGGGGGTGGAAGGGGAGTGTTTTTTTACTCATTCCAGATTTTTTACACCTTTCTGAATCATGAGCCGCAACTTTGAACTTGGAAAATTCGCCCATTCGGTGATTTTAACGAAGAAATTATTAATTACTGGAGTAAATCTTTACGAACCCTGATGAAATTTGTACCGCTATTTTAGGGGTGAAAGGGGAACGCATCCTAATTTTTCCACATTTTTTAAACCTTTCCGAGTCATGAGCCGCAACTTTGAACTTGGAAAATTCGCCCATTCGGTGATTTTAACGAAGAAATTATTAATTACGGGGGTACATTTTTACGAACCCTGATGAAATTTGTACCGCTATTTTGGGGATAAAAGGGGAACGCATCCTAATTTTTTCACATTTTTTAAACCTTTCCGAGTCATCAGCCGCAACTTTGAACTTGGAAAATTCGCCCATTCGGTGATTTTAACGAACAAATTATTAATTACGGGGGTACATTTTTACGAACCCTGATGAAATTTGTACCGCTATTTTAGGGATGAAAGGGGAACGTATTCTAAATTTTTCACATTTTTTATACCTTTCCGAGTCATCAGCCGCAAGTCTACTCAACTAGAATATTTATAACTCGTTCGATAATAATAACCTCGCGCATGATACGATATGATGTTATTGGGAGAAAAGCAATACTAGTATTTTTTTAAACACGTGATAATCATATTGATGAGACTTGAAAAAATGCAGAAAATTCAGAAAAAAATGTATATATTAGTCTGTAAGTTGGGAAACGATAATCATGATGATATGAATGATGAAAAGAATGATCCGCGAATATTAGTCTACAAAAGTACTCAAATAACTGAAATATTGATAACTCGTTCGATAATTATGACCTATCACATTATACTACACGTATATATATATTTTGTTTATTTTAATTATTTACTCGGTTATTCATCAATATTTCACGAGCTATTGACACGTTATTTCAACTATTAATTTCCCCTTTTCTAGAATCACCGAATGGGCGAATTTTCCAAGTTCAAAGTTGCGGCTCATGACTCGGAATGGTGTAAAAAATGTGAAAAAATTAGAATACGTTCCCCTTTCATCCCCAAAATAGCGATACAGATTTCATCAGGGTTCGTAAAAATGTACACCCGTAATTAACAATTTGTTCGTTAAAATCACCGAATGGGCGAATTTTCCAAGTTCAAAGTTGCGGCTGATGACTCGGAAAGGTTTAAAAAATGTGAAAAAATTAGGATGCGTTCCCCTTTCATCCCTAAAATAGCGGTACAAATTTCATCAGGGTTCGTAAAAATGTACCCCCGTAATTAATAATTTGTTCGTTAAAATCACCGAATGGGCGAATTTTCCAAGTTCAAAGTTGCGGCTCATGACTCGGAAAGGTTTAAAAAATGTGAAAAAATTAGGATGCGTTCCCCTTTCATCCCTAAAATAGCGGTACAAATTTCATCAGGGTTCGTAAAAATGTACCCCCGTAATTAATAATTTGTTCGTTAAAATCACCGAATGGGCGAATTTTCCAAGTTCAAAGTTGCGGCTCATGACTCGGAAAGGTTTAAAAAATGTGAAAAAATTAGGATGCGTTCCCCTTTCATCCCTAAAATAGCGGTACAAATTTCATCAGGGTTCGTAAAAATTTACTCCAGTAATTAATAATTTCTTCGTTAAAATCACCGAATGAGTGAATTTTCCAAGTTCAAAGTTGCGGCTCATGACTCGGAAAGGTTTAAAAAATGTGAAAAAATTAGGATGCGTTCCCCTTTCATCCCTAAAATAGCGGTACAAATTTCATCAGGGTTCGTAAAAATTTACCCCCGTAATTAATAATTTCTTCGTTAAAATCACCGAATGGGCGAATTTTCCAAGTTCAAAGTTGCGGCTCATGACTCGGAAAAGTTTAAAAAATGTAAAAAAATTAGGATGCGTTCCCCTTTCATCCCTAAAATAGCGGTACAAATTTCATCAGGGTTCGTAAAAATTTACTCCAGTAATTAATAATTTCTTCGTTAAAATCACCGAATGGGCGAATTTTCCAAGTTCAAAGTTGCGGCTCATGACTCGGAAAGGTTTAAAAAATGTGAAAAAATTAGGATGCGTTCCCCTTTCATCCCTAAAATAGCGGTACAAATTTCATCAGGGTTCGTAAAAATGTACCCCCGTAATTAATAATTTGTTCGTTAAAATCACCGAATGGGCGAATTTTCCAAGTTCAAAGTTGCGGCTCATGACTCGGAAAAGTTTAAAAAATGTAAAAAAATTAGGATGCGTTCCCCTTTCATCCCTAAAATAGCGGTACAAATTTCATCAGGGTTCGTAAAAATTTACTCCAGTAATTAATAATTTCTTCGTTAAAATCACCGAATGGGCGAATTTTCCAAGTTCAAAGTTGCGGCTGATGACTCGGAAATGTTTAAAAAATGTGAAAAAATTAGGATGCGTTCCCCTTTCATCCCTAAAATAGCGGTACAAATTTCATCAGGGTTCGTAAAAATGACCCCCCGTAATTAATAATTTCTTCGTTAAAATCACCGAATGGGCGAATTTTCCAAGTTCAAAGTTGCGGCTGATGACTCGGAAAGGTTTAAAAAATGTGGAAAAATTAGGATGCGTTCCCCTTTCACCCCTAAAATAGCGGTACAAATTTCATCAGGGTTCGTAAAGATTTACTCCAGTAATTAATAATTTATTCGTTAAAATCACCGAATGGGCGAATTTACCAAGTTCAAAGTTGCGGCTCATGATTCAGAAAGGTGTAAAAAATCTGGAATGAGTAAAAAAACACTCCCCTTCCACCCCCAATATAGTGGTAGAAATCTCATCTGGGTTCGCGAAAATTTACTCCCGAAATGAATTATACAAATTCGACGAGGTTGCGAAGCGCCCGGAAACAGCTAAGCTATCAGTATTCTTCAAATGCTTGACGTGATTTCATACGTATTTATACAATTTTCGATGCTTTCCCAATTATTGACACCACCAGAAATGAACCACGGCGTTGGGATGACATTTTGACGTCGGGGGCCCCGCGCCCCTATTCGTCCCTGGTTCCGCGCAACCGGCGGCTGAAACCTGCGGCTAACTTCAGCGTCAGTGACTACCGATTCATTTATCTTCAACGATCAACAATGAATTACAAGCTCGAATCATTTTCAGGACTTCGAAGCCGAGGGAATCAAAGACAAGATACCGGACGATGAGGAAGACGTCGACGGTCGTGGGGCTTGGAACACAGTCAAAATAGGTATTTTGATTTTCATTACCACAGTTTCTCAGAATTTGTCTCAATTGATTCTAAAAATCTGTCTTCATTATAGATGAAGCTGCGATCGAGCCGATAGCTCTAGAAGCTGCTATTCTGGATGCAGAACCGTCGCTCGGACAAGGTGTGGGCGGCGCCTTGAGACTAGCAATGAGCAAAGGGTACTTGCAGAAAGAGGACACTAATCGACCCTCCGCATCTCGCTTTGCTCATTTACAGGCACAGAATTATTCAATAGAAGACAAAACCTACGGGTAAACGATCTTTGGATTATTAAATCATTTTCTTTATAAATTTCGTCAACTTTAATGAACCAATTTATATTTTCCATCCATAGCGACGACGACAAATTTGGCAGAAGGGACAGATTCAACGGGCCGACTTCAGACTTCAAAGAACGCGATGGATTCAAGCCAAATGTCAAATTGGAGTACATCGATGACGACGGTCACGTTCTAAGTGCTAAGGAAGCATTCCGATACCTTTCTCACAAGTTCCATGGAAAGGGACCCGGAAAGAACAAGGTTTGGTCACTCGTCTCTGTGATGAGGGGGCGAGAGTTGTAAAACGTTGTATTTTCAGGTGGAAAAGAGGATGAAAAAAGTGGAGCAAGAGGTGCTGATGAAGCGGATGTCTTCTACGGATACTCCGCTAGGTACTCTCAATCTTCTGCAAGCTAAACAGAAGGAAACTCAGTCTCCTTACATCGTGCTCAGTGGCAGCAAGCAGTTGCAAACGTGAGTAGATTTAGCGATGGATAAAAGTCGTTTATAATCAGATGATTTATATTTTGTTGAACATTTTTCAGGACGAGTATATCGAAGACTAAGCATTGAGTCGACATTACAAGGGGAAAATATAACTCGTATATCGTTATACACAGACTATCGGAGAAACTAATCAAGTTTAATCAGAGCTGAAGTTTTTGATCATCTTTTATATTGGACAACAGATTTTATTAGACGTCTTATCATTTTCTGTATCGTAAGTCTAGGGTATCTACAATTTAATTATTCTTCAGTGAATAATAATTTCCACACAGAAAACTAGGAGAATTTCTAATTTATTATTATATCGAATTGATTCGTGAATTGGAAAACTGTCAGTAAATTATTTTTACAAACTATCCAATTTCAAAGATGAATGAAACAGCATCTTTTCTTTAATCAATTGAACAATCTTTTTTCCACTGCTGCAATAAAATATCTAGGTAATTTACGAATTTGAAAGATCAAGATCAAGGATCGACCTATAAACGCTGTATGTAAAAAGTACATAAAATTATAATAAATGATACAGATTGAAATTGAAACGTGACTTCATTTTCTTTTACTGCCCAAAAGCTCCCAGGTCCTTCAAGTTCCACTTTGAATCCTTAGGATTACATTAATCAATGCAACCGCAAAAAGATGTCATGAAAATTAAATCCACTTTTTATCTTTTATCCAAATGAAATACAACGCATGATTTCGTATGATTAAATTAATTAAATTAACAATTAAAACGTTTTAAGATAATGAAAAAAGTGATTGAGAAAAGGGTCTTCGATTAATGTTCACATTTATTACAATTGAAACAATTATTTATAAAGTTTTTTTTTCTTTTTTGTCTACGAGTCACGTCTGTGCAATAATGAACAGAATCGTTTCTCTACAATTAATCTTCATTATCACTATTTACATGAGAAATGTATGCAAAAACTCTTTTTTTTTCTTTTGGGTATAAAAACGTTGCTTTTCGATGGTCATATTCGCATATCTAATGTAGATAGTGAATGCAATTACTAAATTCAGACTAATTGTAAATATATATCGGATTAAAAAATTACAAAGCCAGCGCGTTAAAGCTACATATAATCGAATTTATTCTTATCGCAATGACGATTATATTTCTTATATTTTTATATACCTATCGAGAAGATAATTGAAAAATAATAATAAAAAAAAAAAAACACATTTAATTAATGAATAAAAAATTCAATTGGAAATTCTACAAACTGGTTTAGGGACAGCTGACATAAAAACTTTTTACGAACTGAGTAAAATCACGCTCATATTGTGCAAAATACACGCATAAAATTCCTTATTCAATTTTTTTGTATGTGGGACTTGAGCCTTTTTTTGTGTCAGTCTTAATCCCTGATTTAGTTATCACAGGAGATTTGAAATGATCTCATGAATCTCTTGAAAGTGGATAGAGTAAAATTACAGTATTTTTACCGTTGACTGTCGTATCAATCTTAGGATTCATTATAAGCTCTTAGCCGGCTGCTAAACCAGTGTGCCGAATATTCAGTATTTTTTATAAACCATCGCTACTACAATGTATACATATATTGATAAATAAAGAACGCGGAATCCGATTGTATTTCATTCAGCATTTTTTTTTTTTTTTTTTCATACTCTTTGGTTTCTGCAAAATCAGTATTTCAAGGCAAGAACAAATATATCACAGTGTACAATACTAGCAAAAATGTGATATACCTAGTAATTTGGCTACTTATCACCGACCCCCCCTCCCTTAATTAAACCAGTACTTTCATTGAGATTTGAGTAACTTTCATTGAGCCAAGATTGATAAGTAAGAAATTATTTATCACCTAGTCACTGAGTTATATTCCATTCGAAATAAACAGTGAAGCAATGTTTAGTAACAGTAATTAATACAAATATAAGAACAAATGGTAATTCAAAATCAAATCCCTGAATAAATGATGAAATTTTTGTACATCCAATTGAAAAAAAAATGTTTCATTAGTACAGTTGCAGATATTAAACAATTTTTTTCACACCAAGTCCTAGAGAGTGTGACTTTATGAAATTATTACAAACATGAGGATAATTAATGTGGAATTGGTAATGAAGACACATAGAAAATTTAAGGTAAAAAAATATGAAAAAATATTAATAAATTGGGAAAAAATTGTTAACAACACAAATTAATAAAAATGTAATAAAATTATTTTATTGCAGTGAAGTATTTCGATTCAGTTCGTAATGAAAAAAAAGAGAACACAATTTTTATTCTGTGGCTTTTATAAAGTGCGATAGGCAAGAGACTAGTGTAATGTTTTACAATACAGCAACTATGATTAAACTGTCATCTAATGATTGTGAGCAAATCTGTTATTACATATGATATGAAAAAACGAACAAATACTGTGATTGAAAAATGCATATATCATGAGGTGGATGAAATTGATTAACATTTGATACATTTTAGAATATTTCCACGTTCATCCATAAAATGTAAACATATAACGAGACGAATGACTAATACTATCGATACTAGTTTTGAATATAAAATTTTCATTATTATGATATAAAACAATAAGCATGAATATTTTATTGAATACCATGAGGAAAAACAAAAACTGTTGTACTTTTAATTTTCTAAAGTATTAGAAATTATTCAACAATATCCCAATAAATAATTATCTATTAAAATAGTCGTTTTTGGAAGATACTTCTTTTTTTTTTGTTTTTTTTTTCTTTATACTGAATTCTAGAAACCCTAGAAATCATAATATGTTACAGATATTCCACAATGATATGACATTGATCAACCGTATGATACCTACATGCGTAAAGCACGGGCTGCAACATTGACATGAATCTTGGTTTAAATTTTTTTTTAGATATTGGTGCATGACAAAATCGAATAGACATTAAATTTGTTGAGAATAACGTAAATACACCAAAAGAATTCAGTCAAGAGGTACCATCTTAGTATAATACTAGGTTGACCATTCGAATACCTATGATTCTCTATTGATGATTGACAATATAGGTATTGAATATTATAAGTAGGCACAAAACAACGAGTGCAAAAGATTTGATCTTTTTCGACACGCAAAGTGCGGACAAATTTCATTCGTAGTATTAATTTCCAGTTCATGATCGTCTGCATTGTTCGACAAATGCATTTTAAGTACTTTTTTATTTTTGAAAAAATATAATTGATTTTTGAGTAAATTGAATCGATTGATATTATTTTCTAGGAAATATTTAGTGATTACGGTCGCCACTAAAAACCGATTTGGCTTAATTAATAATCTGGTTGTATAATTACCAACGTACGAAAATACTCGTATGAATAATATCAAATAATATATTATTTTAGTTTTAATTAATCTAATATAGACGAAAATTGACAAGACTTTTGTGCCATTCAACTATGCCCGAAGTTTGTATCCGGTTATTAAATTTAATTAATTATTAATAAACAAATGCTCGTATAATATATTGAAATAAATTTTGTTCTACTATGTCTTTGGTTGTTAATTAAATTTGACAAATATATTAAAAGTTGGTTAAATTAATTCAATTTATGTAACAAGTTGTACGAAGAAATAAGAAAATAATCGCTTCTGTTCAGATTTCTTTTTTTTTCAAGCTTGTAGTTGTTGATCCATGTCTATCATTTTATGCGATATACGAAATAACAACATACAATGAGTAATGACATTCTGCAGATGGCTAACTCGTGTGTATTACGAAGGCCACTAAGCCATCAATAATGGATGAAGTCTAAAGAGAAAAAAGGAACTGAACAAATTGTAATTGAAGATAATAATAGCAATAATAACTTTTCGATTACTGTGTACTCGGCATTCCGATAGAGTTGCATTACATCGATTCCGATACTTCTACTAGCTGGAGTATAGGTATAGGAGGAGTTCATATTTCACGACAATAAAATTATTTGAATATAGATAACGAAAGACTTCTTATTTACGCTAATCGCTACGGAGCCAAAAACCGGAAGACTGTACTATTATCCTAATACATATCTCGAATAAACAACCAAAAGAAAAATACAACTAATTAACACCCAGATTTGAAGCAAACGCACAATCATCACTTCAGCTACGTAGTGTATTTTTTTTTCTTTTAGATAGCAAAAAACACAGCGATATATTATGTTGGAAGTACGGAGGCAGAAAATTCGTGCATGCGATCAATTGAATCGGAAGGCGTAGAGATTTTTGAAAAAAATTCCGCCAAAAGCCAAAGTAGATGTGTAATATTTCGACTACATAATTATAGACTCAATGATCAGATTGTTGCCGTGCTTTCTATCATTTTCTATTTTTCTATTCCATCTCTTAAAATGTTTCTAGATATTTTTGATTTCTCATCAAGTAACTATGCACAGTGCCGTATAACAACATTTTCTTAACTAACTACAACTTTGTCTTTTCCATTTTTTTTTTTTTAATTATTATTATTCAATTTTAGCTAAGGAAGCAATCATTGAGAGAAAAGTTTCTTCAAGTGTCTATCAATGAAATAGAACAGGGGAACGACGTTTACAGATCTAATCATTCTACTTTCGTCGATCTGTAAAGTGCCGGTAAATTCTAAGTATTTCGAGTATCGTACTTACAAGTAGTGCATTCAGTTTGCTAAATTATACTAGAATACAACCTTCACCTTGTAGCTTGTACGGTTGAAATATGAAAGAGATTCATAAAGTTGGGTGCATAACGTTTTGGCAAAATAATTGATTAAACAGGCTGACATTAGCCAGACCTTTATTTTGGCACTTGATTCGGATATTTTAATTATTATTATTGTTTTTATCAATTGAAATTTCGTCATTAATTAATCAATAATTTTCATTTCCCTCCTGAAAATACATTGCTACAACGTCAAGATGTTGTAATTAGTTTACTACCAAATATTTGTTGATTTTTTTTTTCACCTAAATCTACCAAGTCGTTACGCGTTTCTATAAAAACACAATTCACAGCGTGAAAGTAAACTGAAATGGATTCTTGGCTCTTTATCTTTTTTTTTTACCACATTTCTATCATTTTTGACTACTTAACTGGCAAGGTATGTGTAGAAAGTAACGGTGAGGTGAGCATTTCATATATTAACGAAGCTACGTCAACGTCCGATTAAACAATCTTCTTTCAGTTAAAATTGGAAGTATTCGTGATAAAACGGAGGACGATTGTCGTTATAATTGAGAAAATAAGAAAAAAAATTACCCTGCATAAAAATGAGAATTAAAACTGAAAGAAGACGAAGAAAAGTTTTGGCGAATAATTACCTAGAGCTTTAAAGCAGGCAAATAAATTCTTTACCGTAACAACTTGAATTGGCACGTAGCTTGCACACAAATAGCCACACGAAATTTTGTTGTTTTTTTATCGTTATTATACTGATGAATCTTTTCGAGCTTCTTTCTGATGTTTTCAATATGAAACAACAATATGCCTGCAATAAACTGTGTCGAAGCACGTCTTAATACGTATTTCCAGTAGTCATAAGTCTCCTTTTCCCCAACGATGATAGTTTTGTGGCTTCGTTCTTACAGTCACGACTCACAATGGGTTTTACACAGCTACGCCATGTTTGGGAAAATGAGCAAAATTATGACTCAGTAGAGCAGCACACCTGACAAACGACATGGTCACCGTTCAGAGTGTTTTCGCTTTCTCAAGCAAATCGTTGATGAATTTCTAAAAGGAAAAATTACGTTCATTTCATAACGACAATGTTGAAATCTGTCAACATTATCTTCCCCCGATTTTACTCACCTTCACATCGTGTGGTGATTTTTTTGCATCCACTAACAATTCCTGAAAATTATAATTTAGTTTTTTTAATTACGTCCGGCTATGAAGGAAGGGGGCTGAAGATTCTAGAATCTCGTCTCCCTCTTATTATCAACAGCTTGGTAATGAGTACCTGTAAATAGCTTCGCCTATGGTCGTCAGTGTCCATATCGAGCAGCTCGTCTATATCGACCTCAACTTCTCGATTTTTTCCATTTTCATTCTATGAATTGAGATAATGTTCATTAATGTCGTTACCGTATGAACAAAGTATTTATAAAACACAAAGATAAAGATATTTACATTTCATAACTTAAATTGATAAGAAATAAAAAAAAACACCGTGATTAACGATCGTAACTCGATCATTGTTTGCCGGTTGAACTTTGACAAGAAAATTGATGAAACATTCGAGTTCCATATCATTGCATTGCCATCAATCACGAGCTGCTATGACTTGTGATTGATACCGTTTATTGCATGGTCAATGTACCGACTACACAGACACAGTTTATTTTTATTTGAGCTAGCCATAAAACACAATCAGACCTAACTGCTAATGACACAACATGAAGATAAGAAGACGATAATCTCTAACAAAGGTGATCGCTAGCGTGAGATTGAATCTTCTATGCATCGGAATCTTACCACCGTCTCATAGAGCTTCTGCAGCTCGTCAAACAGCCACATTTCAACGGCCAGTCTCTTACGAATGAGGGACATCTGATGCGATCCGTACTTAGCAGTTAAAAACTTTTCCCTACGTTCTTTGACCTCTCCTTTTTCAGTGAACGCAACGTGAAGATTAGCTCGCGCAGGACTTCGCTCTGCCGTCAGGACACCACCGCCACCTTCCATTGCTGTAGTCTGAAGAAATATATAACAATGTCCACCAATTTTTCATCTTTATATGCCTAAGACAAATCGGTATAATAATTTTCCCGATTTTATGCAATTAGTATATTATTATTATTTTTTTTTAATATAAATTGCATTTATCAAGGATTGATCAGCACATCTTATCAGACGATTAGAAAGATAATATTTATTGATCGCTTACGGATCTTAAAATCTGTGATCATTTGACTCATTCCATTAGCATGAATAGTTTGTGATAAGTACCACGTGAACGAGAGTTATAGTGGGTTGTAAGTATTGTGCAAATAATTGTTCTGACTCATCCTGTTCTCTACCTGCTGTAGCAAAGGAACGAAAAAAAAAAAACACTAACAATAAGAGCGAGAAGAAAGAAATAATTGTACGAAACAATAAAAATTCGTTAGAGATTGTGACGATAATTGTGACTGTGGGAAGTAATTACGGTTGTAAATGCGATCATATCTAATCCAATGTACGAGAACTGTTACTTGAATAATATTCTGCTTTGTTTATACACGGAAGTAACTTTTTGTCAGTACGTAACATGTGAGGAATACTCTCTGTGGCACTGAGAGATATACATGTGTGGTTGTGATATGACCATATAAGTGACATAAATATCCTCCTACATGTACAGACGCGCACATAGGCATGAGCATGAAGCGGAGGCACTTATTCACGGCGTTTGGACACGCTGGTAGGTAGGTATCTGTATGAGTAACGCATACCTATGCATACGTTGAATAAAATTTAATGCTTCACCGAAATTTGTCCGAATTGAGGAAGTAATGATCAAAGACCGAATTCTGTAATTTCGATGAAAAAATGCGTTAAAAATTTGGTCGAAGAAACCGGAGCCGAGACGAGAATGAATCGCGGGATTTAAACAGCGAATCGATCGCGAAACGGCTAAAATTAAACTTCCGAATCTTTTTATAAATCACACACGTTGCATAAAAAAGGTTGACGAGAAAAAGTGTCAAGAGTTTGATTCAACTCACGGCGTCAATAGCTGCCGCGGTAATTGATTTTGATATCAATCAAACCGAGATCCGTGATTGACGATGAGGTATGTGACGTACTTACGTGAAAATAAATCGACCGTCGAAACGAAATTTATATCCAATTGATACCGGCGAACGAAATGCACGGCATGCACCACTCCCAAAATAACCTGACTATCGCTCTCTCGTCTCCTTGCTCCTTGCCACTGAAAAACTTACACTAACAACCGTAGTCCGTGCGTGCGCTATGCGGGCTTGTGAGACTCCGCGGCTACCATCAAACGGACAACAAAGACATTAGACAATCAGCCGATCACCGACCATGAACGAAACCGAGAACCGAAACGCTGGAATTTATCGTGGAATTGACTGATGCTGGCGCCAACTCGTGGCGAATAATCGAACCGTTATATTTAGGAAAAAATATACAATCTTTGGTTTTATCGAAATATTATTTATTTATATTTTAACAATCTTCTATATGTATACCTGATAACTTGAAGTTGCAAAAAATCTTTCTGATTGTTGTAACGTCACAATTGACTAGCAATGGTGCATTTTTGTAGGTTAGTCCAATGGGGCTGGTAAAGTGAGGTTAGGTTACCAAATTATGACATCACAGTGTTTCGAACACCAACGAATTTCAAATCGATATTCCTATTGTTTCATACTTATTTACTGATACTGTTTATAATCATGAAAAAAATCGTGTATTTATCATGTAGAGATCTGAAAGAATATCCAATTTATATCTGATAAAAAAAATTCAATTGTCATCTCATGAAATATATTACATATTATTATACATTGTTGATTTATTTGGCCGGTCATGGAATTTATTTTTCAAAAAATCTGAGCTCTATTGAAAAATAAACACTAAATTTCAGTCTCAATGAAAAAAAAAATTTCCATTGCATAAGTGACGTCGATTGATTTCGTCGACTGTCTTTAAGTTGCGTCTACAATGGGGCGACGCGACGCGTTCGCAACGCGTACGTTCTGACGTCACCCATAAGATTTTGCCGGGTGACGTCAGCGCGTATGCGTCGCGTCGACGCGTTGGTACCCCATTGTAGACACAACTTTACTTCCGCCGCGTTCTCGTCGCAAGTTTCAATCTCATCTACTCCGGTTTATCTGTTGAATTTCTTCGTTCATGATTATCGTCGTTTTCTTTTCCAACAATTTGACGTATTGGTGCACGTCGTCGTGCACGTTGACCAATCGGGGATGAGGATGCTTGGGTAATTTTCTAGCAGACAGCCGGGTATGTGTTGAATCGTTGAATGGTTTTTTGGCACTTTGGAGTACGTTTGACGTCACCATTGAAATTCTTTTTTTTTTAATCGAATGTACAACAACGCTGTCAACATTTGTTAAAATATAAAGAATTATACAGACATGATCAGTCTACGGGAGAAACAAATAAGTACGTTCATTATCTCTAAATTCGTAGAAGAATTTTAACCACGTAGAGTTTGAGACTAGGTTAAGTTTATCCATCTGCCCAACGTTTCGGGGATTCGGACTCGGTGACGTTTCTCTAATTGATGACAATTATACTCATAACCACGTCATCGTTGAGGCTATTACGAATTTTTATGGAAAATAATTTTTTTTAATCATTCTCGAGCACAAAATCAGGCTCTGAAGTCGAAACTAGGAGATTGACCCAATTTAACTCGTTTCAGATGCGCTGCGGCAAATGCTGAATCTGAATGATCCAGAAGTTAAACTTGAAGCCGCGGAACCAACATGGAAAATTCTGATATACGACAGGGTCGGACAGGACATTATATCCCCTCTAATCTCCATCAAGGAACTCAGAGAACTTGGGATCACGCTTCATATGTGAGTCTCGCGATGATATCTAAAACTTCGTCGATCGATTCGAGCCTTGATTCGAGTCTGAAGCCAATTTTTTCACCCGTCGCTATTCTTGTCACCCAGGCAGCTCCATTCGGACAGAGATTCAATCCCGGAGGTTCCGGCCATATATTTTTGTGCCCCAACGGATGAGAATTTGGGACGAATTGGACAGGATCTGCAGAATGGGCTATACGACATATATCATTTGAATTTTATATCGCCGATATCCAGACAGAAAATGGAAGACCTTGCGGCGGCGGCTTTGCAGGCTGGAGCGGTCGCAAATATCCACAAGGTTCGATCGTACAATTAAACCCATGAAAATTCGAGAGAAAGGGAGAAATATCGCCTCTCATTTATCATTTTACACAGGTTTTCGATCAGTATCTCAACTTCATAACTTTGGAAGACGATTTGTTCATTCTCAGGCATCAGAATAGCGACGCTGTTTCCTATCATGGTTCGTATTCAGAAATCGTCTCGAATTTCTCTGATTTATATCCATATAAACTTTTAGCCATAAATCGTGGAGAGATAAAAGACACAGAGATGGAAAGCATCATGGACGCGATGGTCGACAGTCTTTTCTCAGTATTCGTTACCCTGGGAACTGTTCCTATAATACGTTGTCCGAGAGGTAATGCCGCCGAAATGGTTGCAAAAAAATTAGACAAGAAACTAAGAGAAAATGTTTGGGATGCAAGAAATAACTTGTTTCAGGGTGAGGTTTCCGGAGCAGGGCATTTCAGGTACCGATCAAACCACAATCATGTTTCATAGTCCATCAGGATCGCTCGAAACCTTTCAATATTCTTTTCAATCTTCCAGTTTTCAGAGACCGTTGCTCATAGTTCTGGACCGAAGTGTGGACATGGCGACCCCGCTTCATCACACTTGGACCTACCAAGCTTTGGCACACGACGTGTTAGAGCTGGCTTTGAATCGATTAGTCGTTGAGGAAAGCGCGGGGAGGTCTCCAGCTGGTGGAGCACGCTCCAAAACCCGCGCCTGTGAACTGGATAACAGGGATAAATTCTGGTCGATACATAAGGGAAGCCCCTTTCCCTTGGTAGCCGAGGCCATTCAGGAGGAACTAGAACAGTATCGTACTTCTGAGGAAGAAGTCAAGAAGCTGAAATCTTCCATGGTACGAAATTATGAAATAATTACGCTCAAAATAGAAATTTTAACACCGGTCTTCTTTCTTCTCCTCAGGGAATTGATAACGAAAGTGAAGCCGAGTATTCGATGGTGTCTAACAATACAGCACGTCTCACAAGCGCTGTAAATTCGTTGCCACAGCTCCTTGAGAAGAAGCGTCTCATTGACATGCACACAACGATAGCAACAGGTGAGCAAATCATTGTCTTTTGAATCAGGTGTAATCAATTGATTTATCTATGCTTCTCAATTCGCAGGGATACTGAATTCCATAAAGGCCAGACGTCTGGACACGTTCTTCGAAATAGAGGAGAAGATAATGAGCAAACAAACGTTGGACAGAAGCATCTTGGACATTATCAACGACCCCGAGTCTGGAACGCCTGAAGACAAACTCCGTCTTTTTATCATCTACTACCTCTGCTCTAACATGTCCGACGTGAGTGCAATCAATTTCATACTGTTCTCAAGTTCAAGTTCAACACGTTATTGAATGATGCAATTTTTTTACAGACCGAGTACAACAAGCACGAAGGTGCCTTGGCCAATGCGGGGTGCGATCTCAACCCATTGGCTTACATAAAAAGGTGGCGGTGAGTAGAAAGCAATGCAGATCAATATGTTGTTTGGAAATCGATGATAACGATGAAATCATTTCAACAGAGGGTACACCAGAATAGCCGGGATCCAAAATCAGTACGAAGGTGGCGGTACAAAGACAGTGAGCATGTTCTCGAAGCTTATGAATCAGGGATCGTCTTTGGTGATGGAAGGAGTGAAGAATCTGGTGGTTAAGAGACACGTGAGTTTACTGACCGGACAAAAACGTTCTAATATTGAATTTGATGCGAATGAGCAGAAGTTTTAATCTTTTTTTTAATGACGTTTTAATTATTCTTCAACAGAATCTCCCTCTGACGAAAATAGTCGATGAATTGATAGAAATGAGGCAATCGCCACAGACCGATGACTACCATTATCTAGATCCAAAGCAACTCAAGCAGATAGACCAGGTTCCAAAAAATAGAACTACATTCCAGGAAGTAATCGTGTTTGTCGTCGGGGGTGGGAATTACATCGAGTATCAAAATCTTGTTGACTACGTCAAGGTATGTAGCGAAAATTGGATCGATCCGTAATTCCGAATAGAAACTTGAGATTCTATCGACAATGAATAATTGATGTTTTTGTTCAGCAAAAAACCGGAGGTGGATCAAACAAACGTATTGTTTACGGATCATCGACCCTTGTGAATGCGAGACAGTTCCTCAAGCAGCTATCGCTTCTGGGTGAGGAAACACATTGATGCGGAATATAAACGTCGTTGTATTTATCAATTTACGTACGCGATGCGAATGAAATGTAATATCAAGCATTATACTTGCTCATACGCAAACACACACACGTTATATATAAATATATACATAGATAGCTCGGCCTGATACGATCCAAGTATCAAGCAGTAATTATTGAATAAAGTTATGATATCTTTTACAAAAAAAAAAACGTTATAACAGTTCCTGCGCATTGAAATCAACGAATATCATTCACTTGATGATCTTATCTTCTCAACATTTAATCTGGTTCGGTATACCTATGTATGATAATTAAATCTCTACAAGGATTTCACTTTGTCCTAGAAGGAAATCCTGGGAAAAAGAACTTATATTCAAGCTAGGGGAATAAAGGAAAAATATATTTTCGAGAAAATGAATGAAACGGTGATTTATGTCTGTTTATAATCTATTTATTTTGACATTGGAAAGAGTGAAGGTATGTAACAATACAATACTTTTAGAGCACATGGGTCCTTCATTAGGAGAAAAAAACATCCTCATGTAGGTCGCGGTGTTTAGATTACTAGAATATTGAGTAATGAAGTAAAATCGCCAACTTCAGAAATAATATAAATATGGCATCGAGGTAAAAGAATCTAGATACCCGAATTATGAACAATATTCAGTCAGAGTATTCAGCTTTAAAATTGTACTGGATGATAAAAAGAGAAAAAATGTTGCAAATCAGAGTAATGAGCTTCTACATACTGATTTGTTGAATAAATTATTTAATTGGCAAGGTATGTACATATTATTATAACATTACTATCCTTTTTTTCATATTGATACATGAGTGATAAAAAAAAGACAATGCATTTGAATGAACTGAACTGAAATGAAAAAGAAACTTAGTGCCTAATCACTGGAAGAGAAAAACAAGAAATTGGATCACACCGAGAATTATAAGAACCATCCCGTATGAAAATTGCGTCACGCGATACGCTTATCTACTTATAAATTTTTGCCATCAACGAATCGGGTCAGAAATCTTTTTTTCGAAGCCATAAATCTCGTGTAGCAATTCTCGGTTTATCGTATAGGTAGGTAGAACAAAAAGGAATTATCGATCGGAATAATTTCAAGCTTTATGTACGTCGAAGGCATGCGCGCTTTCGCGATCTGCTCTACACACACGTTCAGTCATGCTTTATCAAGTTCTTCGTATTCTTTTGAGTTTCGTAACTATTTTCTATTGCATTAACGGTGAAAATGTGTCTCGAAAAAATGACAAACGATCCGAAATCAGCCTGCAGATGTGCGTCGAGAGCTTCGAAATTCACAAGGATAAAATAATCAGAACTGAAGATTCTAGGGAAATGGGAGCAAAGTACCTCAACGAGATAGACTTGGATTCGCGGAAAGAATGCCTAAGGCTTTGTTGTGAAACAGATCAATGCGACGTTTTCGTTTTCGAAGAAAAGGTATAACACAAATATTTATATCACTATTTAGGTTTTCAATTAGTTTGAAATTTTCTAATTTCCGCGCTAATTATTTCGATGCGAATCATCATTATTTATACATTCAAAGCGGCGCAACGCTAAACAATGTTATTTTGAATTTTTACATTCCTTTTTTTATTCCTCTCAATTCGTTGTTGCGGTTTCAAAAATTTCACATTCGTATTACATTTCTGACAAATTTGATAAGTTATTATTAGAATGATAATTACCTATCAAGTTGCTTGTTTTATAGTGTTTAAAAAAAAAAGAATTAATTCAGTAGCCATTTGCGCCGATTGCGATTGATAATGATGATGACGGTAATTCATCCCTATATTGTACAACAAATGTAGAATTATAAAAATGATATTGATAATATTTTACGAATTTTGAAACTAATTTTTTATGCCCTTATTTATATGACTTCATAGAGACTCGATGAATATTTTCCTATATTTTTGTATTCCGTAAATACATGAGTGCAGTCTGTTATTTAATTATTGAAATATGCACAGAGACCGGGAAGCTGTTATCTCTTTCACTGTGGGCCTCCGGACGATTTTAAATGCAAGTTTACAAGCCACGCAAATTATACGAGTGCTGTACTCGCCACGAATATCAATTCTCAAAGCACCGTTGAACTGGAGCAACAAATACGAAGAACCCAGCAAGACCATGATCTCGAATCTCTGAGGTAATTATTGTCTTCTTGCCATATTAAACAATATTAATCCGTAACAATAATTCAAATAATAAAAAAAAAACTTGATGTAAAAAAAGTTTTCAGTCTCTTCTATGAAATCAAGATCAAATTTACTTAGTGGAATGGAATACAGAGCAGGATGATAACACTTTAAATTAATATTCTTAGATAAATACATCTAGCATTGCTCATATTATAGTGTAAGAATGCCTACAATATACAGGGTGTATCATGTCCAGTGTCGAGAATGGGAGGGGCTTACCAAGTTATTTCCATGTGACTGGTTCCGTGAAAACTAAGCCCCTCCCATTCTCGACACTCGAGATGATACACCCTGTATAAAAATTATATCATTTTTTTTTCTTATATCAAACAGAAAATTAGCGGACAACGCACCCGCAGATTATTCTGTACCTGAACCTACCGTACCTGTAGTTACCGAAGCACCAAAGATATTTGTCTCAACAACAGCAGCCCCGACTAAACCAGGTCAGTGTGCTTCGACACGTCGAAAAAAATGTGCATCCAATTTACTCATCCTCTGAATAATCCACAGCATGCAGTAGAAATCAATTCGAGTGTCGCACATCGGGAGATTGCATCGCTATCTATAACGCCTGCGACGGGGTGCCTCAATGCGCGGATGGCTCCGACGAGGCTCCGGAATTGGGCTGCCCTACGGAGAAACCGTCGGCTCCACCGCCGATCGTTAGGCAACAGCAGCCCGTGCCAGTCCCAGCTGACTCTGTGCGGTATCAGCCAACGATTCAGCATCATGTACCGTACGATTCTGTTTACGCTCGTCAAGAGAAGGAACAGAGATCCTGGGAGCCGTCGGGTCACCAGTTGATACCGCAGCAGGAGAGAATACAGTATCCTCAACAAGTTGTTAAATCACAACCACAAGTAAATTTAGGTTCGCAAAGGTATCAGTGGGATAATCAACCATTATATGAGCAAAATAAAGGAACATTCAATTCAATAAATTCATTTCGTGGGCAGAACAACGTCAACCCGTACGAGCGTAAGTTCAATACGATTCAGGATACAGTATACTCGTGTCTAGTTGATAGTTAGAATACCCTGATGAGAATAATGTGAATCGAATCGATGCTGAATGAGAGATTCAACCATCGCTTCATCCTGATGCCACATTTCTTTATAATCACAGCGGAGCAGTCCCATATATTCAACCACAAGGGGCCAGGGGTGATCGGCGAAGACGGTGAAGGGTATGCAAACAAGCTTGTGTTGATATACACACAACGATATACAGGGTGGCCCATTTCATGTGTCGAGAATGGGAGGGGCTTAGAGTGGCCGTTTCAAAGTTATGCCACTTCAAGCCCCCCCATTCTCGACACGTGAAATGGGCCACCCTGTATAAACTCTGTAAATTTGATTATGTCCCTTCCAGAGCTCCTTACATAGACCAAAGTCGTCAATACGCGCCATACTATCCCGCAGACCATGCAAATTGGCAGGAAGGTCAGCAGCGACAACCACCTTCGATTCCACCCATGGCACAGAAAAGTATGCCTGTCTTACCGAAATTGGAACCTGAAGTTACGGCTCAACCTCCGCCTTGCAAAGTAAAGATCTATTCAGTCATCGTATCATTCGAGATATTGTATTGTCTTGTCAATTGTTCCAGCCTGATGAAAAATCAGAAAAGACTCCGGCGATCGCTGAGCAGGCGGAGCACCAGATTAAAACCGTGGTTCAAAAGAAGCCGTTGATTCCAGAGACTAAAAGTAAAGTCGTGGAGAGTACAGAGTCAAAAGAGAAAGAAAAGACGCACCATATCACGCTACAAACAGATGAACCGCACAGTGAGTGGGAAGATTCTTTCTTATATGTATATACAAATTTGAGGATTGTGTGATTAAATCACCAATTATTTCCATTGATAGAGCACAAAGAATGGCCTAAGGTCTTTGGCGATCATCCCAACGAGGAACAAGCGAATCATCTGACCATGGAACAGGAAAGCATCGAAGAAAGAGACCTGAGACCGAGAGGCGCCGTGATATCCTTAGCTCTGGGATTAACGACGACTGCGTTGATGGCAGCATTGATAGCGTGTAGATTGCGAGTGGTCAGGCGCAGAGGACGTCGCGGTCACGGACCGTACGCGCACGACGCTGACTACCTGGTCAACGGAATGTACCTTTGAATAAATTTCGAGTCTAATTATTGTTTTAGAATGTTAGATAGAGGCGAAAATATAATGTAATTGATCGACTCCGAATACCCTGGGTCACAATCTGTTGTCAATAAATTCTTTTTCAAGGAACGATCTCCCTCTTTTAGAACCCTGATGCCGAAGTGTTAAATAGCGAGGCGATACTATCTCTGTTGTTGATAATAATCCTTCAGGTTTATTATTGTAGCTCACGCTTACAGATGCGAATGGGTTAAATACAATATATTACAGTGAAACACACAGTTATAATTTATTGTTATTAATAATATTATGTCTATAATAATATTACAATTAACTTATGAATTATTATTACCATATGCTGACCTCAACTGATACAGAAGGTAGCACACAAGACTGTAACGGGAGATTTTATCTTTTCATCTTCTTCTTATTTTTTTTTCATCAGCGCAGAGCTTTGAGACAACACTATCATATCATCGTAATAATCCTCAGTAGCTTGTGCAGCAGTAACTGTGACTTTCAGTAATAAATAGTTAACATAAGGATAAATATTATGCTACCGCGGCAGTGCGCTCCCTGGATTTAAGGATGCGGAAGGGGCCTTTATCTAAACATTAGGTCTATTAATTAATTAATTACATTCTACACAGGGACAACCCCCTCCATCCCGTACGTTGGAAAATCCGCTCAACCCTTCAAACCCGCGTGACGTGCTATATCATCTGGAAAAGTGCATCCGCTTCAGCGTGCTGCAGCGCGACACTTTGATCATATTTCATCACATAGCAAATGTGACCGGGGCTACAATTCATGCCTTTTATTTGGCCACTTCAGCGCGCCGTCATAAGATTCAAATTTCGTAAGTAGAACTTTTCTTTCATTCAGATATGGAGAATCGATGAATATCAAATGAAGGATGATGATTGATTATAACGTAAAATGTTTATATATATATATATTTGTTTTTTATATCGTATTGTATTACTCAATAATCGCGGGTTCATTTCACCTCCCATCGCCGTCGCCCACCGTAGTTAAGCTTGGCGAATTAATACTTTGATGAAATTTAAAGATTAGTTATGAATATTATACTCGGACGGCAGGATACGAGAATATTAAAACGTCCTCCGTCACTGAAGGGTCAAGACGATTATCAACAAATAGCGTTTACATTTTTTTTCTTTCTTCTTTTCTTTTAAATTATTTTTAATAAAACATGATGGATAATAATTTCCTATAATATGAGTATCGGAATATGCAAATTTGATACATTTATACTGTTCTTCACTCATTTTTTCTTTTATCTTCTTTTTTTTTTTTTGTTGGGGGGTAGAATCGATAATAGTAAAATAAAATTGGAAGTGGTACATACAGGTAAAACTATTTAAAAAGAACATGAGTACAAAAACCGTTCTGCTATAAAGATAAAGAGTTGCGTTCATTGAATTCAGACATACACCTTTGCAAGAGCGTCCGCCCCGGCACTGGCTATGAACTGTCGCGATGGATGAAATGCTACGTCTAAGATACTTTCGTCAAATTTCTTACGATGCGCCGTTATATCTTGAACACATGTTTTATTATCCATATTCCATAACCGTATACTGCAATCGTGACCTGTAATTCAACAAAGAATAAAAAGTCCATTAGTAACGTTCGTCTACTCTCACGGCAGCGAAACAGTCATACGTACTTCCTGAAAGTAAATACAGGCCATTGGGATCAACAGCGAGACTCGTTACAGCTCCCAAATGGGCGACCATTGCATAGGCCAGGGTGGCTGAGCGATGGTCGTAAAACCGAAGATGTCTGTCCTCGTGGGCCGCCACAACTAACGGCAGTGTGGGATGAGCGACGACACGGTTCACCCCTTTGATTCCGTTCACCTCGAGCCGAGCCACTATCGCCGCAGTCTCCGTATCGAAAACTGCGCACACTCTCTCGTAGGCAACGACTAATTTATTTGGCTCATCTCTTATGAAGTCGACCGAAGTTGGGATCCCGTCTGTAAACATAAACGAATTAACGGGGCGTCAGCATCTCGAGCGCAGTATACACAAAACTCCTTGATCACCTTGTTCAGAAGTATACGTGTTCAACAGGGGAACTTTGCTCTGGGGACTCCACAGCTTCACCGATCCGTCGGCGCTAACGGATAGCAACTGAGATCGTGGGTGATACATGCTCAATCCCCATACTGCGTCGGTGTGGCCAGTCAAGGTTCCGCTGAGGACACTTGGATCGTACGAATCGTATGGATCTATGTTAGCCGACGGGAGCATCCAGCAGTGTATCATGCCGTCTAAGCCGCCGCTGTAGCAATGCTCGCCAGAACTGCTCATAGCCAGACATAATACTGGTCCAGTATGCGATCTGAATGTATAGAGAGGCTCCACGTCTAGTGATGCTGATCTGTAACGCAAAGATTGCTTGTGTTAGAATACCGTTATTCTATTATGCAAGATTATCTCTGTGGAGTGTTTGTACTTTTTTGCCGGAACAGTTTTGTAGACGTTCCATAATTTAAGCGTGTGATCGTCACTGGCAGTTATAAGTACGGGATCTGTTGGATGGAAGACCAGAGCTCGTACGCCGTCGAAATGTGAACGAAGCGTATATTTCGCCCTCCATGTTCTTCTGAACGCCTCTTCCGTAGTTGCAGCCATCTGAATGATTGTGAAAGAGATAATTCAGTATGAACGATCGTTTCGTTTCCATTTTTTGTCTTCTATTTAGGGAGTATGAAGCCAGCCTTACGTCATATGCAACTTCAGCATCATTGTTCACTGTTAACTGAGCTAATTCACCTAATCCCAGAGATGAGTCTAGACCTTCTTCATCAGGGCAGAGAGCGCGCCTGGCGTCTTGTTGGAACCCCATGCCCGTAGAATCTGGAATTCGATCAAATCACCATGAGTTATTAGATACTCAGCAGGTCTTTGATGTCTTGTGTTATCGAATATCGTGAATACTCACTCCAATCAGTAGTGTCGCCTTGAGACTCCTCAGTTTCTGTCAACTGGTTCAATTCGTTTAAAACTTCCTCCGCTTCGGCGTCCACATCTTCCCCCATTATCATGGCAGTCTGTAAAGTATTTCGAATTAGCGAAACGTGAGAAACGTTAAGACCATAATTTTTTTTTATCTTCTATCCTCTCACTTTGTTCGGCTTAGTGTCTGAATTAGCTTCGTATATTTCTTCCTCGACGTCGCCCTCTTCTTCTTCCATGTCAATGTCAGTGTGAGCCAGAAATTCGAAATTTGCCATCACAGCGGCTTCGGTATCAAGGATCATGGCTTCAGCCAAGGGTGTTGGGTGTGCCTAAAATGTTTAAGGGATATTTAACGATGCGTAATGAGAAATTCCTAATCGTAAGTCAGAGGTTTTCAAATATTTACAATCAAAGTGCTTGCAATGAAAATTCTTTGTCTCTTTGACATTATGAAAGCAGTGATCCTCTACGGTTTGATCAGATCTCAAAAAAGATCAGTTGTCCAGTTTTTGGGTCAGCCTCCTTCTCATATCGACGCTAATTTTGATATTTGTGCTTTCTAACTTGGGCATGAAGTAAACTAGCTAGCGCTTATTATATTCAGTCGGATTCCAATGCCGGAACATTTTGGTCAATGTGTAGCTTTGGTGAAAATTCTGTGATTATTTATATTTTGTATCCGATAGTCTGATTCAAAAGCCAAGAGCAGAGGATATTCTTAGTGTTTCGAATACTTGAGAATCTTCAAAATCGATTATTTACCTCAATCTTTTTGACAGGAGCACGTCGCCCCTGATTCTCGCTAGCTCTCTTGTTCGATGACTCGTTTCCGTTGAGTGCAGGTGTGTTCAGATCGTCTGAATCTGTGTTATTATTCAAACCAAGAAGGGATCGAACTCTATTTGACCGGACATCTATTATAGTGTCTGTGTAACCAATTTCTTGCAAGTACCTGTAATAAAGCTAGGTGTGACCAGTATGTATTATCAATACACTATCGACGTGAAAAGAACAATCAAAGTTGAGCTTGAATGGAAAATCACATTGATAGAAAAATAATCAACAAAAATAAAGTAATCGCATCAAATTATTCTTAGTTTAGTGGATCACAGTGAATTTCAAGTTACAGCGGCGAATGTTGACTGAGATACGAATAACTCGGAGACATACTTACTGTCTGAGAAGCTGTCGGCCCTGCCTCCAGCTTATATTGCTAACCGAAGTGAACGGAGCCTCACCATCCCCTCCGCCGCCATCGGACCCACCGCAAGTACTTCCCTCGTCGTAAAGTGGTGGCTTTATATCCCCTTGTACCACGAGGTCAGTGCCGTACTTCAATTTGTGATACTTCGCTCTGCGTTGACCGAAAATAAAACAAAAATACTAAAGAAATTGTCTCACGATTCGTTTTTGAAGCAAAGTATTCGATTCTCAGAAGCACTCCAAGTTTATTCTCATTTTTTGTTGTTGTTGATTTAAATTCAGTTCTTTTGTCAGGTCGCGAAAACTCACCGTTCCTGCTTTAGTACGTATTCCAGCATTTTTATCCGCCGCACCAAATCATTCTTCAAATTTTCTTGTCCCTTTCTTTCGCCTTGTAGAAAGGCTATTCGGGCCTGGAAAATAAACGTACTTGGTAAAGCTCGTTTTTGCTTATCCACATTGCAGTGAATAAATTTACCGCTAATTACCACTCATAAAACCATCGCAGCGCATCATTCACCACACTAGCTACCAAAACAAATTAATGCTTCCTCTTATCTCGCTTCGGAAACTTTATCAGTCAGATTCATTATCAAATGAAATCTGATCCTACATGAATAATGTTTTGATTTCAACAGTTTGATCACTATGAGAAACTATATTCTTGATTTTCAAGCCTATTTGTCTAATCAATGAAACTTGTAGTTCAATTGTTGACAAAGGAAACTACAATCAATCAATCATTTGAATACAATTTCTAGCTCTAACTGTTACTTAATTCGTATCAATAATTGATGTTTGGTTTGTTAACGTCCAAGAAAAGTATCTAGCTGGAAGTAGACAAAGAATGGATATCTTCTTCCTGCGATAGAAATAAGCTATTGTTTAAAGCTAGTTTTCCACCTAGTTTTATGACTAGTAGTGAAATAATCAAGAGACATATGCCGTTCTCATTAATAGTCATGTATGCAAACATTAGGAGTTAAAATTGCGGACAATTATCGGTAACAATAATAATTGTAATTTCTCTTCTCTTTCATTGTATCGGTTGCAAAATTCCATACTTCGGATCGAGTTATTTTTAGAATCACAAAAACGTGTTCTTGAGGTAAATATTATGCTAAAGGTCAAATGTTCTCCTCTTTTGTATTATTTTTTCATCTTCATCTTTCGAAACTCGCACTAGACGAAGTAATTAATTGTGAAAATACAATATCGAAAATCCAATAAACGTTACGGACTCGATGGGGTTTCTTGATAAATCAACTTTTTCATAAAAAGAATTTTAAATTGTCCGCAATTACGATTATCACTATCATCATTATTCCTTCAATGAGAATCTCCACATCGCGGAATGGGTCTTCTCACATTTTCGATCGATGTTGATGATATTCCAATGACATTAATAAATAAATTTCGACGTTAAAAAATAATCATTATAATAATAACGATGAAAAAATCAAATCCGAAAAAGATGTTAAAGGTGAAAGTAAACACCTGTGAAATGTCGTAGCGAAATAGTAACGAAATGAGAATGCGGTAATGCGAACCTGAAATTCGGCCCTGTCGACTTCCCACTGGGACCTTTCGAGCTCGAAACGAGCCCATTCGTGCTGAATGAAGTGGAGGATCCCTGGTATTGAATACTGCGGCCTTTGGTCGCCGTTGCCGCCGTCGCTGGTCTGTGGCTTGTACGAGTTGTTAGCCCCGACCGTGATGTTACCTAACTGTTCGTCGTGACCCATCGAAGAGGTGCTGGATTTAAACTCCATTCTAATTCTAGGCTCCATGGTGACGGTTTTAGCGTAAATTTGACTGGGCACCTTCATTTCCATGACATGGCAGCCATTACAGCAACTTCTTTCTTTCCTTCCCACAGACCGAGATTGACGTTCCGAGTATCGTCGCTCGTGATGTCGTTCGCCCCAAACTGCGACGGCTGGGGTTACGCGGACGCGTATAGCATTCGATTTTTTCACTCAATTTATACTCTAAACACTATCCGTCCTCTTTATGCGGTCAACACGCAATTATTTACTGTCATTAAATACCGAGTCAAGTCAAACGAATAATACGTCACTTGACGAAGGTGCTTATGTATATCGCCGAGTATACAATGCTGCCAACCGTAAACACGATAAAAACAACCGCATTCGACCGCGGTATATAGACACATAGACACTGTAGATTCGGGGATAAAAAAAGAAACGCCCTCAGCATCCCCAGCGCGGATGAATATCCGACAGTGAACTACACTACTGACGTCTGAGCATGCGCTGTAGCAGACCTCCATGGAACGGCGCTATTTTCAGAACATATTTTTGGGAGGAAATGTTGAGAAATTATGTGGAATGAAGCAATTTGAAGATTTTTATTAGAAAAATAAAAAAATATTTCTTAGCATTCTTTCACAGCTTGATTTTGATTTGAAGAACCAATTTTCGAGATATATTTCAAACATTTCTAGCATCTTTATAATTATTATTATGTTCGCATGATGTATTTTGTTATATTGAATAGATCAAACATGAATAAATAAATATTTTTTACATTCTTTGATTGGCCATAATTTGTTTTTATTACCAATAATATTTGTAGAGCAAATTCTTTCGAAAATGGAACTATTTTATAAAGTTTTTTTTTCTACAATATTAATAAATCTATGCGTTGCAAAGGTTTTCAGAGCATTTCCGAGTTGGGAAAACAAATGGCACATACGACCTTGTATCATTAGATATACATTTTTCTTTCTTCATCTTCCAAATTTTTATTCCTACACAACTGAATAAATAAATTCCACTATGCAATGGTAATTAAGGGGAAATGAAGGTCACGTGACCTCGATATGATTTACACTTGGAATTTTCAAACGCTATTTTCTCAGCCAAAACACATTCGATTGATGTGAAATTGATATCAGTGACGTAGAAAAACTGAATGAAGGGCCTGCCAATCGTGGATTTTCGAATATCGAAAGACATAATCAGAATTTTGTGTAACAATATTGTTCTGTAACCCTAGGAGGTGCTGCCCCTCGTGGAGAGAGGCAGCACTTCCTGGGATTACAGAACAATATTGTAAAAAAAAAACAGCTGTTATTACGTCTCGATTTTCGGAAATCCACGATTGGCAGGCCCTTCATTGAGTTTTTCTACGTCACTGATATCAATTTCACATCAATCGAATGTGTTTTGGCTGAGAAAATAGCGTTTGAAAATTCCAAGTGTAAATCATATCGAGGTCACGTGACTTTCATTTCACCTTAAGAGGAAATGAAAGGTGCGTGAGTGCGAGAGAGATAGCGCCATAGGCCCCACCGCGCGAGCGAGAGAGACGCACTCGGAAACAGCTTGCGTTACACCTTAAGAGACTAAATTTAAAGGCTACATTTGAACCGGGCGCGTCGACGCAGGCGCGTATGATACAAATTCAGTTGATTGTCTGATATTCAGCGGCGCTCGTGTGGCTCCAAATCGGCGATCGATTTTTGTTTTTCTCATGTCAGTGCCTCCCAACGTTCGAAAATTGAACTTTACACGGTTACTCAGACCGGCTTCGCTATCTAGCGATTTAGATAACCGGTGATCGACCTCTCATGCTCCTTTCGGCGACTCGTTCGGTCGGTTTAATCATCATATTCGTCGGTGGATAGTATTGAATAAAAAGGTCTGTTCATTCATGTATAAGAATGGCAACTATCCTAAGATCGTCTAAATACGTTCGCAGCTTTGCCGAGTTTGCCAACCGACTCGGTTCAAGTTACGTAAAATCCGATCTTCGTCGAGAAATTGTTTCCCAAAGGTTGTCCGCACCTTCCACATTGGCCAGGAGGTACATGCACAGTTTACTTTACCCTCTTAACCACGCAACTATCATGTTACACGATCACCATCCTCTCGTTAACTCTTCAAAGGTCCCTCGCCACTCAAGCGGCAGAGGAGCGACTTGACAATGATCCTGATCTCGAATCCAGTCTGCGAATGCTCGATTTCGACGTCAAGCAGTACGGAAGGATATCTAGAAGGAAGTTGAAACAGGTCATAAGCGTATTCCAAACCTCGAGTAAGTAGAATCCCCTGGGAATCCTTAGTTTCGTTGTTTTTCTCCAAATTTTTTTTCCCAAGAGGCGGCAGACTTTTATGTAATAAAAATTCTTCAAGATCGCTTCGATCTTCAAGAAGCTATACAGTCTGATCTCACACTATTCTATCTTTCGAGCTTATGAAACGACGTGATTTACTCAATCTGACTGATCTTTGTAGAAACCGTCACCAGCAGTCAGGCTCTCATGTTGATACGATGCTGCGGAAATTTGGTGCCCCACGAATTGCCAGAATACAAATCGAAGCTGGTTAATGAATTGTGGAAGAATCTGGAAGCCTCAGGTTCGCAGTTTCTCTTTTTTTTATCTTCAACTTCCAATGTTTCTGAGAAACCAGGGTGGTACGCAGTTAGAAAACCAGTGTAACTGGCTAAAGTGAGAGAAAAGGTCGAGAAATATTTAGAATCGGACTGGAATCGTGGCTCGAGACAACCGTATCCCCTCATTTTTTTTTTAAATCAAATTATGCATATTTCATGATTATGGACGATATCGACGAGAAAAGCGTCTGTAAAACTTGGCAATCTCTTCGAAATTTCATACTGCAAGGAGCGTACGAACGTTCTGAGATTGTTTTCAGGCAGTGGAAATGAGTCGGTTTGTTGCGCGAGGCTTGTAATGAATTATTGACTGTTTTTTAAGGTATTACTCTGGATCTGTCTCATTACAACGCGTTGTTGAAAGTGTATGTCGAAAACGAGTACGCATTCTCACCTGCCGAAATGTTGGCTGAATTGAAAAGGAAAGGTCTCGAACCGAACAAGCTTACCTACCAAAGATTGATAACTCGTTACTGTCAGCAAGGAGACATCGACGGAGCCAGTAAAATATTAGAATTTATGAGAGAAAAGGGGATATCCGTGAACGAGAATATTTTTACCGCTTTGGTCAGAGGACACTCTGAGGCAAAGTACGTATTCTACCGACGGCTTTATTCATCTCCGTTTATTTGTTATTCGGTAATTTCCTTATTTTCTGTTTCTCATTTCTTACAGCGACATGGTAAGCGCGGCAGACATCCTGACTGTAATGAACCAAGCTGGCCTTGAGCCATCTGCCGAAACCTACAAGGAGCTCATCTGCGCCTATGCAAAACACGGAGACATGGAATCTGTTAAAGGTACGATCACCAAGTGCCAAGAGAACAACGTTCATTTGCTGGATACCGACTACCTCAGCGTGATCAACGCACTGGCTGTTAACGGACACGGTCATCACGTCGATTCGGTGAGAATTTATTCGAAAATTGTTATTTGAATGATTAAACTAGACATTGTGTGCGATCACCTCGAACTTTGTTACAGATCCTCTCCATAATGCCGAAGGAAGTCGGGTACCTGCACGACGCCATGAACCAAGTTTCGAAACTAGTTCAAGCCGGACACGTGGACGTTGCTAGGAAAGTATTGCATTCTATACCAAGCCGTGCATCAGGAGATAATGGAAATTGGGCGATAAAGCAAATGGCCGAGACCAACATGGTAGGAAATACAACGGTCGCTAAAAGGTGGATCAATTTTTAGCCAGATATTCAAGCAATTCATTCGTTTCAGCCAACAGAACAGCTCCTTGATTTGTGCAAAGATGTCGAGGCCAAGGGTATTAGTTCTCGCGCGCTGCTAATCGGCCTGGAGTCCAATCTGACACGGGGTAACATCGACGGGAGCCTAGCATTCATCGAAGCTCTGAAAGAGCTTGATAAGGAAGTGAGAGAACATTACTACTGGCCGATTCTGGTGGCCATGGGACGATCTAAGGAGACTGCGGGTATGTTGTAAAGCAAGATGACCAACGCGAAACGTGAACCCTCATCCACACTCGATTTCACAGGTATCGTAGATCTACTGAGGAGAATTCAAGCAGACACTGGCTCGCTGATCTCCGGAGAAACATTGCGCGATTACGTTCTGCCGTATCAAACCAATGATCCGGATCAGATACTGGGTGAATTCATGAGCATCGGGGTCCCGCGGGGAACGATCGCGCGCGCTATTGTTTACAACCTGATTCTTCGAAATCAACTGAAAGAAGCTGCGGATTTTGGTACGATTTTGGTATCCAGATCACAATTCAGATGATTCGGAGTATCTAAGCGATGCTATTATAAATATTTCAGGTCTGAAGCAGCACTTCCGTTACAGTCCATTGGTCTATGGTCGACCACTGGCGGTGGCTTTGGCAGAGACGAAGGACGCCTCGTCTTATGCGAAGATACTTCAACACGTGTATCAAAGCAAGTTTAATGTAAAGCCAGGGGATACTCAGGAATTGGTAGTTAGTGATAGCATTCTTGAGCCTTACCTCATGGACGTCGCATCTACTATAAGAGGCGAAAATTTTGAAACACTATCCAAAGTATGTTGGAAAGCCAAATAGTATTCAATAATTCTCCATTAATTGGCTGTAAACATTGAACGCAAATCTTCTGAACTTGAATTTCAACTATTCGTCTAGGTTTTGGAGGAGCTTCTATTGGCAGGAGTCAAAATCAGCGATACCGGAATAGCCGAATTGAAAAAAGTCGTTGGAGCCGATCGAAGAGTGGTGAGGATCCTCAACAGATTCAAAAATAATTCCGATCGATCACATCGCTTCGATCCAGCTACAGTACGAACGGTGAGTAGCATTGATCTGTGCACAAGCTATAATGTTCTTAGAGGTAATTACAATGATGACAAATTGTTTACAGAAAATCCAGAGGCTGGAGCAAGCACTAGAGCAATCGAGAGGCGACAATGAAACGGTAATGGCCATAAAAACTCATCTTTTCAAATTGTACAGCCGAGTGGAAGACCTTCATAAGATGGAGAAACTCATTACGGTAAGAAATAATCATCACCACTAAGAGAATGATTCTCCCTAAGAAAATGTGCACACCTTTAAGACTGCTTCGGATTGTTTACAGGAATTCACAGATCAAGGAGTCGAACTCACCATCCCAATGTACATACAGGCCATAGACGTTTACTTGAATGCGGATGTACTTGGTAAAGCTGACGAGTATATCAAAACACTGCACAAAATAGATCCTACGTACACGCTGAGCACCGCCAAACGCATCAAGTACATCACGTCCCTTGCCAAAGAGGATCGTGTGGATGGTAAGATCTTGATAGAAACTTCCAAGGGCGTAGAATTAACGAGGTTTGCTATTCTTTCACTTTGCAGAAGCCCTACAGTTCCTGCAGGAGGAGCAAAATATCCGAGAACGAGATGCTGATCAGTCGAGGGGCTTTGCAAAGCGATTGTTGAACAGTCTTGCAGAAATAGGATCGGTCAGGGGTGTTAACGAAGTATTTAAACTGTTTCTGCGAAACGAATACATCGACGTCTCTGGTTCTAATTTAGGACCACTGGTCAAGGTTCACATCGTCAGGTAATGCCCACACGGATTAGCAATTATTTGTCGTGGATTGCAACTGAATTTCGATTACCAACAGGGGAGATCTGAAGGAAGCTGTGAGCGCATTTGAAAGAATATTCGAAACGTATCATTGCACACCTCAGAAGAATGAACTGACCAAGAGTTTGATAGTAGCCGAAGATGCGACCGCCCTGCAGCGTATCACCGATCTCAGTACTCAAGTTCACGGAGAAGTAAACTCTCTTTACGACCTTGTATGGAGCTTTATAGAATGCGATTGTCTTCGTCAAGCCAAAAAAATCCTCGAGGTAAATTATCGATTGAGATGCCGGAGATCGTTCACCGTTCTACATACCCGTTTTACCATTTCAGATTCCAGCCTTACATTCGAGGGTGTCTAAGCTGCAGCATTTCTCCAATCATTTTAGCAAACAGGGATTGACCACTTATCTCGAAAGGCTTGTCGCCGTGATAAAAGACATACCTCAGTTCAAGGTGATACCAGGATTCTACGAGGATTTGCTGCATTGTTATGGTAAGAATTTGTAAGATCGTCGTTTTCATTGATACGTTAACAAAAGTTCTCTTTCCACGATAGCCAACGAAAATAACTGGCAGAAAGGACTGGATTTGTACGAACAAATTGTAGAGGAAGAGATCGAACCTTCTGCACAGTTTCTCACAACCTTGGCTAAATTATTGAAGAGATACAACCAACCAATTCCATTTGACGTACCTTACGTGGAGCACGAAAAAAGCCTTTCCGACGACGATGAGTCGCAACGCACCAGATTGCCCATAAGGTCTTCGACCCGTCAACGACCTTCTTCTGAAACTGCAGAAGCCGGCCTAGATGGCAATTCAAAAGATTCAATGTGAGCAACTGGAGAAAGATAATTTTTGGAGAACTGTCTAACAAATTTACTCCATTTTCAGACCGCAAAAAGTATCTCGTCCCGACGCAGAGTCCGAATCAATCGAGTCACTGGTCCAAATTCGTAAATTCAATGATGCTGTTGAGATGGCGGAAAAGTTATTGGAAAAAGGTATGTACCCAGCCAATAGAATTTTCCGATTGATGACTAAGAGCATTGCCGCGGCTGGGGAAATCGAATTGATTGAAAGGATCGGAAAGCATCTGAGTGTGGTGAGCTATATTCGATAACGATTTAACAAATTCAATTTTACAAATTTCACACAGTCGAATATCAATGGATTTTTTTTTCCGCACACAGTCAATAAGGCGTATAATTGACTTTGAGACAAGTTTATGCACAGCGTACGTCGTGGCTGGCAGAGCGGAAGAATACCTCGATTTGTTGGAGGAAAAGTTAAACCGAGTTCATGAGCCTAACGCCGAAGATGCATTAGCTTATTATCCAGCATCTAGTATCGGAAAACTCCTCGATCAGCACCCAGAGCTGATAGAAAAGTGTGAGTTATCACTTCCGTGCGTTCAATTGTTTTACAAAATTTGTTTACGAATTTGCAATTCCAGATACAAAGCTGGCGGTGAGTCAGGCGAACAAAGGATCCATACAGCTTATAAACGTCCTGTGGATGTACCACTTCGTAAAAGGGGAACCAGAGGCGGATAAAATATGGTCAGAATACCTGGTCAAGCAACCGAGAATCGCGTTAAATGCCATAATCAATAAAGCCCAGAACGCACGCAGCACGGATCTCATAAAAAAGTTGATAAAAATGTTCAACGAAAGTGCAGTCATAAACGCCGAATTAAAAGGCATCGCTTACTGTCAACTTATCAAATTATGCTGTGAGTATATTGTTCACGGAATTAGCAACACGTAGATCTGATATAATTTTTGTGTTGCAGGTTTCCAAGGAAACTACCAGGAAAGCGTTGACGTTTTGAGAGAAGCGTTGAGAGTAGTGTCTGTGGATAATCTACCGCTTAGTACTCTGCCCCGATTGAAGTCGCATCTGGCCAGCGTTGGGCTGAAACTTCCCGCCGACATTATTTCAGAGGTAGCTCGAGGCTCATATGTCAATGGAATGGGACTTGGATACTAAAAAATAATTATTATTGTTTCAGATCGAATCGACGAAGAAGATACGACAGGTAGCCACCTGATTCTGGAATCTTCGATCTACTGAGAGTGAGAGGAGAATTAAATTTGTCTGATTCATGTATTTGAGGGGTATTGTAGCGTCAAGGGTAAATGTCTATGGTCATTTATTTAAACGATGCAACAATCTCGGAAAGTAGAGCCTCGAATTTTATAAGTGGATTGTTGTATCGTGTAGCTGAAATAATAACGAGAAAAACACAATTCTTCAATTTTTCTCGTCCCAGTCTCAATACTGCGGTACTGTAAATCGATATTTTGCTCACAGACATTTTACCAATGACTATACATTCTATCATATTGACTATGCTTAGTTGAAACGGAATTTGTAGGAAACAGAAACAGAAATATACCTAATTCTATCCATGTAAATATCTAATAATAAAACAAAAAATATATATTTGAAGTGTTATTCTTGTCCCTAGTAGATATAAACAAATTGCAAAAAGTAAGACTAGACGGGAATTTGATGGGGTGAAATGGGGTGATGAGGTGAAAAAATGAAGGCAACAGTGAAGAGGTTTAGTTAAAATTTTCATTCAAGATCTGTTTAGTGTTATATACAATCGACATTGGCGTAGAACGTTTCTGAGAATTACAAATACAAATATAGTGAAAGAGGATCATTTTGTTTAAAAGCCAATATTGAAGATTTACAAAAGTAAAAAACAAAAGAAGTAGAAGAAGGTGATAATTAAGACGAAAGTACAATTTAAAATCAACTAGTATTTACAAGAACTCTTCGCACCAGTCGCAAAGGCATTGATAACAGTCTTGCGATTGTTTAGAGTTCGAACTGCACGTGTCTTTCATCCATTCTTGAAACAATTCCTTATCCTTCTTCAGGACTAGGTACTGACCAAGGACAACGTAGGCCTGCAAGGGAGATAAAAATAAAAATATACCATAATTAAAAGAATAAAAATCGAGCCGCCTCCACCTGATTATTTTTCTATTGAGATTTAAAATTCAGAAGCTTTTCAGGTTTTATTTCAAGACAATATGATCAAATATAGGGGAAAAAAAATGATTGCGGTGATAATCAACATTCACCTTATCAAAACCAGCAGCCTCTAATCTCCTTCCCAAAACGTCACCGACACCAGCGAGTTCCGTGACTGGCTTCTCTCCCATTGGCTCAGCGACAAAGTTTCTATGTTTTTGTGACGTACTTGACATGATGATGCAGGCTTTACTGCAATCGGAAACGTATTTTAGACGAGAATAAAACAATCTTCGATCTTCCTAACCTCTTGCTTGAAATTGTTTATCACTTTTCAATGAATGAATGAATGAAGATTCAAGCTACACTTGTCTAGTTTAAAAAATGGTCAGGAACTGATGCAATGATTTATGACATCACTCGACATAAATTCTCTGTTTCGTTTAACGAAATAATTAAATTATCATCGAACTGATGGATAGCCGATGAAAATCCCGCGATTTTAGAAGCGCGATAGAAGCTAACCAACAAATGGCAGTATCAAATCGAGTTCGTTAGTGTTCAAGTAATGCGCATTTTCAACATACCTGATAACAGTCTCGATACAGTTTGAAAAATAGCGTCTTTATCACTGCGAGGTTTACTCGATAATATTCAGATTTCAGCTCCTTATTCAATCAGCAATCCATCCAACTAGCCAAGCCGCAACGGTACGGTTCGGTTGGGTTCGGTGCGTCAGCGTCGGATTCTATTTTTACTTTTTATTTCTGTCTCTCTCTCTCTCGCTCTCTTTATATTCTCTCACGCGCCTTGTTTTCACGAACGCATCGAAAAAAGGACACCGAGGACACTGTTTTGGGCCTCGATTATTGAACTTTGAGCCACTGACCCAGAGGTCGCCGGGTTCGACCAATGCAAAGTTGGCCCGCGACTTTCGAATTTCCTAATGATTTTGATGTCAAACTTGCTCCTCCACCGTTTTTAAAGAAATAGAGAAAAACAAAATTGGTGCTACTTGGCAGAGGCGACACAATTGCAAATTCTTATTTTGACTATATATACATATAATAAAAAGCGATGTCCAGATGATTGCTCCCTAATTGCTCCTAAGTTTCTCCCAATTGCTCTTGAATTTTCATTGATTGCCCCCTCATACTTTTTCTGCAGCTTTCATCAATTGCTTCCGCGCGATTTCTAAAATTTGAAGGAAATCGGAGATGCATAATTTCTAGGGTTGGTCGGCCGGCGGCAGATTTGAATTAGTTGGAAATACACGTCATATCTTTGAAACCGTGTTTCCAGTCAACGGGTGCTGATTCTATTAGAACATTAGATAATTCAGTAGCTCATTATTCACTCTAAAATGCGCCGTTATTTTCATCAATTGTTCCTTCGTAGTTTTCGAAATGTTTGGCAAATGTGAGACTTGGGGCACATTTCCATCGGCACTATTGTGCCGCGCAGCATCATACTGCCGATGAAAACGCGAACGTAGATTTAGCTGTCCAATTTCATGCGCAGAACAGTGAATTGATCGAATTTCGGTCTCTGCGCAACAAGAAGTTAGCCGAAAGGAGAAGGCGAAGTGACAGAAGCTGGCCATGTCGGAACACATTTTGAAATAGGTTCGTCCGATCACGGTTTGTTTATTATTGTTGTCGGTCTTTACCGCTCCTCACCATGTGGATATGGATGTGTAATCGTCGTTTGAGAAATATTCCTGACTGATTCGCGTGCATCGAATCGTGTGAGACATCGATGACACTGTTGATTAACGATCAACATATTGTTACTGTTGTTGAGACAATACTTCGAAATTTACCCGTATTATTGTTACATTCATCGAAATATATAAATTCCACTAGCTCAATCCAAATGTATGGTAACCCAAGCTAGGATTCAGAAGGAGTCTTTCAATTACCAGCCGAAAATCGTGGACATGGAGAGTGAACGCTTTCAAATCGTTCATGATTTAGAAATAATTGGCGGTGTTGACTGAGGAGGTTCTTCAACAATCAGCCTGTGTTTAAAAAACAGAGTATTATTCGAGGGAATTTTCGATTGAAGTCCCATGAAGTCCCGTAAAGTCCAGGGAAGTTCCGTGAAGTCCTTGAAGTCCCGTGAAGTCTTTGAAGTTTCATGAAATCCCGTGAAGTCCTTGAAGTCCTGTGAAGTCCCTTGAAGTCCCATGAAGTCCTTGAAGTCCCGTGAAGTCTTGAAGGCTGGTGTACGCCATTTTTCGGAGTGGTTCACCCCTCGTAATCAGGTATATTAATATATTAATATTTTTTATATCAATTTTTTATGGGGAGTTTTGACGGGTTCTTCAAAAGAAGCCGATAGACGGAGGATTCAGACCATTTACCACAGTAAATATCGAAAACTGGAAGCGTCAAATAAGACCAGGCATCGAGATCCTTTGAAAATTCAATTTTTCACCCTATAAACGTATATTAATTTTTTTTTATATCAATTTTTTCTGGGGAGTTTTCACGGTTTCTTCAAAAAAAGCCGATCAACGGAGTATTCAGACCATTTACGACAGAAAATATCGAAAACTGGAAGCCTCAAATTAAGACCAGGCACCGAGATCCTTTTAAAATTCAATTTTTCAACATATCAACGTAGTTTCATCATTTCTGCAGTTTTGTCAGTTCCAGTAATACTTAATTTTCCAGTACAGTCAGTATAGCTGCAGGGTTGATTGAAAATGATTGAAATAATCGCGGAAGACTACTAAAAGTGCCGTATCCATGTAGCCTTCAACTATTGCGACAATTCCTAACTAGCAGTTAGCACGCACCTCCAAAACAGGTAGCCGTAGCATGGGCTGCATCCCAAAACTTCACTTGCGAGCACCCGGGTGAAGTATAATGAAGTTTTCGAAAGCTGCCAAGCAGGGTGAAGCTGAATTATGTGTGTTGCACATCCTGGTTAGCATGCATCCATACTTTCTGTTTCCACAGCCACATTGCGATGCTTCGTCTCCCTGATTTTAGATAAGGGAAGTGTGAATACGTATTCTCCAGTTCGTAGGAGAAAAGCTTCGAACGGAAAGTCGCAGGACAACGTTGCAAAGTTGTTTCCTCGTGATATCGACCAATCAGCGGGCGATTTCATCCGAAACCGTAAATGAGCGGCTGGCTCGCAAAGTATTCGAAATCTGTAATTTATATGATCTAAGTAGGAAACTCAATAAACTGTTTTGTTTTTCATGTTGTATACCTTGAAGAGATGACATTCAATCAAAGACTGTGTAATATTACGATTACGTAAACCTATATCATTAAAATGTGATTCTTTGAAAACATCAAATTTCGATTCGAAATCTCGTACATACGTATTTTATTCGGGGAATGTTTCCAAATAATTTGAGCGAAGATTCGCTAACTTCGACTAGTGTATCCAGATGGCGACAAATGAATCAACTGTTTTGCTGTCTAATCAGAATTGTGTTGACTTTTAAACTATAGTTTGATTGGACCAGTCGAGAACTTTTTTCTAGAATTTGAACGAGAACTCGATCCAGTTCTTGGATCGTGATCGGCCTTCAGATTGGTCAGAACCAACGTGGCGATTTCCCCAACTTGTCACACTGATCAACCGGATGTGACGTATTTCAGAGGTGAGCTGAATGTTTTTCAGGACAAAATCTTTAGATCCAAATCTGATTTTTGCCGTGTTTGTTGAATAAAAATGCAAAAAAAAAATGATTCCAAATGAGGTAGTGTTCTGTCTCACATTGGCTTCTATTTTTCGAAGAAACTGACGATGACGAAATTGGACATTATAATTAGAGTATTTTAATATTATAAAAATATAAATGATCAAGTTTCTTTACAGTTGATAAACAAGCAATTATTCTGAATATATTTTACTTCTTATGTATGAAGTTGATAAACTGTGCTACTTATAATATCCCCTCAAACAAATCACGACAATAACATCGTCATGCAGAACAGCTCAAAACGCCAATGTCTCAGGGATCTCTTGAGTGCCTCTCATGAGTTAGTTATCCGTTCTTCCCGACGAGTAGTTGTCTTTCATTCGAGTCATCTCTACTACCGTTACTGATATCTGTTACTAGTACTGTTACTGGTACTACACCTGCGCACACAACGAATGGAGATTAGCATCTATTTCAAGAACCATAAAGAGCAAGTAGTGTGCTCAATAGATTCATCTACATTTTAGTTGAACATTCCTGGAATGTAGATGCGGATACGAAATCAGAGATTAGCATATGATAATCTTCTGCATTAGCTTACTTTTTCTTCGTATATCACACAGAGATGGGAACATCAGCTTGATTCACATCATTTCTCAAACTTAAGAGTCTTAATGGGTGACTGTTGGACTCTTTGAAACCAAATTTTTCGAACATCTGCGGTCTAATATATTCGTCGACGTCAACATTTGATAATCTCGGTAGCTCGTAAAACAGACTCTGAAAACAAGAAGGGATCGTTAAGTACTGTATGATTCCAATATAAGCGTAGTTCTGATGCGGTAAGAATAACAATACATACCTCTAAGCTGTAATCATAGATTGGATCAAAAGTCGTGAAATCCTCTGATTTAATCGAGATATTCTCGGGCTTTCCCTGTTCCAAGCTTTTTGTCAGAGCAGAGTAGAAATCTTTGTACCTCTCTGTTACCACTGAGTAACTCATCTCTGATGCCAAATCATATAACTTTGATGTTACGACCTGCATTCAATACATGAATTATTATTCACAGACATTGGACTGAAAATTACTACAGACCACAGATGGACGTGTTCACATGGAATAATGTATTCAAACGGTAAGACAAAATGTATGATTCTATTCAGATACTTGCGCACCTGAGCATACCGGCGCACATTCGACTTGTGTGACATGCAATATGGCATGATGTACTGGAATGCTGAATTTATGAAGTCCAGTTGAGAGTCAGAAGACAGGAATCGAGCTACTTGGTACATAACACTGACTGTAGAAGACAGAGTGCTCACAAACTCTTCTTGACCCTGCGCATGGAGAATATTATGAGCAATCTTACGTGTAGGTATAGATTTTAGAAAATAATGAGATTTCGAAGATATGCGGAAACAATTTACAGCATTTCAGAATTAGCAATTTACAGAAAATACCTTAGAAACTAATTACAAAAATCTTCTGACCTGATCGAATAAGTTCCATATTTTGGCACACAAGGTTTCATTCTCGACATAAATTCTAACGAGTAGCCATTCTTGCAATAGTTGTACACTCGGCGGACTGCGTTTCGATGATATGTTATCCCACAGCAACGTATGCAATGACTCCACATCATGCTGCAAAAATGTACATTATTTCTCTAGTATTATATTGTATCTTAGGCATCTTCTTCGTATGAATCGAAACTCATACATCAATATCGTTTACATATTTTAATACATAATGCTGACGAATTTTAAAATCTTTTTAGCCGACAGTATTAAATAAAATAATGTTATTGAGCTCGGATCATCTGTACTAACTGTTCCTAACACCGGTTGCAGTACGAGTAGAACTTGAATAATCCGATTCCCTATGCAACGTGCTTGAGAATCATCCAAGTCCGGCTTGGTTTGGTTTTCATTCAATTTTCTGACAACCAGTGGCAATAACTTAGCTGCATGCGTGGGGTCATCGGTAATCATCTTATGCAGCAATATAACGGCATGTGCTCTTACTGCCACATCAGTATTAGCGTTCCTGGAAAAATGATATTCTATCAATCACAAGATATTATAATGAACACATACATTCATGTTCTGCACTCTCTCAGTAATGGTTCATCTATTTTGGGTAGTTCTATATCAATTGTTTAAGAAAATATTCAATCAAATATTATCATGCTATAGATTATGCTTGTAACTTACATATTAGACAGATAATTCGGATAAACTTCCTGATAGCAATCGAGAACATATGAACGGGCCTGGTGTTCGATTTTTTCAACATGTGCAGGAACACTTCTGTTCAGCAAACAAGACAGTATTGCGCTGTAAAAAAGATGCAGATATTCTCCTTTCGTCTGTTTTAATCTCTTGATTATGAGTAGTTCCGGAGTCTTTTCTCCTTTATCCATCATCTCATGAGTGCACTGCAGGAAAGGATAAATTATCAAAATTCCAAAAGTGTGAACAAAATATTCATTCATCACCAATCAACAACAGCATTGTTGACTACATTAATGACAAAAATCAATTTAATTTTTAAAATTAATACTCAGGGAAATGTACCTCGATTGTTAGCTCCCGAGTTTCCTTAGACTCGAGAAATGGTAAACTGAACATCAGATCCATAATTTCTTCGGTCGTTAATCCACATTCTTTGGATTCAAGTAGAGATTTCCAGCACAATCTTATAGCTGACTTGAAATCATCGATATCCGTTGATCTAAGAACTTCTTTGTAAAATATTTGGGACAATATTCCGACGAGTGGTGAAAATATATCTTTTCCACCAAGTTGAATGAGGTTGGTAACTTCTTCGATCCAATTGACATCTCGTAGCCATTCATTGACTGGTTCATCTCTGACATACTCATAAAACAACTTGGCTACAAGTTTGTAGTACCCTGATGCAATCTTATTGCAATAGCCTTTTGCTCCTTTTGTCTCTGATGGCTGCGCTGCAACCTTGTATATCTTGCGCAAAGGTCCAATGAATTTGTAATCTTTTAGTTTGACGCTTGTCGATTCCAAGCAGGCGTGTAATATCTTTACGGCAAAAAATCTCCGTACATTGCTGCTCCATTCATCCTCAATTACATTCCTGGATTCGAATTCAAATCTTTCAATGTGATTGAATATCTCTGGTACGGTGATAACCGAACTCTGAGCTGTAAACAATTTCTGTGTTACATGTACATATGTTTCAATATTTTCAACCTGACCTTCATCGGTTACATGTCGCAGAATCTTGAATATAAATCGTAGAGTTGCATTGGCATATTCTGAGATAAGTTCTTGAGGAATGCAATCTTTGGGGGACGTCAAGACCAGCAGGTGATGTATGAGTTCTATACATCGGTTTGCTAACTCAGCATTTTCATATGGATTCGAGTTTGTGCCGCTTACACAACTCAGCAAGTTACGTAACGCTGTTATTCCAGGACAAAGCTTAGAATTGAATAAAAGGTGACCATCGTGGAAGAGCATAATCATTAGTGAAAGTGGCTTGCTGCCCAGGTCATTTGCAGATCTTCTAGTCGCCATTTGCCCACAGATCTTTTCGAGAAATCTGAGAGCCTCAGCTTCTTTGACCACTTTTGGCAACCAGGCACACGTTCTCTTCCAAGCCAATTGACCACGAGTAAGCGCTTCACTTGTGGAAAATGCGGACAGCGTGTTTGCTACTGCAACTAAGTCCAAAGGTTCCGTAACAAAGTGGGTCATAGCTTCTAGAAGCTCAATCTGAGATGCGAGTCTGAGTATTCGACAGCTTATTGTTGAAGTGAGGTCCGCCAATGATTTCACCGCCTGTAGCTCAATTTCTCTCCAAACACTTGATACTTTTTTCACCACGGATAACGCATGGATAACGTAGAAGAGGGCTGCAGGTTTCCAAGTCATTCTGGACGCTTGTACCATGAATTTGGTCACCAAATCAGTGTTTTTTGTTTCGGCGTAATTCAGAAATATGGTAAGCTCTTTGACAAGGGTAGGTTCTTCTTCGTTCCCGTCTGTTTCATAGAAATACGTGTTGTTCAATGCATTGAGAACCACACTCAGAAACTCATTGTTGTAGAGCTCCAGATCAAGTGTGAGTACTTCCAGCAATCCCCATCGGACTATTGCATTGTTATCATCCTGCAGAATTCGTGAAAAGATGCAACGTATCCATGCAACGTGAAATCCACAATTTTCACACGTGTCATTCAGCAGGTTTTTCAGAAGTGAAAAACCTGGTGTGACCAAGTGGTTTTCGTCTTCTTCTAACTCTTTTAATATCGAATAACAATTATCGAGATTCTTCTTGAACAGATCCTGTTGATAATCATGTCCAAGGCATATGAGTGGTCGAATTTCTTGGTAGTCGCAGAATCGTAGTTCTGGACCTTTGTGTTCTTCGACGAAAGCCACAACTTTTCCCACAAGGTGTAACGCTTGCTTTCTCAATAGGGGGATCGAGCTCGAGAGTCCGTTCAGCAATAACAGCCAAAGTCGCTCTTCCATTGTTCGGTCAAGTAGCTCCTTTTGATAATCAGATTTCGTTGGGAACCAAATGTCGGCTGTCAAATATAGCATTTTCAGTGTTTCGCCGACATCACGTACCGATGTGAAAATCATTTCCCATACTTTTGCTAGTATTCCCTCAGCAGTAACAACCTTTATGAGTTTTGGAAGAACGACAGTGAGTAGTTCGCAGTCTTTCTGATGACCAGATGACAACATCAGTTGCACATTCTTCAAAAATAATTCTTTCACTTCTTTACTATCCACCTCGGTGACAGGGGAAGATAACATTTTATGCAGAAAGAGACTGTCCATATAAGATTCCATCAACTTCAGGTCTAGAATCTGTAACTTATTGTCACCTTTGGGACGTCCAAGAATCAAAGTCTGTAATTTTGCCAAATTTTGCAAAACTGTAGCGACATCGTGATTGAGCGCCATGTGTAAGACTAGGATTTTAAGTACTAGAGATAGTTCCTTCCAATCTAGGAATTCTGCTTTATTGAACTGGGTATATAAAAGATTTTGTGTCTCATCGACCTCGATGGAGTGGGATTTGAAAATAATCTTCTCGACAGGATGACTTTCCTTTGTGAATTTCTCCTGGTAACATAAAGCCAAGACCGTGAGCAGTGCCTCGAGATATTGTAGAGAGTCAGAATATCGATAGGATTCCTTTACACTAGCATTGAAACAAAATGCTAGTTCATCAGATAATTTCGAATTCGCTGCACCATTATAATTCCTGCTGAGCAAAGCCCAAGCTTCACTTGTCGGATGTCCGATGACTTCGTCATGTACATTGACGAAAGTATTGAAGTCTTTCGAAACCATCATCAGTGATGAAATTCAACCTCTTGCTCACTCAATGCGCCTTTCTTGATGATCCCAAGTCACCGTATTGTTGTGCAGAAGCTTTACATACTTATCCCATTCTTATGGGATTGATATTTTACAAAATGTCCGTAGCACCAACGAACTCGTTACGTTCACCTTGTTTACGTCTCTTCTTGGCACTTCTACGTGTGTCTTGTTGACAGTGTTCAAAACGTATCACATGATTACTATAGTGACTACGCTTTAAGCGCCCTCACGTACCCGCGAATTTTGAATACGAAATAAATTTGAAAGCAGTTTGAAAAAATATGCTAAATTCAGATACATGAAAGCTATTTGCACGGCATTTTAAAGAAGGCTGATTCCGAAGACGAAGCTAAGGTAGTGGACGGAATATGGACGGTTATATTTTGGGAATGATTGAATCAAAACTAATCATCAACAACCTCATGAAAATTATGTTTATTTTAAAATCGTAGAAAATTTATTTTTTCAAAGATACAGATCAAACATTGAAAATCGCATACATTTTTTTGTGAATAATTTGAAAACGCATACATTTATTATTATGCTTGAAGTAAAAGTAAAGTAAAAAATAGGTTGAAGCAAAAATCTGATAAATTCCCATTTGCATTCAATTTTTCGTACAAATTTCGATTTCTTCAAATCAGAAGGGAAAAAACGGTGGATTTACTAGCTACTGGTTAATGTACTTAGTATTATAGACGCACAAATCCCCAATTTATTGTCGGGAGGTGAGATACCAGAGTATGCGGGCGGAAAAGTAACACAGATACATGAAATAAACTTATTGCTAGTGACACTGCATCAATTACCTCTACAACAAAATCACTACAGTATGTATTTAGTTAATAGGGAAGGCATCATTGTTTAATCCAGGTGGTTCCTTCTCATATATCATCGAAGCCATCGCTGCTACCATCACTGCCACCGAGTACCACTTGGAAAGAAATCATAGGTAATTGAGAGATAATTTGAAGGTAGGAAAGTGTAAGTTATTTACTTGTTAGATTTATCCATATGCTAAGCAATGCTTCTGATGCGTGGATATTGAGACGAAATAACAATTGCATAATATTGATCAGAGTAAGGTCACCTCGCCTCCAATCGCCTTATTCCGCAAATTCGAGAGTTTCAATGGATGGTTACTCGATTCTGTGAAGCCAATTTCTCCGAATATTTGTGGTCTAATGTATCTTGATTTAAAGTCAATACGTAGTAATTTTGGTAACATGTAGAATAGGGTCTGAAAATAAAAATGGATTAATTATTACTCCTTGATTGTGATATGAATATTGTTCTGATGTGATACAAATAACAATACAAACCTCTAAGCTGTAGTCACTGACTGGATCAACAGCCGTCAGATAAAATTCTACTGAATGATTCACGACCTTTCCTTCCTTCGAGCTATTTGTCAGAGCAGAGTAGAAATCCTTGTACCTCTCCGTTACCGTCGAGTAGTTCATTTCTGACGCCAAATCGTATAACTTCGATGTTATGGGCTGTTAGATTCACAAATTATTTGCATAAGTTAGAGTGAAAAATATCAGCGACTAGGTTTTATCTTATTCCTACAAAACGTTTTACAACTGTAGAATAAAACGTGCGATTATATTAAAAGTCGGCTTACCCGAGCGTACCAGCGCACTATCAGCTCGGGTGACATGCAACAGGACATGACGTACTGAAATGCGGAGCTTATGAACTCTAGTTGCAAGTTGGATGAAAGTAATCGAGCCACATGGTACACAATGAACAATCCGGAAGACATGGTTCCTGGTGGTTTGTCTGAACCCTGTGTATCAAAAAAATTATGAACAATCAATCCCATGAGCCCAATGTTGGGTAGGATAGCAAGAGGCACTGGCCCGTGTATAGAAAAAAAGCATGATATTGTATTAAACATATCAACTGACCTGATCAAATAAATCCCATATTTTAGGACGCAAGGTTTCACTCTGAAGAAAAATTCTAATGAGCAACCACTCTTGCATTATTCTGACACTGGATCGATTGCGTTTTGATGATAGATTATCGCACAGCAAAGTACATAATAATTCCATATCATCCTGCAACAATAAGTCCAAGCTATATGACTACTGGTCTCCTATATCAGGGATGTCCACATGCATGCATTAATTAAACCTCATTCGCACTGTCCACTGTACTGATAGTCTTTGAATGGGACATGGTAACGAATAACAGAAGTATTCAAGATAGGATAAATGGGAATGTGTGATTGAGCTGAATGCATATAATACTAACCGCTGCCAATATCGGCTGCAGAACTAATAAAATTTGCATAATCCGATTCTCTATGCCACGTGCTTGAGAATCATCCAAGTCCGGCTTGGTTTGGCTTTCATTCAATTTTCTGATAATCAGTGGCAATAACTTAGCTGCATGCGTGGGGTCATCGGTAATCATCTTATGCAGCAATATGACAGCTTGTGCTGTTACTGCCACATCAGTATCAGGGCACCTGGGAAAAGTTATACTCCATCTGCAGTTACAAGATATTATCCACCAATACAAAGCTGACGTTGTTGATAATTAGAATTAGTGCTGCAGTATTTTTTTTACGACAGTGAAATTGATAGCTCGATTTTTCTGCTTTGAGCTAGTTAGTTATTAGAACAAATCCAATTAGATATTGTGCTAGGAATTATAAACGTGACTCACATGCGGGATACATAGTCTGGATATACGTCCCGGTGAGCATTGAGAGCATAGGAACGAGCCTGAAACTCAATTTTTTTATCGTCATCAGAAGCACATCTGTGAAGCAGGCAAGTCAGTATTATACCATAGAAGCGACAGATATATTCTCCATTGACTCGTTTTACTCTGTTCAAGAAGAATAGACGTAGTGCCGGATTTGTTTCTCGCTTGTCCACCATCTCATGAGTCCACTGTGAAAGATAAATCACGACAGTTTCAAAAGCTTATCGTCTCGGTCACTATTAACCACAGCAACATTATGACTAGACTATGCCCTAACAAAACAAATAAAGTGAATTTAAAATAAATACTCATTAAAATTCACCTCTATGGCCAGTTCCTGAGTTTCCTTACACTCAAGGAATGTGGAACTCAATATCAGATCAATTATTTTCTTCGTCGTTGACCGAAATCCGTCAGATTCTAGTGTAGACTCCCAACATATCTGCAAGGCTGACTTGAAATCCTCCAAATTTGTTGCTCTGACAGTTCCTTTGAGGAATATTTGCGCCAATATCCCGACGACTGGAGCAAATATATCTTCTCCACCAACTTTGATGAGATATGAAACTTCTTCAATCCAGTTAATGTCTGGTAGCCATTCCTCGACTGGTTCGTCTTCAAGGTAGTCAGAGAATAGCTTTGCTACAAACTTATAGTACTCTGATGCGATCTCATCTTCCTGATTTTGGTTCGCTTTTTCCGTGTCTCCAAATGATCTCGTCATTGGAATCTTATACGTCTTACGCATGGGACCAATGAATTTATAATTTCTAAGTATTACGCTTTTAGTTGTGAGACAAGCGTATAATACTTTAATGCCAAAGAGTCTTCTAACGTTGTTGCTCCATTCTTCATCTTCAATTACACTCCAAGATTCGATTTCGAATCTCTCTTTGTGATTAAGTATTTTTTCTTGGGCAGTGATCTCAGATTTTGCTGTGAATAATTGCTGTGTTACGGAAGCATATGTGCGAATGCTTTCAACACAAGCTGTATCTGGTGTGTGTCGCAGATTCTTGAATATGAATCGAAGAATGGCGTGAGTATAGCCCGAGATCAGTTCAAGAAGAACGCAATCATCCGATGACGTCAAGCCCAGCAGGTAATGCACGAGTTCTATCGACTTATTCCCCAACTCGGCATTGACATAAGTACCAGAATCGGCACCAATTGAACATTTCAGTAAGTTCCTCAACGCTACGAGTCCAGGACACAACTGAGAATCAAACACTAGTTGTTCGTCGTGGAAGAGCATGATTATTATCGAGAATGATTTCATGCTAAAATGCTCTTGCGAATTTTCATTTGCCAATTGTCCACAGACTTTTTCAATAAAACGAATAGCTTCATCTTTTTCGACCATTCCTGCCAGCCATGCAGACGTTTTTTTCCAGACTAATTGATGACGAATCAGAACTTCATTCATGGAAAATGCAGACAGTGTGTTCGCTATCGCAAAAAGATCCACTGACTCAGCAGCAAAGCGAGTCATGGTTCCCAGAAGCTCTGTCTGAGAACCGATCCTGAGGATTGGACAGGACATAGGGAGAATCATTTCTGCTAGTGATTTCACAGCCACTAGCTCAGGTTCTTTCCACATAGTCTTCACCTTTTTGAGCATGGACAGTGAATGAATGACGTAGTATAAGGATACGGGTTCCCAAATCATCTTAGATGCCTTCGCCATGAATCTCATCAGCAAGCTAGGGTGTTTCGTTGCAGCACAGTTTAAGAATATGCTAAGCTTCTCGACCACAGTTATATTTTCGTTGTCCTTGTCATCTTCGTAAAAAAAAGTGTTGTTTAATGCATCAAGCACCAGGCTCAGAAACTCGTCGTCGTATAGCTCCAGATCAAGTGTGAGTACTTCTAGCAGTCCCCATTCGACTACGGCAATATCATCGTCTCGTAGAATTCGTGAAAAGACACAACGTGACCATGCAATATGAAAGCCATGGACGTGAAGTGTTTCGTTGAGTAGATTTTTCAGCAGAGAAAAAGCCGGTGTGACCAAATGCGGTTCGGGCTGGTCTAAAGCTTCTAGTACAGAAAAGAAATGATTCAGATTTTCCTTGAACAAATCTTGTTGAGAGTCAGTTCCAATGCATATCAGCGGTTTGATTTCCTTATAGTTGCAGAATTGTAAACCTTGATTCCTATGTTTGTCAACAAAATCAACAATTTTTGCGATAAGCTGTAAAGCTTGCTCTCGTTGCTTGGGTATCAAGCTTGACAGTTCTTTATGCAATACAAGCCAGAGTCGCTCTTCCATACTTTGGTGAAGCAGCTCTTTTCTACGATCCAATTCCGCTGGAAACCATACAGCAGCGGTCAAGTGGAGTGTTGATAGGATTTTACGATTTTCTAATGTAAAAATCATTTCCCACAGTTCAGTTAGTTTTCCACCAACAGCAACTACCTTCATGAGTTTTGGAATAAGCAGGGTAAGCTGCTCGTATTCTTTGTCATCATCCAATGTCAACCAGAATTTTATAGTTTCTAGGAATGAGTTCGTTAGTATTTCACTATTCACCTCATCAATGGAAGATCTTCTTTTACGCAGTAGAAAAGTTTCCATATAGCAGTCCATCAATTTCCAGTGAAGAACCTCCCTCTGATTGTCGCTTTCAAGATTTATAGACTCCTGCAATTCTTCCAAATTATGCACAATCGCCGCCACGTCACAATTGATCGCCATATGTAAAACTAGGATGTCCAGTACGAGAGATAACTCTTCACAACCTAGGAATTCTTTGTGGTCTAACTGAGTGTACAAAGCAACTTGTATATCCTTGACATCTATCTTATCAAATTTAAGAACATTCTTGGCAACAGGGATCACTGTTATCGATTCTTCTTGGTAAAATAAACAGAGAACAGTGCGCAGTGTTTCAAGGATCTCTACGGTGTCCGAAAATTCGTACAAATCCTGCACAACTTCATTGAAACTCTTCACCAATCGAATTGATAAATAAAAGTTTCCCGTATTCCTTATAAGCAAATTTTTTACGTCCGTTGTTCGATGTTGCATGAATTGTTCGTGTCGATCCATCGTGTACAAGTTATATGGATCTACTTGAAGAGTCACTGTTCGCTGACTTAAAATCGAAGCATCTGAAAATAAATCATATTGCATGTGTAAATGTTGGAATGGGGCCTAGCAATCACCATGAAAGAAATAGTTTCGTGTAGTACAGGTAAACGTCGATCAAACGAACCCGTGAAGGTCAAACTAATCCAAAGTAGAAGTATTTTTCGGAATAAAATTGAATCATTGCATGGTGCATAAAACTATTGCCTCCGATGATAGGTAATACCTGTGTACTGTGTTCGGGTGTAAGAGGGCTTGTTTTATTATTTTCGCAACTGGTAGAGACATAGTATGCTTACCATTCCTGCTTTGATTTATTTCACATCACCATGTCGCCATACAGACACTAGTCCTAGGTACCACGGGACCAAGAAACTTTGTTGTTTGTTTGTCTCGTGAATGTCTCTCTCCTCTGGTCGTTGGCACATGTTGACAGTATTGAAAACTATCACGTGGTTCGGTGAAGCGAATTCACACGCAAATCTGAGTGGCTCACCTTATACACGCACGATTTTTGAATGAGAAATTCAATCTGAGTGTAAAAACATGTGCATAATGCAAATACCCGAAAAATAATAGCATAGAATATCAGATAGTCATTAGTATTCATGTATGAAGCGATAATTTAACGAAAATCCAATGTTGAATAAATTTGATATTCAAGGGCACAGATTTACTCAAAATATTTCTTCAAGAATTTTAAAAAGCTGTTAACCAGATTGAATTTGTGTCAGAGTCGAATGTGGATGTTTGTATTTTGATTTCTGGTAATGATTGAGTCAGAACTCAAGTTGCCATCAACTTGATGAAATATAGTATATTTTAAAAATATAAAATTATCAATCACATTGTTCATAACAGATGACATTAATTATCATCGATCGTAAAAAAGGTTTAGTTTCTTATAGTTAACGATTCCAAACGGTCATATAAAAATGAACTTTGCACTGGTGGTGCAGCGTAAAATACTTTCACAATAAAGTTATCACTGATATCTAGAATGACTTCAGTTTTTTTACTGAAATGACAATCTTCCAGGTACTTGAGTCATTGTGCATGGCATTAGCTTTTCTGCCAATATTCATTTCCCTTGGACTTCATTAGAGCAATCTCCGCTATCATCGCTGTCATTGAGTACTGATGCTGCACCTGTGGGAATGACAATTCAAAATTTCGAGTTGATTTGAAAGTATGAGAGCGTGAATTGACCACTTATCAGATCCAATTACATTTTAAAGGAATTTCTGGAACTTAAATATTGCAATAAAATCACAAATTGCCTAATAGTGATCGCTTCCTTTCTAAAGCAGTGAACATGAGCGTAGCATCCTCACCTTCAATCCCGTCCTTTCTCGAATTCAAAAGTTTCAATGGATGGCTGTTCGATTCTTTGAAGCCAAATTTTTCGAACATCTGCGGTGAAATGTATTCGTCCGAAGAAGCCTTCAATAATCTTGGTAATTCTTGAAAAAGGGTCTGAAAAGCAATAGTGATCGAACTTTAATTCGGACCACATGACAGTACTGCAGGAATAATGAAAAGGGGTACCTGTAAGCTGTAATCATCAATTGCATTAAAATCAGTGCAGAAGAAATCATCCTCCAATTTCACTATGTTTTCTACTATCATCCCTCGTTGTGAGCTTCTCGTCAAAGCAGCATAGAGCTCTTTGTACTTCTCTGTTACTGTCGAGTAAGACTTTTCTGATGCGAAATCGTACAGCTTTGACGATACGGCCTGTATTGATAACGATTATTATTCATCGAATCAGAGTATAAATTGTGATTAAATATTAATCGAACAATTGACGAGTAATTATTCAGTATCTCTCTGAACCAGAATATGTAATATTTTCAAATAGCCTTACCTGAGCGTGGAGTCGGAGATTTGTTTTGTATGACATACAATGTGAAAAAATGTACTGGAGGGCAGAATTCACAAAGTCCAGTTGTAACTCAGAGGACAATGATAGCGCCACGTGATATACAATAGTTATAACTGAATATAAGCTGTCCACACGTTCTTCTTGACACTGCTGGTAAAGAATTTTAACATCATTCAATATCAATGAGAAAAAGATAATTCGATTACTTGTAGCAGATACTATGGTTATTAAATGCGCCTCATTTTCAGCGTTTGATGATTACAAACTCGGTCTGGTGTTTGTAAAATGAAAATTCATGTATATTTTGACTGACCTGGTCAAATAAGTCCCATAATTTTGGCAGCAATTTTTCTTCCGCAAGATAAATTCTAATCAGGAGCCATTGCTGCATGACCCTCACACCAGGCTGGCTGCTTTTGAAGAGTACGAGCGACGTGTGTAATGACTCAATGTCATCCTGCCGAAATTGATATGGTTACTCTCATATTGAATCACATGTACAATAAAATAGAATCACAAAAGCTTGCAGCTGAGAAAATATGAGAATAATAACTTGTATCAATCTATTATGTCTATTACCTTTTCTAACATCGGTTTTAAAATTAGCAAAACTTGCATAATGCGATTCTGTAGACGATGCAACTGAGAGTCTTCCAAGTCCTGATTTGTTTCACTTTCAGTTAGCTTTGCATAAACTATTGGTAACAATTTAACTGCATGAGTTGGATCGTCGGTAATCATTTTGTACAGTAACGTGACAGCATGCGCTCTTGCTATCGCACCTTTATTGATGTTCCTGGTAAAAAAACATATTCCGTCAAATCAAAAGTTATCATTGATAATGTGTAAATTAGTGTTAATAGTTTTAGATATAACAAGTCTAATTTTGATTTTCACACATTCTTCTCATACAATTTTTATTTTTATTTCATACTCTGATGTTCATTGGAGAGTATGGGTTTGATGAGACAATTATTTTGTCTATGTGACTTACATGTTGGATAGATAGTTCGGATATATATCCTGGTAACTATCAAGAACGTAGGAACAGGCCTGAAGCTCGATTTTTCTTTCGTGATCAGGAACACTTCCGTAAAGCAAACAGGTCAATATCGCATCATAAAAATGACACAAATATTGCCCTTTCACTTGTTTTAATCCCTTCAGCATAATAATACGCAGTTCAGGATTCGTTTCACCTCTGTCCACCATATCGCGAGTGCACTGGAAAAGATGAATCATTGATGTATTATTAGAAATTTAACAACATTTGGTACCGTCTGTAACTACATTCCATCATTAGTAGACCGAATCCATTTCAAATCGGGCAGGCTGGAAATCGTGATGTCATGGAATTTTTTCAAATTGAAATATGTTGTTGTTTGATGAAAAAAAAGCGACCCGTATTTTTTTGTTTTGGAAAAAAAAATCTTGCTACAAAGTTACGGCTATTTGGACATTTAATCGTGCGCTACCAAAGTTCTTGAAAGAGGACCACTTTTTTTCTTAATAACGCTATGTCTGCGCAACGGATCATCGCAAATACTTCATCTTGGTCTCATTTTGTAGGGTTTTTCGCACTCTTTTGGAATCCGAAGAAAAATTTGAGGATTTTCGAAAATTGACGGAATGACGTTCATTTTTCGAAAATTAGGGACACCCGATTTTCTCGAAAAGTGATTTTTTTATTTTCTCAAAAATTTCACACAATATGTGGGGTGATATGACGGATATATCCTCGAAGTTTCATCGATGCTAAAACACTGCTTCATATCGAGAAAAAATATTTCGTGCGTCACTGAAATTCGTCAATTCCTGTGCTGGTGTCGACTTTGTGGGCGTCTTTGAGATGTGTACAGATTTTTCGATCCAAATAATATCACTAAAACTTGATACATACGTACCTGAGGGAGTAAATGGCCAAATGCCGTATGATGTATAACATCGTAGACCGAATATTGATCTGCTAATAAAGACTATCACGAAAAAAATACCAAATTAAAAATCAGGGATTTATTGTAGTAATAACAATATCGTATATTAATATTGTTGAGTATGCTTCTATTTTCGTGGTATGGTATAGAGTGAGGTATAGGGGATCAAATGTTAAAATGCAACAAAAATGTGAACGGGACAGAAATGCGTGCAAAACGAAAGTAACAACAATGCGGATGAAAAAAGTTTGCAAAAGACAAAAGATGAAAAAAGAAGGAAAATGGAAAAAGATTATGGATGATCGATGTGTCAGATTGTGACCGATCCAAATGTATGGTTAATCTATCAGATTGTTACCGATCATCGATCTGTCAGGATTAGATTTTGTTTAAACTTTATTTTCAGAGAATTCAAATCAAAATGCGACAGATACAAATATATCAAAACAAAATGCACTAAGAACGAGAGAACAGGTGACATTTTCAATGCCTTCAGAGGCTTGCATTACACACAAGGTCTGTATATTTTATCATTATATTATTATTAGCATTGAAAATGCTTCCGTTTTCGGGTCAGTAGTGAGTTCTGTGGGATCAAATCTTGAAATGATGCAACGGAAGCGATGCAACGGAAGCGATACAATGGAAGCAATGCAACGGAAGCGCGTAATGAAAAGTTGAAGAAATAAATAATAAAAGAACAAGAACAATAGAACGAGGGACATTTAGGTGATGTAGATTTCACTGTGCATATAATGATTCTTAGTTTAATCATAGATGGCAATAGCAATAGCGCAGCATGTAATTAACCGCTGCGTGAGAAAAAGTTTATAAATAAATAAATGAACAAAAACAATAGAACGAGGGACATTTCGGTAATGTAGATTTCACGGTGCAAATGATGATTGGTACTGTAATCATAGATGGCAATAATAATAGCGCAGCATGTAAATTCAGAGATTCAGATGAAAAAATGCACGAAAACTAAGATAACGAAGGACATTTTCAATGCATCAGCTGCTTGCGTTACATGCAAGATCTGTAGATTTTATACTATTATTATATTATATTATATTTTTTATAGATATAGTATTTAATATTATGTAGTTATGATCATATTATTATTGTACGATATTGTTATTACTACAATAAATCCCTGATTGTAAATTTTGTATTTTTTTCGTGGTAGCCTTATACATCATACGGTATTTGGCCATGTACTCCCTCAGGTACGTATGTATCAAGTTTCGGTCATATTATTTGGATCGAAAAATCTGTACACATCTCAACGACGCTCACAAAGTAGACACCAGCACAGGAATTGACGAATTTCAGTGACGCACGAAATTTTTTTTTCTCGATATGAAGCAGTGTTTTAGCATCGATGAAACTCATAGGATATATCCGTCGTATTACCCCACATATTGTGTAAAATTTTTGAGAAAATAAAAAAATCACTTTTCGAGAAAAACGGGTTTCCATAATTTTCGAAAAATGAACGTCATTCCGTCAATTTTCAAAAATCCTCAAATTTTTCTTCGAATTCCAAAAGAGTGCGAAAAACCCTACAAAATGAGACCACGATGAAGTATTTGCGATGATCCGTTCCGCAGATATAGCGTTATTGAGAAAAAAAGTGTTCCCTTTCCAAGAACTTTGGTAGCGCACGATTAAATGTTCAAATAGCCGTAATTTCGTAGCAAAATTTTTTTTTCCAAAACAAAAAAATACGGGTCACTTTTTTTTCGTCGAACAACAACATATTTCAATTTGAAAAAATTCCGTGAAATCACGATTTCCATTTTAGCCTTGCCTGCCCGATTTGAGATGGATTCGGTCAGTAGTAACTTTCGAATAAGTAAGCAAGCCAGATTTACCTCGATTGTCAGCTCTCGAGTTTCCTCACGCTCAAGAAATGGTGAACTGAAAATTAAGTCCAGTATATTCTCTGTCGATACCCAGCACTCTTTGGATTCCAGCGTAGACATCCAACATAATCTTACAACCGACTTGAAATCATCAATTTCTGTAGCTTCTTTGTAGAACATCTGCGACAGTATACCGACGAGTGGTACGAATATATCTTTTCCGCCAACTTGAATCAGGTACGAAACTTCTTCAATCCAATCAATGTCTGGTAACCAATCGTCGACTGGTTCGTCCTTGAGGTACGCATAAAACAGCTTTGCTACAATCTCGAAGTACTCTGATGCAATCGCGTTTTGAGGGTTTTCATTTCCGCTACGAGACTTATTGGCTTTTTCTGTCTCATCAGATGATCGCTCCATCAGGGTCCTATATGTGTTGGATAAAGGTTCGATGAATCTGTAATTCCTCAGTTTGGCACTTTTCGTTTTTAGACAGGCATGTAATATTTTAATGCCAAAAAATCTTCGCACGTGATCACTCCATTCATCATCCTCAATTATATTCCTTGTTTCAATTTCAAATTTATCAATGTGGTCGAGTACATCCCTTTTGGCAATGATCGAACTATCGGCTGTGAAAAGTTGTTGAGTCACCAGGATGTACGTGTTGATATTTTCAATAACAGCATTTTCGGAGACATGTCGTAAACTTTTGAATGTGAATCTCAGACATGCGTCCGCGTAGTTTGAGATCAGTCGACAAAGAATGCAATCCTCTGAGGATATAAAGTCCAGCAAATGATGAATAAGTTCTATCGATTTGTTCTTTAACTCCGCATTGGCATTGGATCTTGATTTTGTACCGATTAAACAATCGAGTAGGTTGCGCAATGCTCTGATTCCGGGACACAGCTTAGAACCGAGTATAAGACGTCCGTCATAGAAGAGCATGATGATAAGAGAAAACGATTTCATGCTAAGGTCCAGCTGAGAATCTCCATTCGTTACTTGCAGAGAGATCTTTTCAAGAAAACGAATAGCTTCATCTTCCTTCACCAGTTTTGAAAGCCAAGAAGAAGTTCGTTCCCAAGCCAACTGACCACGCTTGAGAGCTTCATTTGTCGAAAATGCCGACAGTGTATTACATACAGTTATCAGATCCAAAGATTCTGTAGCAAAGTCGGTCATAGCTAATTCCAGAAGCTCGATCTGAGACCCAATCCTGAGCATTGGACAGCCTATTGTTGAACTCATCTTTGCTAACGCTCTTACAGCCGTCAGATCAGCTTCTTTCCAAACGCTCTTCACTTTCTTCACCATGGACAAAGCATGAATAATATAAAACAGAGCTACGGGACCCCAAGTGATTCTGGATGCTTTCAGTATAAACCTTGTCACCATGTCAGTATTTTTAGACTCGTGGTAGTTTAAGAATCTGGTCAATCCTCTCACAACAGTCGGTTCTTCATCATTGGGGTCAGTGTTGTACATATCAGTGTTGTTCAACACGTTAAGAACTACATCTAAGAGCTCATCATTGCACAGCTGTGGATCAAGGACAAGGACATACAGCAGTCCCTCCTTCACAACACTATCATTATCATGTTGTAGAATGCGCAAAAACGCACACCGTATCCATGCAATGTGTAGCACAGTTTTATCATTCTGTTGCTCAATTGTTTCACTTCGCAAAGTCTGAAGAAGCGCGAATATGGGCGCAAGTGAAAGTGGCTCCGTTTCCTCCAAAGCTTCCATAACCGAAAAGTAATTATTCAGATTTTTCCTGAATGCTTTCTGTTGCTGAACAAAGAGGTTTGTGTCACACAGCAGACGGATTTCTGCTTTTTTTCTCACGATACGCTTATCACTCTTCCATTTGTCAGCGAAATCAACCACCCTCTTAATGAGAAATAAAGCTTCTTTCCGGTGCTGGGGTATCGGACTTGACAGACCTTTCAAAAATAATAGCCAAAGTTCTTCGTCGACTGAGTAAAAGACCCACCCGTGAAATTTCATAAGTCTGTCCATTGGGAACCACAACCCAGCTGTAAGGTATAGGACCGAAAGTATTTCACCTGGATCGCGTTCCAGCGTCATGATCGTTCTCCATATCTCACCATGAATAGAAATTTCAATGTTACCTCGCCTGATGCCAGTTCTGATAACTTCAATGAATTTCGGAAGAAGCAGCGGCAGTAGTTGGATATTCTGGTGATTCGTTATTTCTAACCAGAGTCGTACATTCTTTCGGAATAATCCTATTACGTCGTCAATTAATGTATTTATTACTTGAAAATTCCCTTCATCCACTTGGCCAGTGGAATAAAGTTGACGATGTAAAAAACAACTATCCATGTAGCAGTCCATCACTTTTAAATCCAGTATTTCAACTTGACTGTCTTTTGTAAGATGTTGATGTATCGAGTACTGCGATTCTTTCACATAAAAGATGATATCGGACAATCTGCTATAAAGTGCCAAATGCAAAGTCAGGATGTCGAGTATCAGAGACAAATCTTCAGCGTTCAATTGCTGAGTGTACAAAACATTTTGTATTTCAATGACGTTATATTTCGTCAATGCTGAAAATTTGAACGGAGAATCTAGGTTCTTGAAAGCTTTAGAAAGCATTTTTGTTTGGTATGCTATACAAAGTGAGGTGTACAATGTATCAACATCCATTCGAGCGTCTCCATTCTCATTGACGTTTAATACGAAGTTATTGAAAGTATCATTCAATTCGGATGACGTAGGATGTTTTCCTATAGCCTCTCGTAACGCCAGCCACGCATCGTTTGGGCGATGCGCCATGAATCGATTGTGTGCGTTCATGATATCAAAATTTCATTAATCCTGTGGTACGGTTGATATACAGCGATAGAACTCAATTCTCCACTTTCTTCGATTCAACAATCTGAAATACACGATCTAGTTTAATCTACTTCATTCGATTAGATAATGAGGTTGATATGCTGATTGCCAATTTGTCATCTATCCAGTGACTCAGTCAAGGAGAAAACCACTAATTTATTGTTCAGAGAAAATGAAGACTCGGTAATTCGTACGAAAATGTTGAGACTTGCAGAGTAGTGTCAAAGCAATTTACTCGCCTTTAGTTGATTCAAGCTAACCTGTAGGCTGAATCGAAGATGAAAACAGTATGGTTTTACATTTTCGTCAGGACTTAGAACGATGTTCCTTCCCATGTTGATATCATGATTTCTTCTATTTCTACTCAAACTGATGAATATCACTGAGTTTCGACGACGCCGTAGATCGCGGGCTGTATCACGGCGGTCACGGCCCTTACAGGGACTTCCCACACTTGCGTGAATAGAAGGGCTGATTTCTATTGGAGCGACAGAATATTGTGTTGCGGAAAGAGCGCAGATAAATCTAGCTATACGTTTTAATACACTTGGAATTTTCAAACGCTATTTTCTCAGCCAAAACACATTCGATTGATGTGAAATTGATATCAGTGACGTAGAAAAAGTGAATAAAGGGCCTGCCAATCGTGGATTTTCGAATATCGAAAGACATAATCAGAATTTTGTGTAACAATATTATTCTGTAACCCAAGGAGGTGCTGCCCCTCGTGGAGAGAGGCAGCACTTCCTTGGATTACAGAACAATATTGTTAAAAAAAACTGTTATTACGTCTCGATTTTCGAAAATCCACGATTGGCAGGCCCTTCATTGAGTTTTTCTACGTCACTGATATCAATTTCACATCAATCGAATGTGTTTTGGCTGAGAAAATAGCGTTTGAAAATTCCAAGTGTAAATCATATCGAGGTCACGTGACTTTCATACATATCTTTATTATTTAGAATATGGAATTCTTATTTGATTTGTAAGGCAAGGATAATTGTAAATTCAATATTTAGAATCAAGAAATGAAGTACAAATCATGTAATTAATAATATAATTATATTCAACATTTCAATTTCATACACAATACGATCTATGAAAGATATACATACAAGCCGCATCAACTAATAGTCATAAAGAAAAGGCGGAAACAAAAAAAAAAAAAGGGAATACAATGATTATTCAAAGTTCAAAATAGTCAGAAAAAAAAATTTCTTTTTTTTTCACGCACGCTGCAAAGATTGTCAAGAAATTATCCCATAACATTGATTACACAGTCTTATGTACATTGCCAGTGCTATTCACTACCAAAGAAAAATATTCACGGTATACCGAGACCTCAAAGTTTGTTATCCAACAAAAATTTACGATAGTGAAATTTTTTACACCGAATGCAAATTTGCACAGAATCAACCCTGTATAATGAAAAAATGCAAATAAATGATTTTTAATTAGGCAGTGTACAGTCTAATTTTATTAATCTTGATGAATGTTTGCGAAAGAACAAATATCAACGGAATATAAATTTCGAAAGGAAGTTTTAGGAATACATGCATTTATTATTTGATAACTTCCTTCCGTTTATCGTCCAGATATTCACGCATATTACCAGTTGGCAGTCATTCAACTTCAATTTTAACCACCAATAATAAATTGTAACTTCATTATTTTGTCAATTTCGAATAATGATGCTTCTATTTCTATATGATACAATGATAATTTCGTTTCAACGACAAGGCACCTCTTTAGGATATTCCCTGTAAACTAGACATCGTCGAAAGGTCCAATCCCAATCGCTCTGTCACTGTTAATTGAGTCTTTGCAGCATCTTTAAGACTGAATATGTGCGTCAGCTCCATTTCTGTTCGTCCCAGTGCCAACGCCTTGTCAAAAAGTTCAATCGCCTCTTTCAGATTACCCCTGAAGTAGAATAAAAGTATTCACATCAATAATCAAATACCAGAAGAGACATTTTTTCATATACAAGACGATGCTGAACTCATACCTTTGAACCTCGATGGTACCCAACGTCTCGTAACCAAATTCACACTTGTTGTCCAATTTCACTGCCTTGTTGATGTACTCTATGGCTTTGTTGAGGTTGCCGTTCCATTGTAACTGCAATAATCCTCTGTGTACGTGGATATTGGCGTTGGTTGGGTCTTTTTGAATCGCTTTCGCGAAATAGGAATCTGCTTTCTCGTAGTCTTGTGAGTCACATAGGATCTGTAAAGGGCAAGAAATGACAGAATACAGGTCAAATTGCTGCAGTCAGGAAAATATAATCAATCAAGGTATAGAAAGGGTTCTTATAAATTGGCATAGATGAGGATAAATACCTGCGCGTATAGTGTGTAACATTCAGCACAGTCTGGGAACCTTTCAAACGCACTTTCAAAGTCTTTCATGACGCTCGTTATCTTGTTCATGTCCTTAGATACGACGGCGAATCGATAATCGGTGTAACATTTCTGTACAAACGCTATTCCAAACTCGGGATTGAGTTCCACAGCTTTTTTGAAATCCTCTTGAGCTTCAGTTACTTTTTCCAACAGCAAGTTCACCTGCAATCGCATCGGGGATAATTAAAATTTCTTATACAGTTGGTATGAAAATCAGATTATCTACGATTCTACTGCAAAACCGACCTGTCCTCTGTGATGATAAATGTCTCCACAGTTCGGGTCAAGTTCGGTTGCCTTTTCAAAGTCGTCGAAGCACTTTTCAGGGTTCTCCAGCTGCATGTACATGCTGGCTCTTTTTATCAGAGCGTTTACCCTGACCTCTTTACTCGCACTTTCGCTGTGTATTACTTTTTCAAGATCCGCAATAGCGTCGTCGTGGCGTCCTAACAGAAGAAAGAATGTTGCACGGAGCAAAAACACCTCCATGCAGGACTCTGGTACAAAATCTGGACGGTCTATTTCTTCTGAACAGTACGATATCACGTCGTCATACTTCTCGTCCTTTAATGCCTGCCTGGCCTTCGCGTAACCCCTGAAAATTCAACAAGTTTCCCCTGATTAGGATTTTGTTGAGTTGTCGAGTTGGTATTATTAATGCCTTTGGAATCTTTAAAAAGTACGGAATTCGAGGTATTTCGAAAAAGTTTACATAGAAATCGATGTTGTTTCCAGGTTTAGTAACAACTAACAGTATCGGAATTAAGCAGTTACCACAGTAGGATTTTGGGAAATGTGTTACACAATCTCAAATCACATACGTGTTAGATTCAGCAGTTTCCAATTCGTCAAGCTTATTTACGATCGGATCATTGCTGAAAGAGCTAAAGTATGTCCTGATGAAGTGTTTACTCGGCATAACTGGCTTTTTGTTTTCCATGTGTTCTTTTGCATGTTGTCTACCTGAAATGAGAAGAATCAGGATTGAACTGAAAATACTTGCAAATTTAGTACAAGAATCTTTTGAAAACGAGACGCAACAGTTGAAAAATGAAAGATTTCCTTTTCACACGTTTGAAACTAATTTCAATACTGAAAAATGACAATCTTAAGATTCTGTATGGACGCACCGAGCTGCTTCAGGACTCTGTCAGCCATAAAAAGGGTGCTTTGATTCGAAAACTGTTCCAGAATACAGGCGGCCGTAACATCTTCGAGAACAGAAACGAGTTCCTTGCTGTGTTCCAGAGCCCTTGCTCTACGCTGTAGGGCTTTGATGTATCGGGGATTCAATTCCAGTGCTTTTGTACAGTCTGCTTTTACCGCGCTGTATTTTTTCTGTTGAATAAAAGATCAGGGATTAGACACAAGCAAAAATGGTAGATCAAGATTCGATCTGTTGTAATCAACAAGTTCCATGCATCTCACCAAGTGGTCGTAAGCCGCGGCTCTGTTCTGGTAAAATGTGGCCAAGTCCATCGGGTTTTCCTTAGGACAGGTGTCAATCGCCTTGTTATAGGACAGAATAGCCTCGTCATATTTTCCAGACTTGAAATAACCGTTTCCTGCGTTCTTATATCTCGTCGCTCTTTCCAACGGAGTCTGTAACCGAAAAATAAATACAAACGATTCCACAATTCATCCATATCATAAAAATCATTCAACTCATCGCACAAGACAAGATAAAATTGTATCACGGTAAATAAAATTCGCATCACCCCATGAGGAAGACAATAATCACATTACATAACTGTTAATCTCAAGATTAAAGGCGATAATGTCAACAAAATGAAAATAACTTGCTAAAAGTTGACCGTCTTCGACGCAGTAAAAAATTTCATCTCAATTTCCAATCGCATCGACTTCGAATCGCTTTAATCAACTCATAGTGATAAATGAATAAATAAATGTAATTCTATCGTCTTCGTAGTCGATAGAATCTTTATCAGGAGCCTGTATAAAAATTCGGGCGAATCTAATCTCAGGTCTTAGAAGCGAATTGATAATTATTTATGACAGTAATTAGTCGCGATATAATTTTTATCGCTGAATAAACAATCTACGTCTGAATAAAAATTTGGGTATTCCTAACCTCGTTTTCTGGTTCGGGTCGCGCAGCGTTTCTCGAGGACTCGTCACCGTCGACGGAGAGTTGCTTGTCCTTCGCGGTTCCGTTCTCTTTCCCGGCCCCGCCTTTCGACTTACCCCCAGGTCTGCCGACGGGTTTTGAACTGTTTTTGTAGTACATGTAGCCAAGGCCGAGAGCGACCGGCGCACCGACGGCCAACGCGAGTTGCCATTTAGGCAGAGGAGATCCAGAACCACCGGCGGTTGACATTGTCTGATATTATTTGTAGCAAATTCACGTTCGCTTATGCCGCACGATTGACGCGGTCACAAACCAACTTATCGAACGTTGAACCACAAAACGGACGGTTAAATTTCGCGATCTATTTCAACACTGGACGATCAGCATCGCCTCGAGTCTCCGAAGAGACTGTCTAGTTCCATTTCTCACCGCTACCCGAAATGGCGCTGCGAAAAACAAGAGAAATACGATTCGGAGATAAAAACAAAAGAAATTCTCCTCAGTCCACGCTTTCATTTGTTACTACTTTCGTAGATTATTTTCAAGGATAAAGTAAAGACGTAGGATCTTTTAAATTGTTTCAAAAGCGCGCCAAAATTTCAAAATGTCTACTGCTAGTTGAAAGTTTCCTTTGCGACCAGAAGATGGAGACAATCTGTCAACATGTAGTGTGACACAATTCCCCGAACGTTGGTAGTGTTGGTTGGTAAGATACGCGTTCGTCTACCTGTGTGTGCGGTTGTGAGAATTTATCAGCTACGTAATCAGGAGTGAACACACAGCACACGGTTAGGTGAAAATAAAAAGGAAGAAAGAAACTACGAACTTTTTTTTTTCTGTTAAGAAAAACAACGTCGAATTCATAGGGTATGAGAGAGGAAAAATGTTATCGCGGCAAACAGTGTTTTTGATGGAGTATAAGACGTAGCAAAGATACGTAAAGGAATCCGCGGTTGGAGGTGGACTGTTTTTCTATATATTGTTTTTCGCTATTTGAGGCGTGTGACGTTGCCAAAATGGCACTAGAAGACGACGAAAACACTTGGTGAGTCTTAATTACATTCTATTTCATAATATCGGATCGCTAGACGACACCGTAACGATATTTTACGCGCACAATATGCGACTCTGAGATCTCAAAATCCTCGTGTTTCTCGATTACGGAATAGCTGACCGATGCCCATCGCGATTTAAAACATAGCCTAAAACAACTGTCAAAACTTTCTCAACAATATGCTAGAATTTTCAATGGCTACCGAATAATCAATCATCGCGTCTGTTGTAACCGCTCGAATTCACTTTTCAAACTGTCTATCCTACAGACACACTTTTCGACACTAGGGTACTGGTGGCTTATTTTTCTTCACGCTAACGCTCGCCGTGTTAATTATCGCACAGTTTTCTTATACCAGGCTCTCATTTGCATGCGAATGTTTATCATTAGCGGGACAGAGATAACTTTGCTCAATGTTCTCATAACAACGACCATTGCGCACTCTTCAAACGACGAATAATGGGCTATAAACTGAGTTTATCTTGCTTCCGTCTGATTATTTTCTGTCATGAATAATTTCTTTCAGGCGAGAGTCCAATCTTTTAATCCTTAAACATTTTAATCCCAGGGTTTTGGAGCTCGAAGCGGCTCTTCTGGACACGGAGGCACCATCTGCCAGCGATATCTACGCCATATGCAAGGGTCAACCAGTTCCGGCTAATCTGAGGCCGGACGTGTGGCAGGCTTGTCTGGATGTTACGGACAGAGGGAATCAGCTCATCCATTTTAACGAGGTGTTTGATCTTCCGGAGCAAAATATCCTCAGGGAAGATTGTCAGCAGCTCGTTGGTGGGTGGGACGTCTTTTCATTGGCACAGTCCTACGAGTGGCCTAGAATATTCAATTTCCTGTTAAACATTTACGAAAATTGATTCCCTCGCAGCTAAACTTGGCAACGACGATGAGGATAAAGTTTCCGTTGTATCCGACTTGGAATCCATATTGACTTTTTACTGCAAGAGCAGAGGGCGGCAGTATGAGAGAGGAAACGGGTGGCTCGAACTTTTGGGTCCGTTGATCGCGCTGAAGTTACCTCGATCTGCGACCTACAACTTGTTCGAAGCCATCAGAGATGTCTATGTACCGAGGTGATTCATTAACTTTAGCCAGGAAAACATTGTTCGATGTGTAATTCAGTTCAAGGAAACCTTGGCACTTGGGCAATACCGTTATCTGATCATGAATCATCCGAATGAACGTTTTATCTGTTCGTTTACTATGGATTTTATCGATTGTAGATACGTAAAAATGTATTTTGTACCCAGATTTCATACTTTTTGTTGACGTAATTACAGGGGAGGTATACAGAGCTCCGTCTTACGGCTGTTATTGCTCTACCACGAGCCAGAACTGTGTTCCTTTTTGGACACAAAGAGGGTCTCCCCGGAGGAATACACAAAGGGATGGATAAACACATTGTTTGCAGGGGTCTGCTCGCTGCCAGCAGTCTGTACGATGTGGGATTTATACTTCATGCAAGCGGATCCGTTCTTTATGATGTTTTTATCTCTTATCATGGTCGTTAATGCGAGGTGAGGAGAAATAAACGATCATTTTTATAGAAGAGCAGCTGCAAAGATGGGAATAACATCTACTAAAAGTTAAACAGCTTGATTAAAAAAAATTAATTCCATTTATTTTTGCAGGGAACAAATTCTGAGCATGAAGGAAGATGACAAACAGAGTATTATAAACACGTTAGCCGCAATGCCTTGTGCCTTAGAAGCTGAAGATGTTACAGATTTTTGTTCCTTGGCGCAATACTACGCCATGAAAACTCCGTCTTCTTTTAAACAAGATTTATATTCTATAATGTTCGGCGAGGGTGGCGACGAGAAGTTCATATCTCATGCTCTATGTCTGCCCGTTTCTGCGCAAGAACTGGTTGAAAATTCAGTCGAAGCACCGCCAGTGACGAATGGCCCGGTTGAATCCGTCAGATTTTTCCTCGTAGACTGCAGACCAGCTGAACAGTATAATGCCGGACATTTGCCTACAGCCTTTCACTTAGACTGTAACTTGGTGCGTTTTTGCCACAGTAAAAGCTTCAAGAGCAACTTTCTAACGAATTTATCGTTTATTCCAGATGCTGCAGGAGCCAGCCTCCTTCGCTACAGCTGTACAAGGACTGCTACAGGCGCAGAGACAAGCTCTCGCTGTCGGGTCGGAAGCGGGAGGCGAACATCTTTGCTTTTTGGGAAGTGGTCGTCAGGAAGAGGACCGTTATACCCACATGGTTGTCGCATCTTTCTTGCAAAAGCATACGCAATACGTTAGTATGGTCTCGCTAGGATATCAAGGTTCGTGCTTCTGAGGCTGAAACTTTCGTCATTACCAATTGTTCGACGTGTAGCGTAACTGGCGTATTTCCTTGCAGCAATACACGAATACTTTGGGGACGAAGTGGTCACGAATCTTGTGGACCATAATTCGCAGCATTGTCTCGTGTGTAACGCTAACATGTCAGAGGCTAATTCAAACGAGTCAAGTCCAGCTAAGATTAGGAATAACAACTCTGATCTTTTTGGAAAAATTGGTATGGCGATGAGACTAAAGAGCCAAGAAGTTAAGGGAAAACTATTCGATTATATCGTAAATCCTTCTGCAAGTGCCAACGGTAATGGAGATAGCCAGAACAGCAGAGATGCCGATAATACGAGAAGACTACGAAGTACTGCGCCTGTTTTCAGCATCGACGACGACCACGATCCAGGCATGTCATCTGAACTTTTTGATAGTTCTTTCATAAATGATAGAAACTTTATTCCAGATATGACGATGACCAACCACGAGAGTGAAGAGCCTGTTGAGGTCGTGTCCATTCAGCAATGGCTCAAAGATCCTAAATTATTGCATTCCTTCAAATGTCAAGAAGTCAAAGTCAACGGCTATGTATACGAAAGGTGAGATATGGACTGGCCATAATACTTTCGATTTAGACTGTCATAAAACTGGGAGTCGACGATTGAAATTGTGAAAATGGTTCGAAATAACTGGAAATTATGTTACAGCCAACTTTTGGTGATGGACACCCACCTGATCGTTCTGCGCGAGATAGCGGGAAGGAAGGGTGCGGCGCATGTGATTGTTAAGCGGCCATTATCAAGTATAGTTAAAATAACATCTAGAAAACGACACCCGGACCTGATTACTTTCAAATACGGCACCACGCAGAATGACATGTTGCTTATATCAGATATGGACAGATTTCTTATTCCGAATGCCAGTGATGCGACAAAATTGATTTCGGAACAGATATTGAAACAATTGAAAACCCTTGACTAATATTAGACAGTCTAGACTCATTGTACTGTATAACAAAGGACCTGTTGATTATTGTTTGATAAAATTTATGCCGGTTGTTATTATTATTGGAATTTTCCTCACTGCTCAGAGTCTTTTCAAAGTAAAAAAAAGTATTTTACTCAAACTTTGCCAAACAAAATTTCAATTAAATAAAATTGATAATTCTATTGAGAAAATCCGATATCATCGTAGTAGAAATATAATTGAGTGAATTAAATAAATTCTACACCCATAGCAACTAGTCAATGATTCTGAAGTAACTATGTTACCAATTTTTCAAGTATTTTTACCTTCGGTCCCGATAAAAACGTAAACAAATAAATGACTGAAGTGTTAGACGATATCTAACGATTTTTGATCCACCAGGCACGATCTTGTGTCTCGTTGAAATTGAAATACCGTATCAAGTCTTTATCATACACTAAATTCCCAGCTTTCAAGTAATGAAAAAGGTGGAACAAATTGAACATGTATTTCTTCAAAATATAACTTTTTTACATTCGCCAAAATCTAAATAGACAAATGTGTTTTTATAAATGTGAAATTCAGTAGAATTTGAATACGTTTATCAGATTTTTGCAAAGTGATGAAGTCCATTCATATTTAATGTATTTGTAACTTAACTCTGATAACTATTTGGTCGAGTTATCTCAAGTCCGTCGTGTGACCGGTCAAAAGCTCTGATCATTGTATTACGACGAATGATTGAGCTAATAAATTCGTTTTCAACGCAAATTAAGTCTTTGATCATTCGAAAACTGTATCAATTAAGAAGTACGTTTTTATGCTACGTCTTGACTGCCAGGTAAAAAATCTTTGTATAATTATAGCTGTAACAAATGATCCATTCACATAGTTTTAGATGAATAAAGAATAAAATCAACTATACCGCGTTATCGTCTAATAACTAATAACTATGTAAATAAAAGTAGTATAGATGTAGAATAATAATAATAATAGTTTTATTAATAAAATATTAATTCCCATCACTATTATACCGTCTCATCCAAGTGTATTAATTCCTCTTAATCAAAAAAGTATTGATAATCTATTTTTTTTATCTTTTATCTAGAAAAGTTTCTTCTGGGTGCGTGGTAATCAAATATAATTATTTTTAAACTGTAATAGTTATAATAGAATCAAGTTCAGGTGACTGTAAATAGCAATTGAAAATTAACAATTTTCAAACGCCACGTGACGTCACACAGTACCTCGGCCAGCATGTTATTCTGTTGACCATTCTCTTATCCGCAGCTCCGTCAGACGGTAGAACTGTGCGTAAAAGGTACTATGTGACGTCATACGCGACCGCGAAATTCAAACACTGTATTGAAAAAACTTCATTCACGCGAAAACCAACTATAAACAATTAAGTGCAATATGTTTTTCGTCAATCCTAATCATCAAATTATCGGATAAGAGATTTTTAAAAAATATATGGAATGTCAATGAGACCGTACATTATTTTTATTTAATTCGCAAACAGTATTATATAATTTAACATGAGTGATAATCAGTTCCAAGCGAATTCCTTAGCGAAGTGTCCTGCTCTTTTTTTTCGCTTGATGGATTGTAATCGACAGACGGAACGTAACCGGATCCTTTCAAAGAACTGACGCATACACGCAGACACACACACACACGCAGGAACCTTAGAGATTCGCGCAACGTCGTATTACAAACCGGCCACGTGATGAATAATATTTACTACGGGTATAAATTATACTCCGTACAAAATTTGAATAACAATACAACGTTGCGGTATAATGACGACATAGTCTCACAAATGGCAATCGATAATTTAGTAATTTTTTACCGACCACTCTACGTCGGTGTAAATTCCGCGCAATTATTATCGCGAAATTAATTTCTATTAGGTCTCCAACACTGAACCTAGGGCTCAATGACCTCGAAAATCCTTGTATACATCTCGCGTTTAGTTTCCGGTTTGTAGTATGTCCATTGCGCAACGGCAACGTGCGCCTATGTGTGTAGTAGTATCTATCTACGTAACTACACCTGTGAATGGGAGTGTTGAACGTGATGAATGTGTATCTATCGTTTCCTAGAATGAATGCAATAATAATCGTAGCGATTTTCTCCCCTCTGTCGACGATCTAAAAACCCCCGGGGTACGTTATACACTCTTGCTACCTCAAAACAATTTTATTTACGAACTCTTTTACGTTCATTCAATTTTTCCTTCACGCATATCTGATTGAGAATCTAAAGAAATGAAATCTAAATGAAAATAGGTCAGTTTTGGATCGAAGTTGAATTCTTCAGAGAATATTCAGGTCAAATCCTCAGTTCTCGGACACCAACGGGGGAGGACAGGAAATATACGGCTCACTGTGTAGCCCATAATTAAATATTGTAGGGTACAAAATTGAGTAGCGCATCGGTACGAGAGAAACGACGTCTCTGGCTGCCGCCGTCTCTGTGCTCTCGCCTCTCGGTTATCCAGAGTCAGTGTGACTCCGTGGGCCGGTGGTGGGCCTCCTCGCGTATATCGTTGCGTTTCTTTGTACCGTGGGGAGTCTCGGTGTGGCGACCTGTCAGACTCAGATCGCGAGCCTCGACGTAATTGGCTTATTTATACACCACGTGGTATCCGTAGGCTTGGAGGGGATTGGCCGGTTGGGGTATCGGAGGCGAAAGCAGTTTTGTTCTAGTATTTACCGTAGAGTAAACTGACTTTACTCTCCGGTTTACGTTTATTGTTTGTGGCATTTGACAGCCACGGCGGTTGGCGATGGTTCGTCCGCGCGTTGCATATGGCCACTTGCAACAGGTGTGGTTCGATATATCGGTTCGTCCGAAGATGGCGATGAGTGAGTGAAACACGATCGAAAAACGGAACCCCCGTCGAACAGTGAGAAAACACCGTCTATCCCAGCGGCCACCCAAAAAACAAACAAAAACGAAAACGAAAACAAGTGATAAGCTATGCGATCGGTCACGTAGAGCGCCTGGGAAACACGCTAAGGAATGCGTCTCGACCCATGGAACGCAGCAGGTAAAACGCACGCGCGATACCGATTGTTCACTCGCTACGTACTATTAAAACGGCTACTAAATTCGGCTCACGCAACTAACGAATGGGGGGGGATCTATTTTCATTTTCCGACGCACTACGTCGTAACCTGCCTACGCGGAGTTATTTTGGTTACATTTCAACCCCCGGTAAAGGTTCGAATTAATTTATTTGTCGAGTATGCATAGAAATTCGGATCTTTAAACCTCAATGATAATCGGACCCGGAGCGTCAAACATCGCGTGGATCAATTGGCTTCGTGTTGTTCGTAACTTATCGATGATGATCGGACGCGGTACTCCTATCCCGGCGAAATACGAGACTCGACTTAACTGTACTTGGGTCGAAGACTCGCGGAGTATGCAGGACTCGGATCCCGACGTTGTTACGGTAAACCTGACCGCGGTTTAAGGCTCTTATAAAATAAGCGCGCGAAAAATGATGGTTATCGACTCTCGGCAAGAACGGACGGATATTGAGGCTGTAACTGAAATGTAACGACACGCTGCAGGAGAGATGAACGAGGAAACGAGAAAGCCGACCAGTCCCCTACAGGAAACTGCATCTGGTTCGGAATCGGGGATGGAACTTGGACTGAACTCGTGGTTTCCGGCTTACGGGTACCACGCGCCGCAGTTGCAGCTGCAGATACACGCGGCGACGCATTATCAGCCAAACTTTCAGCCCACGCACGAAGACACACGCTCCAATGGTTCGTGTCCCCCTTCATCTATTTTGGCCAACGAATATCCCATCCTCCCCAGTCCCCTGACTTCATTCATTGCATAGTAGCGTGTGAAGCACACGGCGCAGACCACGTGTGGGTAGGGATGGGTGATGTTGAGAAAAATAATCGATATTTGAAATAAAAATCGATAAATCGGTACATGAATATAAATGAGGAATTATTTACAATATTTAATTCCCACCTTCATTTGTCGTTCACTGTTATGTCATTGAAGCGATGTGATGTTAGGCTGTTGTTGTACAGTTGAGTTGGAAACATCGACAAAAAGTAATCGATTAATCAGAGAAAAATGTCGACACACTCGATTAAGGGGACCCAGTACAGCGTGAATTCTACGTACTCCAAAAATAATTAATCTTTTATCCAAAGTTCATTACACAATGAAAAATTGACTTTTTTTAAAATCACTTGTCCATGGTGGCGACAGGGCGGGAAAACCTGGAAACCTTTGAAGTTTAACGTTTGTTTAAGTTTGAAGAAACCTGGAAAACCTGGAATAGTCAGGGAACTCCACTGAGCCACAGGGAATTTTTTTTTATGTCACTATTTTTGTAATTACTACATTCAGTCAGGCCTCTTATTCGGAGACTATCTGAATCTCGTTTGTGAAGACAATAATTTTTTATCTGCCTCCTTTTTCCTTGATATTTCATCAGATTCGCTGAGAAAAAAGCAGGGAAAAATTTATTTTCGGGCGGGAAAAGTCAGGGAAAAGTCAGGGAATTTAATTCCACCTAAATTGTCGCCACCATGTTGTCGTAAGGTTGCACTCATTTTATTCGGAGAGAAATTGTTGCTCATGTGAATGAGGGAAACTGAGAAAAAAAATCCTCCGATAAGTTATGGTCAGTTATGAAAATTTTTCGACATTCTGGTCACTCTTTTGCTGATAACTTGGTCCAAAATTATTTTGTTTCAATTTCCTTCATTCACAAGATGAAGGATTGCTCTCAGAACGAGATGAGACGTCGATAGACATAATCGGATCAACCAATTTTTCGATATCTGATCAACTTTGGATAAGATATAAATGATTTTTGGAGTATGAAGAATTGGAAAATCGACCAGTATCGCCCGTCCCTACGATTTCATACAGAAGACGAAGCAAGTCGACGTAATCTTTCTAACGTACTTAATAAATCTTTCGAGATCTGAGCTGACACTCGGGAGCTGGGTTGGAATAATTCGGTTGTTCCGGTTTAGGCTGCCGCACCCGCCGCAGTCCGCCGCGGTGTCGAGTACCAAAGCGTGTAAATATACGGGTACAGGCCAAAGGATTTCCGCGCTAATGAATTTTGTGTGGATACCGTGAGCCCACGGTCGAGGTGGACGCTTTTCGCGTTTACTTTATCTACACAGTCCGAATATTACCTAAATTTTTAATAACTCTGAAGGTTTTCCCTTACTTCCGCCAATATCTCGCTTCCGGTTCATCTGAGGTCAAATTCACCAGAATCAATTTTGTAGATCGTGAAATTCTCTACAAAAAAGGTGGTGACAGTTTTTCGCGTAGAGTAGAACGTTGGGAAGGTACAGAGACTGAAAGGTCGGGCTACCTGCGTAATCGTTGCCCCAGTTCTTAGCAACGACTGATTGTTGAATTTTCGTGTTCCACTGCTTCTTTATCATGCCGTGAGAATCGTAATACTTTCAAAATTGGAGTCACTATACTTTAGCGTATCCCTCGTTGTTTCTGAATAATCTGAGAACGTCGGTTATAGGCTTTCTGCTCTAAATATCTCAATCTCTCTCCATATTTCCACGTGTTTCTCTCTCTCTTTCTCTCTCATAGCCGTCCTTATTCCTATTTCCTACCGGTTACTCGCGTACCACACACGCTGCGAGATGGTAGCCGTCGATGAAATATATATGGGACATTCCTTGTAAATTCGATCATGGATTTTTTTCCCTTCACGATTTTTGAATCGCTCTACGATTTTCTGCACGATTGTTCGATCTAAAAAAAGCACTCCTGAATTTTTTCAGATTTTTCACGCAAACAGTTAATTTTTTATGACTTAATCTAATTTTTCATTTAGTTAATTTTGACACTCGTCCAATGATGGGCCGTTTTTTTTTCAGTGTTCTACACACTTTGAACCAACAAAACGCGATGTTGCAACGTTGCGAAAATTCTAAAAAAATTTCAGAATTTACCACAACATTTTTTATTTGTTAAAAATGTTTGAAACGCCTGAAGAAAAAATCGAAAAAAAATCGGCCCATCATTAGACGGGTGTCAAAATGATCGGAATGAAATATGCTATAGTTTCGAGAATTTTTGAAGATTCTTAAAAACGGTCAATTTTAGGTCCGGTGGGAAAAGTCTGAAAAAATTCAGGAGTGATTTTTTGAGATCGAAGACTCATGTAGGAAATCGTAAAGGGAATCAAAAATGCACTGTTAAAAATAAAGTGTCAAAACAAGTCCACCAAAAATCTTACGTTGATTTCAATATACTTTTTTTTTGTATTGTTAAATTAAACAAAAAAACGTCAAAACTACATATTGAATCTCCAAATGATATAAATAGTGGACCTACTGGGATGTGTTTTAAATATGTGTTGAATTTTCCAAATTTTTCTATCAGTGTGCTGAGGTGAGGGAAAATTATTGGTCGAGTTGAGATGGAATGCCCCATATAATTCGTAATTTATGAACCTTGTCATCTACATAACGTTGTTGTATCCCGTTATTTCGATCGAATAATGCAACTCATCGCCTACCCGCCAGCCGTCACACCGGAACTAATAACTTCACATATCTATTTTCTTTGAATAGCGAAATCACAGGAGTTTACCTCATTCCCACAGTAGACTTCGCGGTTCTACGCAGAGACACAGTAATCTTCATTCATGTAAGAATAAATTGAGAAACCGGTCGACATTATCGCGTGCGAAAAAAGTTTGAAAAACTTTTTTCATCACGCCGTGCGGAAAAGTGCCTTTATGTGCACGCAAGCGTGCATATAATCGCAATTTATGCACGTTTGTGATGAAAAATTTTGTTCGATACACGTGAAAAATTTGTTTTTTCGCTCTAGTATCGAAATGTACTATTTTAATACGATTATGGATTATCTACTTTGATTTGTGGGAACGCAGTGTATCTGGTATCGATTGTCCAACGTGACCTTGATTCGCTCGCAGCGATTACGTAAATTTTTTATAACAAGCTTCTTGTTTCTTTGAAAATTAAAATTCGAAGCTGACGTTTAAGGCGCAACGGGACCTTGCGCCGGGTCATGAAATTGTTTTGTGTTTCCTCTCGCGTGGCTACCGAGTGTTATTCAACCACCTGGTAAGAGACAACGCGTTTAAATAACTATGCAGAAGTCGACCTGTTGCGCTTCTCTCATACGTAAAGTTTATGAACGATAAAAATTCACCCGTATGCATTCAGGCACATTTCGTCACGACAACTTGTCTCTCCTACTGCATCAGAAAGAGGAAAAATATTGAGCAGGAAAAAAAAAACTACAGAAGCATTGAACAATGACCTATTTTTATCGAGGGGTGGATCACAAAGACAATGTGGTGTACGAAGGGCCGGAAATGTCAGGAAATATCGGAAATTATCGGGTCGAAAAATGTTGGGAAATGTCAGGAAACGTCAGGAAGTGTTCCCATTTTTTGAGGCTCAGATACTGACACGATATCAATTCAACGAAACGTGTTCTCGTACTTAGCCAAAGCAATTATACGTTTCGGAATCGAATGTACATATCTGAATTATCAGGACCCGGTATAAGATTGTATCGGGATCTAAGAAACAGTCATTCAGTTTCTCGATAGAAGCTTATTACATATTCTTTCATTATCCGGAAGGTGACATCGTGCAGACGTTTGAAGCATGCGTAACTGCAGTGCAGGCAGGCAGGCGCAGTAATTACGTTTAATTATATTCATTCGTACAATATAATAGTGGAAAATTCTTCACCGCGTGTGAGACAATTGCCGCAGAATTTGCAATACAATAATAATACGGAAAACAGAACGTTTGCAACAATAGAAGAAAAAAAAATGAACCATCAAATAATTAATTGTATGATCTTAACTGGTCGTTACGTCATCTCTAACTATAAGAATCATATTGAGATTCTTATTTCGTAGATGGAAGGATGCTAAGTTGTGATCCTTACCACATCGTACAATCGCGTGGGTATCACGCACGTGCGTGGGATGCGTGTGTCTACTCGCAAATATAAATGCAACGCAGAACAAAAAACCGTTTTTAACACTTGGCTTGTTTATTTTGTGTACGACCACGAAGAGACTATCTTCTGCTACTGTTACGTTAAATTTTATTTCCTCTATAGTCTCTAGGTGTATGACCCACTTTTTTTATTCAACGATGAAGAAGAAGAAAAATATTCAGAGAAAGAATTCATGTAGTCAATATGATATCTATATATTCTCGTAATTTGGTGATACCGTTCGGTTCGGTTTAGGAACTTTTATGGCTGTTATAAACGATTAATTTTCAACCTTCTACTTCACGCTGTCTGTAACAATGATAAGATTTTCTCGTTTCATAACTCTCATATGGTAGAACGTGAATTTGTTTAGACACTGAAATCAAGTGTCTGTTACGTTTCGAATAGCACGTGACTTAGGAATGTCGCGGGATCCCAAAGTCTGATGATAATTTTTCTCTTCTTATAAAATAACGATATTCTTCTCTTTGGCCTAGTTCATTTCTGTGATAACAAGACTCGTACCGAGTCGATCTCGCGTGTTATTGCAATAACAGGCAAATGTTTGACTCCGTTATAAATGTGGGATGTTGGGTAAAGAAATAAGCAGCTGTAGCTCAGCACGTATGGACAACGTTATCAATTAAGCGCCAGATACATCGTTATCGAGTTCTGCAACTTTGCCGTATGTCCTCTCTCCTCTATCTACCAACTATTATTGCCTTTGAAACCGCATGACTCAACGCACATCGATGCATCTTTAATTAGGCGGTAAATTCCGCGAAGCATATATCCAGCATTTGTAGATATACCATACCGCGTCGCGTCGTCTGTACGGTTACGTTCGATAAACAAACAATGTAAGAATTTATTTTCAACTGTTATTAAACAACGATGAAGAAAAGAACGGATGTGCATACGCCGAGGCGTGGGTATGCCGATTGATCACGTGTTTGTACCTCATTTTTATGCAAGACGGAAGACTGGCTTTGGCACACTTAACGTTTTACCGTGTCTAGATTATCTGTATGATTTATCGAACGTTTTAGACCCTGACCCCTCGGTTATTCGCCCTTCTTACAACGTTACGATTTATAACAATCAACCCAGGGATTGAAGGCTTCACAATTTTTCCTCGATTCATTGATTCCGATCAGCTGAGAAATTTTGTCGTATCGGCTCGAATTATTCTTCTCACGATCAGGTCAGGAATCGGCGCATATTAATCTCTACTACGACTTCCTGTTGGACTCCTTTCACTTTTTGTTGATCGCAGTTTGTGGTCTTCGATATCACTATATCGACTTGGTCCGCTCCGTTTCGAGTCTTGTTGTGTTATCCTTGATTCATCGGGGCCCACAAATTCCGGGAAAGTCACCTTCGATATTCGTTTCTGCATCGCGGACGATCTCTCATAAGAAAATTCCTCCGTACTCATGATCGAAGAACCGGGTGAAATGCACCAGCGCATGGATAACCGCTCGCGCTCCCTTTCCTCGTATGTACAAGTGCAGGATGTTGGTTGTGTGAACTTCGGACGTACGTGGAAAGCGGGACGAGCAACGGACGTAGTCGAAGGTGGGCTGAGTGTGAGGTACGCAATGGGAACCTTGAACCGGTGGGTGAACCGTGAACCGTGAACCGTGAACCCTGGATCCAGAGTGTTACTTTTTCACACATGTATGTACGCACATGACCGTGGTACCAAACGGGCATCAAACCCACGGAATGTGCCATGCGCCATGCGGGTACCTCTCTCTTTTTTCATTCAACTACTTCTTTTTCATTCTATCTCTCTCAATCTCTCTCTGGCATGAGGCCGTTCGCTCTTGCCCTCTGTGTATAGTCGCAATTGTAATCCAACGCGATCATCATGGCGATTATAGCGATGCGGAGAAGTTTTTCGTATTGGTCGATTTTTCTTCGCAGAAACATGTAATGTAATGAAATTATGCAACCGAAGACCATCGGTTGATTCAATAATCACACTACGATGTTCGATATTTTCAAGGGGACTAGTGAAGCGATTCAACAAATTCTTGAACATACTCCGAAAATCATTTATATCTTATCCAATGTTCGAAAAATGAACTTTTTTGAAAATCATGGCACTTGTAAGGTTTCAAGCACACATCCAGGCTCAACATCTCATTTCTTTTTGCGAGCAATTCTTTATCACCTGAATGAGGGAAACTGAGAAAAAAGAATCCTGTGATAAGTTATGGTCGGTTATCGAGATTTAGCGATAATCTAGTCACTCTTTTGCTGATAACCTGGTCCATAAATTTTGTTCTTATACGACGATATTATAGCTGTGTGTAGAACGTGGATTATAATACCTATATTCCCAAGTCGCTAATGTCACTATGATGATAACGATCCGTGAAAAGGAAAACAAACAATTGACGGAAGTAACCAATTGCGTGTAGTAGACACACGAAGTACCCCTGGTTACACTGATACTTATTTAGATCTGACATTGGGGTCGGTTTAACGATGTTTAATTGGATCAATTAACTCTATTCTGTCCTACGAATGAACCCAGACGTCTCGGTTTTTAAACTCCACACTGCAGGATGAGAAAAACAAACAGAAAAAAAGAAAGTGCGGAAAATTACTCGAGAATTGCAGCAGAATTGCGTGTCCATTACGTCAAAGATATAGTATCGAACATTTTAAACAAATCTCAACTTTGACTTTGGTGTGAAATCCTCAACGTAGCTGAAACACTTGTTATCAGTCTTCTGATAAGACAGTTTTACAGAAAAGTTTTACATTTATTCAGAAAATATCCTTCCAAAAAGGAAATACGAGTCTTTGATACTTTCTATATATTATTTATCATCCGGATTCTCTCTCGAAGTAGGTTTTCATTTAGTTTTTCTTTTCTACGACTTTGCTCCAATTAATATAGAAATGTGATTTGACGGGTGATTACAGGCACTCACCTGCCCCTCTGAAACACGAATCCTCACAACCTTATTCCTTTTCTCTTTACCTTATCTGCGGCCACGATTTATTCCAACCTGCGAATAGAAGCGTGACTTTCTAGTACACGCGCCTATCTTCACGGTCGGCGATGTAATTAATGTTAGTTTATTCGTTACAGATGCCTTGCTCGTGCAACAGGTGGAATTTCTGGAGACTATCCTCGAGGAGACTTCCGACGATCTGCAAAGCGACTCTGACCGCAGTGGCACGGCCTACTGGCTCGGGTCTGATTCCGAAACCGAAAGTGTCATTCACGTACGAGCCAGAAGAGCAGGTAAAAATATGAACCACCGGAAAAATCTCTGATTAGAAGCAGATCAGTTTCTGAGCGTTTTCAGAAGCCCGCGGAAATCAGTAGTTTGTTATTGATCGATCCTCGAGGCAAACATCCGGCCTAAGATTAAGAGCCTTTTCGGAGAAATACGAACAAGTCAAATAGATGGTCGGGGTTCGTTGTTGGATTCCTACAACCTTTTTCTTTCTCCGACCGATCGAGTGCAATCAGAGACCAGAAAAGGAGCCTTTGGCGATCGGCTGACGTCATATATATATCTCTCTCTACTCGCAATCAATTTCATCACTATCCGATGCTTTTGTCTAACATGTGATAACCTTTTTTGTGGTGGATGTTTCATGAGCAAATTTCATTGACGATTAATTTCACGATTAGTAGAAGTGTTGGAGCTTTTGACAAGAAATTTGAGGGTTCACGGAGTGCGAAAAAAAATGATTAGCTCATTTATCAACCAGCGCTAGTTCAGGATCCTTTGAATTTAGATCAAAGCTCGTCTTGTCGTTTTTCAAAGTCACTTACAATCAGCGGAACCAGAAATACTCGAGAGAACTATAATTGAATATCTAATAATAAATTGACACGATGGCCTGGGTTGTATCTAGTCTCTGGAGGTCGCAGCGTCGAGATAGCGAAAAACTCTGTTCAGTTCAGTTCGTTATACCGGTTTCGACCGAATCACGCCACTCGGGGAAAGAAGAAGAACTCCAGTTATCTTCCATTCAGCTTCAATGAATAATGAACAAGCCTCACATTTCCATGCGGTCGGAACACCGAGCAAAGCAAAGCTTTAATTTCGGAGAAGATACGGGAGGGAAAATGAACTCGCAAATTATTCAGCGAAATTAATCTTCCGTGTTCCGTGTATCATGTTAATCTTCTGGTAAATTAAATTTTATGGACGAAAGACCGCGCGGTGTAGCGTCAAAGTTTACTGCCGATAAGACTTACACTCATTTCTTGGAAAGTTACAACGCCCACGTAGATAACTTGAGCGAAATCCTAATTGGGACCATCGGCAGATATCATTAATTACTTCGTTTATTCGCCATATTTTTTTTCACATTGATAGCATCCCTCCAATGCATCAGAGCTTATATCGATTCTGGTTTCGTAATTCGGCAAATACTTGTACATACGATTTCGTACACGTCAGATTAGCAAAGGCAGAGTATATATTTTGAACCGGAGCCAAGGCGTTTAAACTAAATTATTCGCGTCTATCATGGCCTCGCTTTTCTCTCCTCTCAGCATGCATTGCTTTGATTAAACTAGTCTGGTCCGAAATTACCTCCTAATCGACTTAATTAATTCCGCAGTAACTAACAGGCCAACGAGTCCACTGACACTAGGTGTGCTACGGCTCCTCTTCTTTTTTCAGCATCTCTTTTTTTTTGTTCTTTAACGGTACAAATTGGTTTGGTTGTGTCTTTTCACGAAACACATGACGTTTACTCTTTCTCGGCACGTCTTATTAGTAGCTGGTTACATACCGTGTTAATTTATTACCCACTCGGAATGATTAATGACTAATTTACCGAAAGTGGTAACGTTCATACTTTTGGAACAATTTTTTTTTTTTTTTCTAATCTGAAATAACGTTTCTAAAAATCAACGGAACGATATATTTATGATCCGATTTTTTACGTCTTCCTTTTTTTCTGTGGTTTCAACGAGGTCATTGTAATCTAAAGGGAATTGAATCACCGAAATAATTGCGAATAGGAATATGCGAAAATTGTTATTACATCAATGCAGTCTAGACTGTGCCGCGTTCGCGTAACTGTAAGTCGAGTTGCATAACGGCAGGCGCACCGCTGAACCAACTCACGGTGCCAATTGCCAATTGAAACGTAACAGATTTAGTCGCAATAGCCGATGTTACATATTTGACCTTTGTAATCGGAGCCTTTCAATAATAGAAACAATGCTTGTTGTTCGCTAGACCCGTGCCTGTCACGAAACAGATTGTATCGTCAACTTTTAATGTAGTATCCCGACAGAAAGCTGATTATAGTAGAAGGCCAAAATTAGTGATAGAGGATTCAAAGTGGGAACAAGATGTCCACAAAAATTGAGAAACGATGGAATTTCAAAAGGGCAGTGGGTCTTATTTGTTACCCAGTGTGGGATTCTAGGGTTGAATATCCAAACTAAATTAGTCGAGAGCTCCGTGAGTCCTGGAGCCAGTTTGAGTCCTGGTCGAATGATTCGATGACTATTTGCGAAGGATTATAACGATCCAATTGGACTTCTCTATCTCCCCGAACGGTGACACCATTAATCATGCCTTCCTGGAATGCGGGACAAACACAATAATTGATTGTTCAAAACCCTAAACAACCAGAGGTCTGTGATCGTGTCAGAGTTGATTATTATCGGGTCAGTCGAGCCGAATAGACGAACTGAGAAAACAATATTTACACCCGGTTAAGAGGATTGGGGAACATTGGTCTTCGGCCCATTATTCACCGCATCGAATTTGTCAAGGCTTGCAACGAATGACATCGTTCACATGGGTTAAATATTGCTTCCACTATTCTTTATAGTAAAGCATATCGAAAAATCTACAGAACTTGTGTGAGACGCAAGTCCGAAAGCATTGAAAATGATTTCGATTTCAATTCGCTTGGAATAAAGTTGAAAAAAATTTCTAATTAATTCAACATTTGGTTTCAATTTGGATCAGTATATCATTTGACTTTTGAATTTTCGTTACATTTGAACATTTTAATTCTCAAATCGACTGACTATCTTTATACTTGTGTCAGTGATAAAATGCGACAGTAACAAGAATTTCACTCAGTATACGGAGTTTCTTCCTCAGTCAATGAAAGTCTTTCGTTTCTCTGATCCTCGATGCCTACATGAAGGGACTCTTTATTCGAGATAATAAACTTGGACCAACGTCACCGCATCCTTTGACTTAATTATTACCGATAAATGAACGCTGGTCTTAATTTCGCGTTTCGAAACCACGTTAGGTCGACGCTTTGATGTACCCGTGGGTCGTTATGACGGGAGGAGAGGCGACCGATAAGACCAACGACCTCAACTTCGGAATGTTAATAAGAGATGGCTGTGTGTCGCCCACGTAGTACGTTCAGAGTCACTTAAGTTTGCGGATTAGGATGACGTAACTCGGTAATTTTTCAACGGTGTTACTCAGTATTCAGAAAAAAAAACGAAGAATATTAAATGAAAGATCGAGATAGTCTTTTTCATGAAAATTCACCAATTGGAACGTGGAAAAGCGAACGAATCGACACAATCGAAACCTGCTTGCAGTCAGCACGTAGTCAACTTGTTTCCGTGTCAACCGGAAACGGTAAAATAGTGGAGTTTGTTAAAACTCGTTTTTGGTATTTCTTTTTACACGGTAGTTAACCAGCCGGAACAAAAGTAGGACCGTATCTTATCGCAGCCAGCCGCGTGGTCGGTGAACAATATACAAAGAATACCGTTTTCTTATGGACTCTAAAATTAGAACGATTATACCTCGATCGTAGTAACTTGTTGCGTGTTTCTTCAAGAGGTTGCGGTAAAAGGCTAAAAAGATGACGATAAGATTTCAACGTTAATTACACGGTTCGTTATAGTCGCGTGCGATTTATTCTGCTTTCTGACCGTTATCTAGATCTTCAAAGTGACACACCTCGGTTTGTACACCCGGAAAAATGATTTATTCAATCTGAAACTACTGAAAAATTTACTGGATACAAGTAAATTTGAATTTGTTGAAAAATTTATTCACGTCTTTCATATTTATTCAACATATTTAACGTGAATAAATTTTCTCCTCAACAAATACACATTTTAGCAGGTTCAGATTCCGAATGAATCGTTTTTCTGGGCGTAGTCACGTGATTCAACATCCGATTAGGATTCGAATTATGAACCAAACTATACCAGTTTCATGCGGAATCGAGGCTCAAGGTAAACGCAGTCGACTTCCATTCGTAATTTCCCGTTTATACCAGACGAGCAAACTGCGAGAGTCCACATTGGCCGGGCCTCAATCAAATCATCGTGCTTACCTACCTGGTCGTGATCCCGTCGAGTCGGCTAATTTCCCGGGTAGGAACCGGCCTCGAGTGCCGACGCACCCACTCCCGGAAGCTCGGTTAACTTTGCCGGAAGTATGTAGCTCGTAGAGCCGTATTACTATGAATGATGACCGTCGGGTTGCACGTCGACTTTACGTGCTTCTATTGACCAACCGGAGATATAAGCTGGACACTCTTTTGGAGAAATGAATCAATCAATGTTCAGGGCGCGTTATTAAGGAAGAATAATAATTTCGTGGGGTGAAAGGTTCCGCTTTTGTTTACCTTGGCAGCAGTTCAGGGATTAGAGGCTTTTTTCAACAACATTCATATTTACACAGAGGGTCATTGACGGACGTACGATATCCGTGTAAGGCGTTCGGTTAGCCTGTTAATCTTTCGTGGAATGGATTCCTCAAAGCTCGCTTACAAGGGATTCTCTATAAATAAATCCACTCGGTGTAACATTCCACATAATTCTTAGATATGGGTACAAATCGAGAAGTTTTACAACGAACAACTTCAGTTTCGTTTGAAAACAGCTTCTCAACCGCTCAATAGAATAAGGAAAGGGATGAAAATTCAGCAATCAAGATTTCAAGATTTGACCGACACATAATTTTTGTTGTTTCTTGTTATTCCATTTACTTTCTCAGTTATTTAATTCGTTTCTAAACGGATAGTTTATTCCTTTCATATTTTTCCCCCGTTTGTCGTTATAGCCACTGCAGATGAGAAGTTTGACGGTAGTGGAAGCGACTGCAATTCCGTGGTGCCAAAGAAACGTCGACGGAAGAACGTACTCGGCGAAGAGGACGAGGACTCGATGATGATGTACGGCGACAACGAGGGGGAAGGAGACGACGAGGACGATGACGATGACGACGACTTTTCATCCTCGTCTCCGTCCAGTTCTCTGCTCCAGTTCGAGACATTGGAAAGAAACTGTGCGACAAATTGCAGGGATTCACCGTCCAGCTACAGCTTCGATTCTCTGGACTTTTCGAACCGAAAATCAAACGCTAATTTCGGCAATACCTCGCCAGACAGTCTCGAAGGTCGGAGTCTGGTCGAGAACGAAGACCGCGCTGTGGCTAATGGCTCCTTGAGTCTCGGCCGAGATCGGCGTCTCCACCAGGCGAACGGAATCGGCAAAATCCGACCGTATCGTAGCTTCGAAAGCTTAGAGACCTGCCAAAGACTCGAGGATGCCAGACAGTTGTCGAACGGCGGTTTCTCAACGTTTGACGAAAGAAATGGAAATAAGCTGAACCACGCATCGTCACGAGGCATGGCCGACGATTACTCCGACGAGTACGACGAGTACGACGACGACGACGACATTGACGTGGGCAGACGCGGCAAAGATTTTTGGCAGAGGCTTAAAAACGGCGATCGCGATGCCGACGGGTCCCAGGACTTCGAAGACGGTGTAAACTTGGGCGAAATAACGACCAGCTCCATGGACGGTCGGAATATAATCGATCTTCGGGAAATCGGCATTGAAACAAAGCGGGACGCCGTTCTCGACTTGAGATCTGGCCAAAGTTTCGTCTCCTCGTCGGTCGCTCTACTGCAGAGCAGGATAAATATAGCTAGTAACACGGGTCGTGGCGGAGGTGGCGGTAGTTGTGGCGGCCAACAAGGGTGGAGCGAACAGGGTTTTAATTTTAGATTCACGGATAAATCTCAGAGCGTGCCCAGTCTGGCCACCGACGTCTCGAGGAACGGTGTGGCGAAAAATCGCACCAGCGTATCGCCCTCACAGTTGCACTTCGAGGCCCAGGACTTTGAGAATTTTGTCAAAGTATCGAGTGTCCCGGTCGGGCTCAATCTCTGCGGACTGGCGTCGAACGATGCGTTTCGGGCTTCCGAACGCCCCAACGATAACAAAATGACTGACACGTCCGACGAAGAGTCCATGTCCTCGCCCTCGCCCCCGTCGACGTCACCGTCACCGTCCTCCTCACCGTCGGAGGAACGCGACCGACCGTTAAAATCGACGGTCAGGACTCAGGACCGTAAGGAAACCAACCTGGTCCTCGTACCCGTCCCGATGTCGGACCAGGAGGTCGATTCCCTGGTCGACGAGGCGCTCCGGAAGTTCAAACGCGAGGTCCAAGAGGCTGCGGAGGATCCGGCTCAGCACAAACCGAAGCTCCAGCGACCTTACAGAAGGGCGAAGAACAACGCGAGCTACGAACTAGCCCAGCAGTACGAAGTAGACGAGGACGATATCCCCCCGAGGATGGCGTCGTTCGACGAGGCCGAGGACGAGGCGCCCAGGCCAACGCCTAGACGCAGAGTTCGCAACAACGCTAGTTACGAACTGGCGCAACAGTTCGATTACGTAAGGTCCGTCGCGGGGCAGAGACCTTTTCAGAGGATGGACGCGTGCGACGAGCTCGAGGAGCCGGGGACCTCGGGGCTCAAGGTCACGGATCTTGTCGAGGAGATGACGAAGAATCTCGGTACCGGTTCGGCGACGAATCTGACGACACCGAACGGTTTCGGACCTACGGAATCTCGCGTCTACTCAAAGTCTAGTGAGAATGTAAATTACGCGAAATCGGGGAACCGGGAGAATCGAACAAACGAGACGGAATCGGTTCTGAGTCAGATAAAAAAAAACTTGGATTCATTTTCAACATATGGAGAAAGTGGTAGCGACGAGCCGGAGACACCCTGTTTCGAAAATAAACCCCTAGTCCCCGATCATCATCAGTGCAATCAAGTAGAGATAGAAAACGACGAGGTCAAGGTCGTAGGCGTGGAAAGGAAACCCAAACTGAAAGTGAACGTAAACTGCGATGATTTGTTCGCGGGCAAGTCATCGAGTTCGAGATCGGTTAGCAGCACCCCGAACCTCCACAAGATATCGTTCATAGGCGAATACTACCCCGAACAAGAGTCCTCGCACGTTCAGAGCTCGCGGGACGTCAGAGAGACCGGAGACGACGACGTCGACGAGGGTATCGGAAGCGTCAAGGACTACGACAGGCTCTTCCTTCACGGTTCGGTCAGATCCGAGTCCGCGATCGGTTCGGGTGCCAGAAACGATCGGAGGATTCAGGAACCGAGCGAAGCCGCGAATAGAGCATGGAACGAGAGCAGCGCGAGCATAAGAAACACGGACAGGAGATCGAGGGCGGGAAGTTCCACCACTAGCGGAAATACGAGCCTCGGTGAAGGCAGCACGGCCAGTGAATGGCCGCAACGAGCAGAGGCCGACAATGTTTACCCCCCACTATCAGGAGCCGAGTCGCTCCAGCGGATCACGGGTCTCAAACGGAGTGGGACCGTTGAGGCAAAACAAACGGAAAGCGATACCGAGGCAGTGCCGCAGCATAACCGCGACATGTCGTCGAATGCGTTGCAGGACGCGGCTAAAATAGCCCCGGAAAAGAAGAAGGGACTCGGTGGTTTCCTACAGAGGTTTTCAAGACTCCGGTTCAGTGGTCGTTCGAAAGTGCCGAGATCCGAATTGTTGAAAAAGAGTGAGGCCAGGTCCAACAATGGCAACAAAGTGGTTTGTAAATCAGTGCAGCAACGCAAGGAACCGGACTACGTCATCATACCTCTTCACGGACCGGTCGAAGAGCGACGAAACGATCATCTCGCCGTCGTCGAACCGTCAGGCCAGGATGGCAACGGAAAATCGGTCGAGGTCCAGAGGAGCGGTTCAAATTTGAGGTGAATATGATTTCATACTTTTCTATTCCTCTGACCGATCAAGAAATGATCGGTTTTTGATCGCATTCTTATCCCAGGTCGAACGATAAATCGAGTCAATTAATTGAGGACACAGACGCGGAATTGTTTCTATTTGGTTTGTAAGAAGAATAAATCTAATTGAATAACTGGGTTAGTAGCACGGGTGGATTTACGCTCAATGTTTTGTTTACTCTAAGCACACATGGCGCAGCAGTTAGATAAATAAGCGATCGAAAATGTTCTGTTTGAATTTGATTGAAAAATGAACATATTCAAGGGGACCGGTACAGCGGGATTAAAAAATTCTTCCATACTCCAAAAATCAAACTTCATTACACATCGAAAAATTGACTTTTTCAAAAATCACTCGTCGTCAAGTTTCAGACACGCAATTTTTCATCATCCGAATGAGGGAAACTTAGAAAAAAGAATCCTGTGATAAGTTATGGTCAGTTATCGAAATTTAGCGACAATCTAGTCACCCTTTTGCTGATAATTTGGTCGAAACAATTTTTCTTTAAATTTCCCTCATTCACACGATGAAGGATTGCTCTCGAAAGAAAATGAGACGTCGATAGACATAATCTGATCAACCGTGTGCCTGAAACCTTGCGACAAGTGATTTTTGAAAAAGTCCATTTTTCGATGTGTATTGAACTTTGATTTTTGGAGTATGGAGAAATTTTTTAATCACGCTGTACCGGTCCCCTTAATGATAGTTTCTGGAACCCATATGCGATCGAAACAATTGCGTAACTGTTATCACGTGTCGCCTGTGACATTTAGACTGAATCAGCTGCACGCAGGTCGCCCAGTTCTCACAGAAATGATAAATTAACGTACTCCTTCCCTATCAAGAAACTTCGAAGTTTGTAAATAACGCTGACATCTTTTCGCCATATATGCACACACACTCTCTATACCGCGAATCCATGCATCGTTGATGCATGCATAGCGTACGATAAATATGCAATGTCTTTTTACCTTGCGCTCTTGACATTAGCTATAGTCCCAGGATGACTCAGAGACCGGTGGTTTAACAACTTGTTAATAATACGCCACGTTGTTACATCCCGAAGGTTGCGTTAATCTTTCGGAATCCTTGAATCGAAATTGACTTCTGATCGCCCCGAAAAGTTCTCACCGTCATCCGACTGTGTTATGGGCGATTTAGAATTAAAACGTGACCAGTATTGTAATATGATCGTGGAATGCTAGAGTCTTATACGCAGTATATGAATTGTTTCGATACGTGTCTGAATAAGACTCACGATCAGGGTGAGAGAAAGAGACTAGAGAGCTCGCCAACGCGACAAGTTCATTAGATCAAACGAATCAAGTGGCTTTCAAGTCATCAACCGTAAACACTTGCTGGTTTCCTACGTACGTATAGCGGTCTATGACCTCATTCCGGACGTTACTTAACAATACTAAGACGACAATCGTTCAGATACGGGACTTGAATTTTTTACAGTTATTAGTTCCCAGAATAAATGTCACATGGGACGAGTTTTGTAACAAAAATTTCAATTCGATTCACTCTGATGTACTTTTTTCATAATGCAGAATGACTTAATAAATGCACGACAGTTTTATCGCTATTCTCTGACGTCTTTTATTTTCTTCGAGTATTCAGGACAGGCATCTCGACTCTCTGATAATCACACGAAAGAATTTTTTCATTTAACGTAATTGACATTCACGACAGAAAAAAGAAAAATCCTGTTATGTACGTCATAATGTCACTGTTAAAGTTTTAACGACGCTACATCATGGTGGCCACTGATCAGGAAAAACTCGGATGATCAGGGGAAAGTCAGAAAATTCGAAAAGTGGTCAGAAAAGTCATGGGAAGTCAGGGAATTTGATGGCGATACAAAACAAGACAGAATAAAGGATGCCCAGTGATTTTTTTTCTTCCTCGCGTCTTAATCAATGGAAACAGTAGCAAAAATTTTATGTCGTATTCTCAAAAATAATTATTTTTCACCGTTGATTCAGAGCATTATTTATTATGTACTTGAAAATCCACTAATTCGTCCGCATTTCAGTCAGGGAAAAGTCAGGGATTTTTCTTTGCTCTTCATAGCCGGCCACTATGTGCTACTTTTTTTTCCAAAGGAATGAGAACTATATCCCATTTATTGTGTAATGATTGCAAAAAAAAAGTGAATGAATAATGTATGATTTGCAGTTCGAATTCGCGGTCGGCAATGTCTAGCAAGCCGCCCCTACCGCCTCAACCACCACGAGCGGGGGCGCTGAGCGCGCGGCCGCCCTCGGGGGTAGCGACGCGCCGACGCGCGACCACGGACCTGGGGAGCCCAACGGCCATCGAGATGGCGAAAGCTCGCGCGATGCAGGGTGGCTCCGAGCGCCCCGTCGGTCTGCTCGAGACCGACCTCGACGCAGCCGACGTCGACCACCAGGTGGGCGTCGCGACGCCTGCCACCGCAAACAAGAAGACTCGAAGTCTCCTGAATCTGAATCACAGTCGGGCCGTTCCGGGAGGACGAAACGTACTCAACGCGCCCCAGTCTTCGGGGGGTACCGACATCCAGGGCGCCGTTGCCTGCGGCCACCAACGCCCCCACAAGTCCATGGAGTTCCTTCTTGACAAGGAAAACCTGCACTTCGTCAAGGTCAGTCAAAAATTATCTATCATTTTGCGATATATGTATGTCTGTTGAACGTGCGACGATGACCTTCGTCGCGGAGGCTGCAGGATTAAGATGGTATTGCTTTACGTAAGCCCAGCGAAATTCTATCCGCAGCTGCGGTATCGCGAGACTATAGTTCGCGGCTCGAAAGCTTCCGGTTAATTACCGAGTCGTAACACCAGCTTCTTGATCATCTCGAGTGTTGAACATCTTCACGGAAGAGGCGGATGCCGTGAAGCATTTCGTTACGTATTCAGAACCAGTGGATGCATTTTTTATACTTTTTTGTCATCTCTAGTCGTGAGAAAACAAAGCTTTTGCGCAGGTTTTTTTTTTTGGGGGGGTCGTAGGGCGTTTTCTGTGGAAACAAAATTTTATCGGAGTTGGAAACAATAATTAAGCCTCAGACAGACGGGGCTGAGGCTAGGCGCCCTTATATCGACTCACTTCACTGGCACCTTTAAGTTTGACCAGACTGCAACGACGTATCTGGGACAGTTCCACGAAGCGGTTTATGATTAGTGGGTAGTAAATGGGCGACGTTGATAATATTCCTCGGTGAATGGGGTCGCTAGCGTTTTATTACTCCACCGAGATACACATGCATGGTATTGCGTAAAACTACGCAGCTACGTTATACCCATCGACAACGATTTTCATTCATTCCGGAAGACCTTCAACGAGGATCGTTCTTTCTCTCGAATCTCACTCCGCATTCGATGTATGGTATTGAAAGAAAAAACAAAAAGATGAAGAAGATCAAAAAAATTGGCACGAAAACCTGACCCTCTTCGTCGCTCAGGGTTCTTGCGAATCGATTTGGTGTCGCATGCTCCTTCGACGGCTGAACTAATCTCTGGTCTTTTCGCAGAGACGGTTCTTTTTTTTAATTTTTCTTTCATTTTTCGCAAACTCTTAGTTTTCGCGTCAGTTTGAGCATGGAATTCTTTAGTCCTTTGAAACGACTGCGAGCTCGTTTACACCGCAGTCTACAGCCTCTGTCAACGCGAAGGGCCTTTAATGAGGAAATGGCCTAAAACGAAACGCGTTCAATTAAAACCCTTTATTACTACGACCTTGACACGTTGGATCGCGACTCGTATGAAGAAACGAGAGTACTTCGTACGGCATGAATCTTCTGGGCCAATTTGTTTGCTGAAATCTCGCAGGGTCATTTTTCTCCCCGTAAAGCCTGGCTTTGTATACAAACCCCGGAAACTGGTAGCTCGCGGTCCAATTCGTGCGAACTTGACGGTATGCGAATGAGGGTGCAATCCCAGACAGCACGAACTCAGAGTTGTCTAAAAGTCGTATGGACGTTAAATGTCCTACTTTTTGACGTCTAATTCTTGTCTTAACTCTCAAAGACGTCTTTTGCACTCTCATAGTCGTCTTTTAGAGTTAAGACAAGATTAAGACGTCAAAAAGTCGGACATTTAACGTCCGTACAACGAGTTTTAGACAACTTTGAGCTCTGTGCTGTCTGGGATATTCTTACCGAGAAAAGTCACACGTTCGCTCTACTTTACCTCGATAAAAATGCTGAAGAAAATAACAATCAGATAGATAGGGAGATAGTCAGACTCGAATTCGACGTCATGAGACGCGACAGGATGTCGAAGGTACGCGCAATTTCCGTTTGTAAGCAAGTGCCAATCTCCGTCTGACGGGACAGGTTCGAATGGCTGATAATGTCCAGAGGTTTTCCAACCGGTTATTTTCTGCGACTTCTGACGCATACTCAACGAGCTATTTGGGTATCTAATCAATAACACTATCAGCGTGCGGTAACTGGCAGTGGAAGATTTCTTACCGATACAGATTATACACCTAGTTATAGTATGATGCGTATATTTTGCATATTCGTGTCTCTGATTCAACATATTTTGCAATCGACGATTTCGCGAGATGAAGATAGCAGACCGCGTAAGCGTGACAGTCGCCATTCAATGTCGCCGGTATCTGTCAATATTACACCCGCAAATGACCCTAATTCTAGATCTCTTGTTTCGTATCGTGATACGACGTTGTATACTAGTCGGGGTGATAACCCCCCTGTCACTTTGCGTGCTGTGAACGATATCGGAGAGAATGTAAATCGAGGATTTGTCACAGGATCTGACATCGGCTGATGAATTATTATTATCGGGGTGAAACGATCTATTTCTTCAGCTAATTTAGCACTCGAGATGTTGTTCATGCGTCTACTAACCGCAACACACGTGGGTGGAGAAGAAATTAATACTGGGTGGAAGACTTGCCACGCGGCTTTAATCTCTTCCTCATTCTCCATATCCGATAACCAACTGGAGTGAAAAATTGATAATAGGCCACCTACATACATGGGTGCTCGACGCATTGATAATTCGAAATCGAGCATAGCTAATTATACACTGCGTCTATTCGCTACAATTTACTCGATACGCTGTTGAAAATATCTTGAAATTTCTTGTACAAACAGGAATGAAATTTACAAATCCTATACTATTGATTGAAATGAAATCAATATAAAAAAATCTTGAAATTTCATATTTGTGTCTTAATATTGAAGAAACGTACTGAGTTTTCAATCAGTATATCTCAATTTTGATATGGTTTTATTGAATTTATGAAACAGTTTTGGAGATTCGAAACATACTATATGATTCTTTTTTAGTTTCCAGTGACAAACCGGTATTTCAGTCAATTATCAATAGTCCATCCAATTAAAAGCGTAAAATTATCATTTTTTGGTTCACTCTGCAATATTTTATGATCTGATTCAGCAATTATTGTAGCAGTGGAAACCCATTTTTGAATGAAATCATCATGAATTCTCATATCTATGGCTATGAAATTTCAGAATGATTTTGATTTTTCAAATGAGTATAAAAAATATGAAATAAAGTTGAACTTCAATATACAAAAAGTATACGTCGAATTGCTTCACATACTTAATACAAAAATTTCTAACACTGTACATCAACAAATATGTTCGGTGGAACGAGCCAGGGATTTATCAAATTTGTTTCTCGTTTTATTCCTTCGGTATGGCTAGCTGCATCCTGTAATAGGACTCCGTTTCAATATCGCAGTTTCTCCTTTTAATCTACCAGTGAGGGTAATAAATCTGTCGCTTCTGTTTCTATAGTTACTTGCAGTGGGTATGTACGATAGGGTTTTTTTTTTGTTTCACCAGTTTCACATTATCCGTGAGATGAACAATGCTCCTGAACTACATGCTGTATTGATCGCTCCTTGACTTGCTTTACCGGTGCGCCACGGTACAGACACTCGAGCCACGGTACCTGTATATATCCCACCATACAGTTATAGACGAATATCGCGCGAGATAAGCGACTGCATAGTCTCTAGGAGGCTGAAGTCTCTGGGTGAAATGTGTGTCACGTGCAAAGGAGCAGATTTCATTTCGTGGGAAACGCGATCTAACCCGGAGCAAAATTTACCGATTACGATCTCAGGTACCGGGGATTAGGTGAAATTTCGCATTTCCGACAATCTTAATTCATCCTTATCAGTCACAGGCTCGGATCTGGCTTTGCTACTCAAATCACGCAGGCATAAGACCATAAGCGAGTTCGCAAAGTTTGTCTTAATTCCAATCTCGAGTTCTGAGTGGTGGCGAAAAGTTGGCAGATTAAACCACGTTTATAGGACACCAAGGTGACGTTTGAAGTCCAGAAGAGCTCTCGAAAGGTCGCGGTGGGATCCGGAATCCGGGGCAGACCCTCGCGATCTTATTTTCATCCTCATTGTCAGAAGCTCACCGTGACCTCAAGATCATTTTCAAATCCCTACGGAATCGGTAAATTATTTTCGCATCGTGCGATGATCGTAGGATGAATATTTCACACGCATGCTTGGGTCTAATGTGTGGAAAGAGCATTCCAATGTAGGAGCGAAAGCGAACGATAGAATGGAAAGCGTGGGTCTGCTGCATTCTCGCCTTGAACCTATGAACACTGAACAGCAAGAAGCGACAAAGGCGCGGTGCTTGAGGTACGAAAAGATAAATATTACAGCGGCTACTCTTCGAATGTGATAATGCGTTCGCACGAAGATAAATGGCCAGTTTAAAGAGGGAAAGGAGAGTAACGTGGGAAGGAAAAAATTGAGTCTCGACGCAGAACGGATATACAAATATACAAACATTCAGAGCAGAGTAAGCGCGTCGCGTGAAAAGGCGTAACGTAGGCGTAGTTTCGCAATTGATGAAGTTCTGCGTGAACGTGACACAAAAAATACGATCTTTCTTTACCAGTTAACATGAAAATATTCAAAAATAAAACGATTTCGAATCTCCCGCTAAAATCAAAGAGGGACTCGTTGATTTTTTCAAGTTTCTTCAACTCCAACTGGTCTGCACTGGTGTGTTGAAAGAGACGAGGAAATAGTTCAGTGACCGTATCAGAGACATTGGTGCGAATAAAAAAAAAGAAAATAATATAGAGGGGGATAAAATTATACCCTGCACTTGATCAGGCCAGAGGAAGTAGGTACTCGGTCAACTACAGTCCACTGAATATTTTATTGGAATTAGTTACGGTCGAGGGAAGAGTCGGATTGAATGAAGTCCGGGATAAAGAAAAACGGAAAAAAAGTAAAAACTCCCTTTCTCTCCTTCTTGTCTGTGTTCTAAGATCTTTCAAGTAGTAATAGCAGAAGTCTCGTTGAGACCGAGACTCGCACATTCTTGCGGAAACTGGTCAGCGATTAAAAACTTGTTGTCTTCGTTATTGATGATCGGTGCGAGGAGAATGTCTCTTCGATACAGGTAGAAAATACGAGCCTCGTTAAAACTCTTGGATGAAGAGGATTCGATAATTGTATGACTAATAATAAATCTGAGCAACTGTGACTCTCTCTCTCAATATTAGACCAATTGGATTACGGACATCTAGGCCAAACTCGATCGATACTCGTTCAATTAACAATCTGTTCCAAATAATCTGCCTTTACTGGTTCAACGATTGCAGTACCGAAATAGGACTGAATAGAAAATTTTGATTCGATTCAATTATTTCATGAATTATTAACCCTGGAACTACAAACCGGGGTAGATATGTACCCCAGGCAAACTTGAAAAACTACGGTTTCGTAGATTTTTCAGCACTTCAGGGCAGTTTAAGTGGATTTTTCACCAACTGTCCCTCGATAAAATTGAATTTTCTCTTCGCGATTCTCTTTGGCATGAAAAAACAAAAAAAATCTGCTTTCAGAACGATTTTACGAGCAAAAAACCCGTGGAGTAAATATTCACCCCAGTTTGTAGTTTACAGGTGAAAAAAAAAAAAAAAATTAGTTTGTAGTACTAGGGTTAATAATCGGAGCAGAATGCAATTCAACAGAGAATGCAAGTCAGTTTTTGTGTTCACGACGTTCACAGAATCAGTTTCCTCAAACAAAGATTTATTACGTACGACATTTACCCAGGTATAATGACATCAGCACAATAAGTTGCATAATTGAACAAGTAAACGGGTAATTTGAAGTCGGTTGTAAAAATACGCGAGTAAAAATATTCGCCTTTGTCAGAGGAGTTCATGAATCGTTTCTGTGATGTTCAACGTGAACCTAAGGATGTGGTGAACAAGTTGCTTTCAAGTATTGTCAGTATCGTTCAGTATTTAACGAAGAGGCTATATTAGCAACACTCGTCAAGTTCAAAAGCACGATATTCGTGTCTAGCTCATTGTAAGAATCTCTTTCATTAAGTTTCAACTAACGCGCATCGATGCAAAGTAGTGGATAACGGGACACTAAATGAAAACAAAAGGCAGCGGATGACAGCCGTGCCCATGTTTGCCGGGTCATACAACGCTTTGGATGTATACTCGGTGTTCCGAAACCACGATCCATACAAAAATTTTATTGTCGATAAAATACGGAATATCGAGGTTCTTCAGATAAACGATCAGATTTTTTATTGTCTCGGTTATTGTAATCAGCCCGAAAGTGGAAAGTTGAGTCTTCACTGGATTTTGGCCAAATTCAGCTCAATCGATGCGACTTTCATAAACTTAGAACTGATTAGATTTTAGCTTCGATCGGTTCAGGACTTTCCGAATCACTTGAATAACGAATTATAAAAAATCCAACAAAAATTAGAATATCTTGAGAACGGATTTAGATGAAGTTGGGTACCATAGGGTTTTTTCGGTCGCTGATCGTGGATCTGAAGTCAGTTTTGCAAAATATTCATTTGGCGTACTCATATGCTTAAAAAAAAAAAAACTAAAAACATATGGATTTTGATGAAAACTGTTACTCGAAGGTTTTTCGAACCTCTGATCAATAATTTGAGCTCAGATTTGCGAAATTCAAAATAATTGGAAACAAAAGAAATAGCGAGAATTTCAAATACTGGCTCGCTTCGTCGCTTGTTACGCGTCGAATTCTCATCTTCTGACCGCACAGCCGCTAATGAGTGACCTTTTGGACTTGATATAACAGACTTGCGTTTTCGACACCTTGTGTATAACAAAACGGCAGACGTGTTCACACCGGGACACTCAGCGAGCACGATCTATCCTATGAATCATTAACCGTGCAGTTGGCAAGCGTGGCTTTACACATTGCATAATAATACGTTCCTCGCGGATGACGTGATCCTCATAGCCGATGGATATCATTCGTGGGGATTATCTTTCCGTTTTTGAGGCTTATCCTCCCTACAGTATTGATGAAAAAAAAAAAACAATTGTCAAGAGATTTTCTGTCCATTATACTTCATCCCATCATGGGGCTCATTAGCTAATACTGGTTACCGGATGGGATCAATTCGTTTTTGTAAAATACGCGACACGAGTGGGTATACGTAACCGTTAGCATAATAGGAGATAAACCGAGAGAGGGATGATCTGATACTTTGATAAACTAGATCGCGAGTGGGTGACCGCATCTTGTTAACGTTAATAAGGCCCAAGAATTCTGCGAACTTGTGTGGGAAGCGGTACAAACTTTCTTTGTCTATAACTCGAAATCATCCCGATCACTCGACGAATAGTATAAATACAATGGAATGCCGGAGATTCAACGATCGTAAAGTTTTTCAATTCGTTTCTTTCAACATTATTCTCTAATAATAGCGAATGAACGCATAGTCACGCGTCAATATGAGACGTGAGTCAGGCATGAAAAAACTCTGCGAAAGTTTTGTGTTGTGGTGATTATGAAATTTTGACATTTTTGATTGAAAAACAAAATAATTAAGGAGCTCGTAGTACGATATATACATAATAAATTTCTGGATAAGAGCGAAAGTCATAATCTATTACGTAGTTTGTTACATACACACGGTGCGGGTGGAGTTACGTCAAGTTATGCGTGAGCCGACGTAGGTATCACTCGCACGTATGAGATTTTCTATCATACTATAGGATTATTACGATGTTTACGATGAAATTTGACGAGGTCGGAGGATCGAGCTGTTATACTTCGTCACTCTGACGTAACGTTATACTACTCTCCGTCTCACAGAGAGAAGCGGTTGATGAATCAATAGACAAACACGCAGACTTACAATTAGCCATGGACGAAAAGCGCACTGATTGTATGTGAAACGCCCATAAATTCGATAATTTCATGTCATTAGTGTCGCGAGTGTCATTAGTTAACAAAATCGTTATCGCCCTTGAGAGATTAACGGAGCCACGTGAGACTGATGTTTGTTCTATCAGACACAGTGAATCATCGGATTACATTGTGAAAAATTATTGTCAATTTACTACACATTAACTACACGAAAGTCTTGTAGAATTACAAATTTAGTACAGCAAAGCGAATCGCTATTCATATTCTTTGAATTTATGAACAAATTTTTTATATATTACTATGTGTAAAAAAATGGTGTATGAATTTCACAAAATTTTGGAGAAAATTCATCGTATTTGTGAATCAATTTCATAAACAGTCTGGAAAAGTTTTTACTAGGTTGATTTTTCTTCAACTCTGGTTCGTGGAAAAAAAACCTGATCTCTGTTCAAAAAATAGAAGACAGAAACTTATAGATTGGTCAGATTCTTCGGCGTGTTTGAAACAGTTGAAAAGTTCGGTTTTCGGTCACCATGAGCGCTGACGTTTTATCGCTGTTCTCAAGATCCTGACGCACAGGAGAACCTCGTAGGATCCTATATTTGAATATTCCCATCACACATTCTTTCCATGAGATTTTGCATGGACGTTGCAAGGAAAGGGATGGAATTTGAAAATTTGTGACACAGGGTCGTAAGGTATTCGGGTCGAGGTTTAAGAGTTCGGACTTTTTAGAATGTGAAATACTCAGGCAATTCATACGTACGTACCCAGATATACTGCGAGGTAAAATTCGCCGAGTACAAATACCTGAGAGGGGAGAGAATATTATCTCCGCAAGACTACACAACGTTCGCAACTTGACAAAAAGCTCTCGTTACACAGCATTTGTCAGCAAGTTGAACGCGGATCAAAGAATCATGACCGTGAAAGTGTTCGCGCACAAACAGTCGAGCGTATGTATATACAGGGTGAGTTATCTCCGGGTCTGAACGAGGGAGGGGCTTATCGCTGCTGACGCTCCGCCCCGTTGACCCAGAGATAACTGACCCTGTATAGACGATAAAACGGTTCAAAACGGCATTCAGTTGTTATGACGACAGGGTCATAGCCACGTGATTAAATCATGAGACTTTGGCCAAAGTACCGTGAATATAACCTGAAAGGGACAGAAAACATTTTTTCAACGGACCCAGAAATGGATAAGTCTGTAGGCTTCCTCTCGGGGATGGACGAGCGGAAGTCTGGCCGAGCGGAGGTGAGTCGTACCGGAACTTTGTTGCCAGTTGAGTGCTGCATAACGTCGATGCAGATGGCTTGTAGATTAGCTCGTGATTACTCAGTCTGTACGTGAACTTTTCGTGAACGAGGAATGGGACTGTTTCTGACGGTTTCACTCCTAGATGTGCGTCACGGCGGAGGGTAGCTATCCGAAATTAAAGGGGCTACGTCAGAACGAGGACGAGGTTGTTAAAGTCGTCAGAATTTTAAACCCCCGAGCTCTCGACTCTGGACTTGAGAATGGAGGAGCGTTTAACAAGGCTTGAATTTACTTCCGCCTCAATTAGTTACCCTCGACGTTTGAAGATCCGTTTGTAATGCAGAGAAAATTTAATATCCAAATCGCGTCTCGATTCGTAACTGAGCGATGACCTCGTTTCATCTTGCAATTCATTTTTAAAACGTGTCGTTCCATGCGGTGGGTGAAACGTTGCTGCGTAAATGATACTTTTTTCTTGGCACGTAACTCGAATATAAAAGTGGGGATTTTTTTCTTCATAAAAGAGAGCGAAAGGGAAAACTAATATTTGATATGTTTTCACAGCTGTGATACACCACCGGCTGAAATGAAAAGAAGCGAGCGAATATCTCGCGCTAAATTCAGACCAGCCACCGCAATATGCATCTTGGGAAGAAACTATAATCTTTGTAACAGCGTCTTTGACGTGACCTTCGCTCGAGTGGATTTTTCCTCACATTTTGATGACGAATTTTCCTAAATATATCTGCATAAAAATGTACTTTGAGCAATTTTTTTTAAATTCTGTATCAAGTTGTTTAAATTGCGTGGGGGGTAGAGGCTTTCGAGTAGACACACGTGCCTTCCGCATAGTTTCACGCTTTCGATCATCCAGCTTGTTATCGTAATTTAATTTGACATTCCAACGCACGCGGGATGGGAACGATTTTCCCCGTAATATAAGCTTCGAGGGACCGGGTCGAATTTATATTGAAAGCTCCGCATCAAGGTTAAAAGCTCCGGGCAGAACACGATCTTATCACACCCCGCCTCCTACATCCTCGACGAACGAATTCCTCAGACACGATGTTCTCGTTCAAATTCAAATTTAATATCAGACCTTGGAATAGTGATCAAGGCGAACCATCGATCACGGTCAGATTCCTCGGCGAATCTTATTCTCCGTCGCTGAAATTCGTACCACTTATATTGAAATTGAATTGTCGTGTGCATTCGTTCGGAAAGCTTGTATACGGGGCATTCAATGTCAACTCGACCAATGATTCTTTCCCTCACCATATTTCCCATACAGAGTGAAGTTGGCTAGAATCGAAAAATGAGCAATCGGACACTAATTGGTTCAGAAATGGCTGGAAGCTTGTTTCGCGATTCTAGCCAACTTCAGATGAACGAGTCGCTATAGTAATTCACCCTGTATGATTCTTCGGTCTCAAGAAACATTCCAGTATTTTTTCAGATCTTTTCCGCCGAGCGTTAATTTTTTTATGATTATTCCAACCCATCTGAAATTGACCTTTTTTAAAAATCTAAAAATCAAATAAAACACCATGATGCAATTATATGAAAATTCTAGAAAGTATCTGAATCTGAAAAGATCGATTCTGAAATTTTGAGTAATTTTTTTAGGATTTTCATAACGTTGCGACATGACGTTTTTTTTTTTTGTTCAAAATATATAAAATGCTGAAAAAAAAATTGAAAAAAAATTTGGCCCTGCATCATTGGACGGGTGTCGAAATGATCGGAATGAGAAATGCGATTTTCGAGAAATTTTTTTAGATAAAACAAAAAAAATCAAATTTTATGTGGGGTGGAATAATCATAAAAAATGAACGGTTGGCGTTGAAAATCTGTAAGCAATAATGAGATCGAAGAATATCTTACAGGAAATCGTAAAGCGAATAAAAAATGGTGAGTGAAAATCATTGGTCGAGTTGAGATGGAATGACCCGTATGCGTTTCCGGAGCGGAAAACATGGGAGAAAGAGCATCGATCACCGATAGAAAAGAAGCGTTGAGCTGGGGGTGTAAAATAAAGTAAATTGAATAATGCGATGCTTGTACGAACGAGAGCGAGGCAAGAAACGCGCGAGAGGCGGAAAGAAGTCAGATCTATGGATATCGTTTTTGTTACAGCCGCCAGAGAACGAGTTACAAAAGGTCGGCGAACGCGTACCGAGCGAACACGAGCTCCGGGTGCAGCGTTCTCTCCAAAGGCTCAACGTACCCGAATGGTACAAGAACTCGCCCGCAGCTCGCGATGGTTTCCGGCTCAAGAGGCATTCGGATGCTTCGCAGCACGGCGGATGGCGCACTCTTGGATCAAAAACTACCTCTTTGTCGTCACTCTCTTCCTCCAACAAACCACCACCCGGTAAGCCGTGCGAGAATATCTTTTCTACGCTGGGTTCTTCGGATTGCGATTTTCCGCATATTTTTCAAATTTCATGTGTCAGTAGTTTTGCGAAAAAATGATTAGGACATATTTTATCCTTTTTTTTTTCAATTCAAACAAAATTGGAGGAAATATTTACAACGGATGATTGTACGGTCAGGGTGTCTAGCTGTGTCAGGGAAATCTAGGAAACTGAGAATTCAGTCAGGGAATTCTGAACCATATCATGGAATTTTTCAATTTTTCAATTTTTCACCCACAGCTTGTGCAATTGTATAAAATATCTAAAATACTCCGCTTATCCTGCAGAGTTGCCTGAGTTTCTTTGAATTGAAATGTTTATTGGTATGTTTGGAAATCGATCAAACTGCAATTTGAAAATTTTCCCAATTTAATGGAAATTCAGGCTACTTTACGCATAAATTTTTTTATTCAAAATTCGGTTTCCATTTAGATTCTTGAAACGCCATACGAAGACGTCTTCGACGAAAAATTTGAACCAAAAATAGCCTACTTTGAATTGAAAAGGGGGAATTTTCCAAAATTTAACAATCATCAAATCATCAAATCAATCGGAAACGCGCAATAATTAATAAACATTCGGTGATTGAGAATTTTGATTCCTTAAATTGGGAAAAAAAAAATCGAAAAATTGCAAGTTATGTGATTATAATTTTCTTTTTTTATGAAAAAGAAAAAAGACGACCTGATTATTTCGAGCCACTCTACATTAGACAGACGCGTATAGAAATTCGATGCAAAAGCCTAATTCTGTTATACATGTAACAGTTCCGTAGGATTTCATTCTGAACCGAACAATTTCTGATCGGTTTATTGTAATTTTGAACTTTAATCATCTCCTAGGCGTTTGTTCCTCGGATCTAACGGCCGATCGTTACTCGCGAGTCACTCGAAGTTGGGCTCATCTAATTCCGCTGTAGAAAGTACGAATATAGCCCAACGGGAAGCATCAAAGTATACGACCAATCTTCAAACAAGGTTCTCTTTGAACTTAATCTCACGTACCTCGTTCACAGATCAATTTGATAACGCGGAACCAGCGTGCGAACGAAAAGCGCAATGAAACCGCTCGTACGAAACTGTATACCAGCACTGAGCATTTTACCTACCACCCTTTAAGATGAGTAGGCTCTCATCCCGCAGACCGTGGGACTGGCTCTTCTCATTTTATTTGTTGAAAGTATTCAGAACGTTAACAACGAGTCGTACCGAACGCCGTGGGCTAAGAATCGGTGGTCTAAATACGTCTGAACAATTCTCTCTGCTGTTACGCAATTTAATCCTGCACTCGATCTCGACATCAACGCGGTACCTACTCAAGATTGAATATTAGACACTCGCGAAAGGTGCTGTCGGCTAAGTGGGCGAAATGGATTTACAAAAAAGTACTTCGCTATTCTGACAATGAGGACTTTCACATTTTCTAAATTTATGGTATGCGAGATACGTCAGAATAAATTGCTCCGTTATTCATGAAAATGTCAGAAACAATCAATTTGTCTATGTATACAGGAATTTTCTGGCCATTACCAAGTGTCGGGGCTTCTAATAATACAATACCGAGGTCTTATGTGCTCATAATCCGAGGTTGAATCGGACGATAGTTTTAAAAGCTCTCATTCGTCAAACGAAAATTAATACCAACAGCTGGTGTTTAGTACCTCGTAACCCCATGAGGGTAGGTTAATTTTATCAACATTGAAGAAAAAAAAAAAAAGAAACACTGTAGAGTTAGTGGCTTGTATTTGAAAGGAGATAAAATTCTTGGTTACGATAGAAAAAACGAAGGTTAAGAAATAGTATATTTTGTCACAAGTGCGGAAAGTATCCGATATCCGTCGAGTGCAACTTTCCGCACTGTGGAATCATGCTCTCCAGGCAGGTGTTAATTAAAAAAAAATGTGTTTCGAAACTGTTGAAGACGAATTTTTATTGTGGGTTAAACAGGTCCTCTTTTGAGCCCGAGTCCAACGCCACCAGTATTTTCGCGATGGAGTACGAGCTTGTTAAACAGCGCGGGAAGTTCTCCGGCGAGTTCTGCGAGATCGTCGTTCAACCATCGTCAACCTTATCTCGGATGGCGGTCGCAAGAACGACTTTCGAACCCTCGGACCCCGGCGGAACGTCTCGCCCAGGGGATACTGCCTAATGTGCCACCTACGTCTAAGGTTTGTCTCATTTTATTGTTTATCGATAAACAAGTTCGAGTTTTTGCTAAATTTTATCATCAAATCGAAGAGAAAAATGTTAATTAATTAATCGTAACGCTGATTTGAATAATCGCTTTCACGCCTAATGATCATCGAAATGTTTGAAACAAATTTAATGATACTCATTCTAACTCGATGAAATTGACACTTGAGGGTTTCTCACTTTTTTCTTATTTCGTCTGTTGAAATTGATTCGAGAAAAGGAGGAGCAATGACTGGGTGAAAAAGATAAAAATTGTTAAACCCGAGTTTTGTGTAATGTCAATGTTTTTTCGTTGAAAAAAAACTTTTACCAAGATTTGTGAATTTAAACAAAAAAAAAAAAAAAAGCTTAATAACGTTGAAACTGGGTCGAGCGGAATTTTTAGTAAATTTGCTGTTCTTTGTGTCTTTTGGAAAGGAAAGATCGTTATAGATTTTACAGTGTAATTTTTGACGCAAAGAAGAAGAAGAAGAAAAAAAAAATTATATCAGACGGAAAGTCGAATTCTTGAAGTTTATTCTGCCAAAAGGTTATTTATTATTTTATTCACTTGTACAACAGCGTTAAAAATCATCTGTCAGAATAGTCAGTTACATAGACTTCTCTCTCCTCGACCTCCTACCCAACAAACCTAATGTATTTTTAATCCGTGCAGACGCGACGTAAATGCGAAGAATTTATTTTTAACTCGAAACTCAAACAACTCGCTAAACATTCCCTCAGGCTCAAGGTGGCTCGAACCGTCAGCACTCGCGCTATGAGACGCTTCCCATCACGATCATTTTCAAATTTTCAATTCAACTCAAATTCAAATGACACAAGTAGTTCAAATTTTCTCCATCTTCGCGATATTTTACACTCTTCATTATCGTTATATTGCCTATACGTCAATTGTTTGAATTTTTCTCATCGCCCGACTCTCCTATTGAGATCGAAACTAGGGTCTTGGCCATAGCTGAGAGCCATAATTGAGAGATAAATAGTAAATTGTAATATTTGCTCTCGAGATTGAGACAGTATGATATTGTCTACTGATAAAGCCTGCTTTGGGTGTTGCAAAATTTTACCACCAGATGTCAGAGTGCAACATTTTCGTTCCCTGTTCACCGAGAGAACAGCGTGAGCGCTGATGGTTTGAAGATTCATGTACACTTTTGAAAAAATGGATAGATTCAATTAATCATCTTAATTAACAGTTTTTTTAAATTGTTCTGGCATAAAAAAAAAATCATGTTTTTTAATTAACGACACATAAAAAGTGTAGAACGTAAAAAAAAAAAAAAAAAAAAGTGGGTGTTTTGTTTTACACGAAATTTGTAACAAATTGAATAGAAACAAGCGACGAGTTTCGGACCGGCGCAACAACTCGAGGTGAGGAATTCGATAAAGGAAGTTACCTCGGCTATCGTGCATTATGTCCAAAGCGGTCAGGAAGTTAACGGTGGTCGTCTCTCTCCTCGTCCCGACGATTGGGACGAAAGGGGTGGCGCCAGGTCGACAAGCCCCAGAGGTGAGCACTAATTCACCCCCGAAACCATCCCAACACCACTATTCAATGCGTAAAAAAGGTAATTTATTTTCGCCAATTTATTTATTTTCCACATTTTTTCTTTTTTTTTTTTTACCTTTTATTTATTACTATTATCGTATTATATCGACCAAATTTAACGGGTCTTCGCTGATGCTGATGCCGATGCACTGTTGCAACCGCCACTGTGTCACTAACGGGGTTTTCTTCGCTGATATCTGTGGAATATCTTAAGGTATATCTTTCTCATCGCTGTGCATAAGGTGCTTCACAATATACGCTTTCATATATACAGGGTCAATTAGCTGGAATCGAGAAATAAGCTTTCAGACAATTGGATCGTAGTTCCGAACTGTCTGAAATATTTGTTTTCTCACACCCGGTCGCAAAATGCCACTTTTCATACCTCTTGAGCGGGCGCAAAACAGATCTTTTCGGCCCTCGGGCGGAAATGTGCTTTGCGCCCGCCTAAAGCGGGCGCAAACGACTCTTTTCCTGCCCTCGGGCGCAAAGTTCCGTTTTGCGCCCGCTCACTCGGTCTGAAAAGAGGCACTTTTGCAGACCAGGTGTTGAGAAAAAAATCGTGTGCAACACGGGCGCAAGGCGATTTTGACGAGTGTGATTGCAGTACACTCGCCTTCGGCTCGTACTGCAAATTTCACACTCGAAAAATATTGTTTTGCGCCCTTGATACACAACCTACTATTTCTCACACCCGGTCGCAAAATGCCACTTTTCATACCTCTTGAGCGGGCGCAAAACAGATCTTTTCGGCCCTCGGGCGGAAATGTGCTTTGCAAACGACTCTTTTCCTGCCCTCGGGCGCAAAGTTCCGTTTTGCGCCCGCTCACTCGGTCTGAAAAGAGGCATTTTTGCAGACCAGGTGTTGAGAAAAAAATCGTGTGCAACACGGGCGCAAGGCTATTTTGACGAGTGTGATTGCAGTACACTCGCCTTCGGCTCGTACTGCAAATTTCACACTCGAAAAATAGTGTTTTGCGCCCTTGATACACAATGTACTATTTCTCACACCCGGTCGCAAAATGCCACTTTTCATACCTCTTGAGCGGGCGCAAAACAGATCTTTTCGGCCCTCGGGCGGAAATGTGCTTTGCGCCCGCCTACAGCGGGCGCAAACGACGCCTTTTCCTGCCCTCGGGCGCAAAGTTCCGTTTTGCGCCCGCTCACTCGGTCTGAAAAGAGGCATTTTTGCAGACCAGGTGTTGAGAAAAAAATCGTGTGCAACACGGGCGCAAGGCTATTTTGGCGAGTGTGATTGCAGTACACTCGCCTTCGGCTCGTACTGCAAATTTCACACTCGAAAAATAGTGTTTTGCGCCCTTGATACACAATGTACTATTTTTCCATTTCACCCAAATTCAGACTGTTAATTCACCCTGTATGTAATAAATTATTCAGCATGCGTGCATGAGCACCTAACAACGTAATTATCACTCTCATTGTTATTCAGTCAATTGATGAACAATTCTTGTTCATTATCTAGGACAGAATAGAAATGATTCGTTCAATTTTCTTTCTCATTTTTACTGCTAAAATACAGGTACAGGTACAAGTTTTCTTTTTTCTTTGTTTTCGATCGTTTAGTTTAAAGCGGTTTACTATTGTTTAGGGTATAAAAATATATAGAACTACACAGATGTGTTTAGAGTAAATTTAGATTGAAGGAACCAGTTGCCAGGTGAAGGTTGGCTTGAATATATGTTTCTGACCAATGTTAAATCTTCCGTATCGTATAAATCCTACAGTTGTTTGTTTCAACGTCTTTTTGTTCACTGACGATGAGCAAAGATATCGGTGAAAATTCAACTACTTTTTCTATACTATAACCGTGATTTTTCATTGAAAATCGTCGATGAAGTGAAATTTTCATTAAAAAATATCCAAATATACTTTCTTTCTTTCTTTTATCGTGATCGATATTTATAGCGTGGAGTTGAAATCCCACAGTTTTCATGCTCTAACGATAAATTGATTCCAATTATCTTCTTGGTACAAATTTATCCGATTATCGTTGACAATAACTCAGCCGAGATCTTGATCCGATTTGGCGTTTAATTTTATTTATAGCAAACATTTTGGCACGGGATAAGCATGCCGAAGCATTGTACACGTATAGCGGATCCCCTGGCCTGGGTGTGTGACGTCATTTATGTCTCTGCAAACACAAGCCAATTGTATTATTTGCATAGATCGTATTCCTGCTTATGCGTCTTATTATCCAGTCACGCTATGTCCTTATCGTATTTCATTGAAAGAAATAACACAACGTCGTCGTATACGTAACTATGTGAATTACTATCAGAATTCGACTACGTAACGATTGTTATTGATCCCGAGGATTATTATTCATTGGCTGTTATACGAATGAGGATATTTCAGACGAGACTGAGAAACACTGCGGGTTTTCATTATTTTTATATATATATATATATATCTCTTAACGAGGACAACTGGTCGGTTGATTATCTAGTAAAATGGTTTTAAACGCAGCCCCGGCGAGCTAAGGGCCCCACAGACTCAACGAGACAATTGAAATAGTTAATTCGGACCTTTGATAACGTTTATAATCTCGATGTACGCTTAGAATCTCGATGTACGCTTAGTCTGCTGCGTTTCTTGATCTCATATCATATACTCGCGGAGACTCGTGGACTACTAATAGCAATAATTATTTTTGAGGTCAGAAGCCAAATGGATCCTATGTAACGAAACTCCAGTGTCATTAAGAAGTTCTGTAGGTACTTAGAAATCAAGCTACTTTTCAACAAACTAATAAAACTAATTTAAAAAGTTGGAGGGATTATAGTGCCGGAAGCGATAGAATGCCCAATAAAATCGTAACTGTGGTATAACTTTTGATACTATTCTTCGACTATCATATTGGAATTCGTTGAATTCATTATGGTCCCAGAAATAAATGAAACAATGAGAAATAACTGAGAAGATAAATGAAATCATGTGAAATGAGAAACAAATAAATTGCAATAAATTAAATAATTTGAATTATTTCATTAAAAAAAATAACGTGTCAGTCAAATCTTGAGTTATTTCCCCCTCGGAATTGCGTGTAGTCACATAACAGATCGAGGAAGTGAAGAAAAAGAAGAAGATAAGGAGAAGCGGTGTTGTTTTTTTTTTTCGAAGTAGTCCAAGTATGCCGCGTGGTTCTATTTTGGCAGGTGGTATTGTAACGACTTAAAATAAGTTACCCTGAAATACCGAGCCTCTGTCAGAGGTCGTAGGTTCACAATGTTATACCGTTGCTGCTGTTGAAGCGTTCCGAAGTATAAGCGATGATTTTTCTCTACTTTTATTTCAACTCTGTACTGTAGTATTGGAGTCGGAGTGAATTTTTACAGTCACGACCCACCTCAATGTACGCAGCTGGTTACGTTCTTTACTCCAGGTCATAGAATATCAAAGTTTAATTTTATCCGGCTGTAAACGTTGGATAGAAACCTGCTGCATTGCAGATGCGATATGGGGGGGTTTCACCGATCAACGTGACTACAAGAAGTACTGATCACAAAGAGTTGTTGATTTTTTTCTAAATGCGTTTTTTCACATCAAGCGTACGCACAAAATTTTATGGACAAATATTAAGAATCGTAAGAGTTATTGATTTTCATACCTCCAGCTGTAAGGTAGAATCACTCCAACAATTTTGAGTATTTGTTGATCAAATTTGGGGTTCACATTCGGTTCACAATCAATCGCGTCAGATTTTCGATATCTAATTTTTTGCTGAATTCGCCAAGCTTGAAATACCTTTTCTAGCTACCTCTGTCAAAAACTCGAGGCTTGCCCGACACGCAAATGAATCAGAAAGTCCCTGTTTACGATCGTGCCACACAAATAACTAGTTTTGTCTTCAATATCAAAATTTCAAAGTTTAATAACTTCTACAATGTTCAATATTTCCGACTGAAATTTGTTTCGCACGCTCAGTTTTACTGTCCTGAACAATAAATCGTGGCAGATTTTTTATATCTCACTTTCGGCTGCGTGCGGAAATTCGTCGAGGTTCGAATCTAGTTTTCCCGCCTTGGGCTGCGACCGATATATCTTGTAGCTACTTAGAGCGGAGGTGCCCCCCTTAATTATGCAATGACACAGCTGACGGATACCAGACAATCCGATACGCATATAAACGCTTCGTGAGGTCCGTCTGGCCCTGAAACTATCGCGTTGTCAGCTATTTCGATTATTCATAGAGTATCGTGTCTTTGAAATAAATTTAATACATCAAAGACTGGGGGGGGGGGTCATAATTGAAGATATTGCGTACGCAACGCCCTTCGTCGTGACTGTATTTTCTCCTTATATAGTTCTTCATTGTTATTACTTCGGTTCAATCATCGCTCGTTTCTCTCATATATACAGATTTACATAACTTCTGTACAGTCGTGAGCGTGGGACTTAAACTTAGGGTTAAAGTTCAACGGCGTGACCCTTTTCCACTCTCTCTCTCTCTATCTTTTTTTTTTTATTTTTATTTTTTATTTGTCTCTTGCGGCTATGTTCAAGCACATTACACTCACACACACAGATACATATATTCTAGTCTCTTGGTTTAGTAATCGCTAGTTTATCATTTACGAATCAAACCATCAACGCGTTACCGATGCCTGAAAACATGTGGCGCGTGTTATTTACGTCTTAGAATTATAGTACATAGATAGATAGAGATTATTATGAAAGAAACAATTTTTTTTTCGGGTGAACGAAATTCATTGATTCACATTCTGTTTTCTATCAATAATTATCTTTTTCTATGCTTAGATAAACGATAATTATATCCTATTTTTCTTTCTTTCGACATTCCCAATTGATTAGATATTGTAAAATTATAGCATCGATTGAAAATAACAAAAATTCATAAGGAAATGGAGGATAATCAATTTCATTTTTTCAAATTAAATTAGAGACGTGCCAGCTGTGTGTTCACCTTAACGCTTTCTATCACGATCTTGCCTGTAAATATTTCAGCAACTAACGCATTTCTAATCATGTAATTTTTATTCCAGGATTATATGATAGTCGATAAGCTGTAGATTTAAGAGACAAAAAAGACCTCATTTTTATCTAATTAAAATCGTTAGAGATATAATCTGAGTTCGTTGAACCGGTAAATCTGTAAATGGGCAATGACACTTTGGCCTACTTCCCCGAAGACGTTACCCTCGTAATCTGTGATACGGTTGATGAATTTTTAATGCAAAGTCTCATACATACGGCCTCTGGTGCCCTAAAAAATTGAAATTTATCTATACAATAATCATTACGGTCGTATCGAATTACCCTGAATAGGATATTCCTTGACTCTGACTCTGAAATAAAGTAAAAGTAAAATAAAATGAAAGTTTTGTGAATTTAGGAAGCGTGAAATTATGTTGGATGGAGAGTTCCTTCGTGGGTATCAGACCGGTCGATTCACCGAAAACACCGATGAGTCTTACCGCAACAGAGGCCGAATGCTGTGCCGTGTGCAATTCGATGCCAAACGAACCTTGTACCTGCGTTGATTCAGCAACTTCCGGTCTATTCCTCGACCTAACGCCCGACGGTGGTCAGAGGTCGTCTCCGTCTCCGTCGTCGCATCATCACCATCGTCACCATCGTGGTGAGTTACTTATCGCGTAGTAAAAACAACAAGAACAACCTAAAGCAGCTTCTCGTCAATGAATCTTACGTCTGCGATGACCTATTTCACCTTTGACGCAAACAAATAATTAATTGAGGATAAAATCTATTGAGATCTAAGAAAGAAAAGAGAAGAAATCTCGTTACGTCTACAATTTAAAAATTTTCGTTAATCGGTTGGGGGATTTTTTTCATTTCTAACTCCGCGAGACCCACGATTTAAAGATCTTCGAGTGAGCTTTTGAGGTCGACGAACACCGCAACCCTTTTCTTCCGCTCATATTCGCTCGTGAACAGTTTTTTTTTTTTTTCTTCTTCTTCTTTTTCTTTTCTTCTTTACCCCGCGTTACATTTACCAATCGTATGGCCTCTTCTCGTGCAGAAACTACCCCCGGCTAATATCACCCTCTGACTATGGAGGAAATCGATATTTCTCGCGACGCGGACACGATTCGATGCTGCCCTGAATACCTGATCCAATGGGTATCACACGACGCGGTTATAATTCTAGATGGTAGATGCTTGACGAAAAATCCGTGATATTTCTTTTCTTTTTTTTTTTCAAATTCTCACACCATGGTCGACTGTTTTCATCGCGAGAAATTCTAATCTTGATCGTGTCTGTTATGATTGACGCGTTTTATGACTGCATTTACGACTTTTGCCTCGAGGTTTTTATTTCATCATCTGTCCAAACGACGCGAGATCCACATTTTTTTTTTATTCATTCCCTTCGGGTATAATCATCTCAAACTGATTATAAAATACTTGGCGTCGCGAAGACAAAAAATAAATAAAATAAAAAATGAATAACAAGTAAACTGACATTATTGATCTGAATTAAGTTATCTGTGTAATTCGTGAATTTTTCATTATAAATAACTTGGTTTTTTTTTTTTTTGTTTCTCTCGTCCCTAATCACGTATAAAAATGTACATAGCCAGTATAATTGATTAAGTCTGGGGAATGGGTTGTATAACGATCGACGGATTCTCTGTCGTCGATAGTCTATTAAAAGTATAAACTATATATATATACTATTGAATGTACGTTAACATCATGCAATATTGACAAAGATATATGAATTAACATTTATACTAAAACGATACATTATATATACGGTTGAAAAAAAAGATATATATTATTATACATAGTTTATAATGATGATAGAATGGGAAACTCAAAAATATCAATTTAACAAATTGGCTGTAAATAGGTGCTCGAAATCGTAATTCAAATGCTCGCCATTAGATAGTTTAAAATATAAAGACGAATGGAAATATATATATTCTCAAATTGTAAATAAAAAAATATCGAAAAAAGAAAATGAAAAACACGAAATTATGAATCAATAATTGAAAAAATTGAATGTAAATGAATAATTGTCCGACCGTTGTGTCGTCGAATGATAGAAATATCAATCATTTTATATGACAATCGATCATGATCATGTGTCATATTTAATAATTAATAAGAGCAAATAATTATATCTGTCGCTTTTCTAATCAATTTAATTCATTCTATCAGGCACTGACCCGGTGTTATCTTTGATTAATCACGTCGTTGCGAACGGACAGTAAATTTATTTCTTACTTTTTCATTTTCTTTTATTTCTTTCTCTATGGCGTAACGCCCATAAACCGATAGAATACTGCCCAGTGTTTTTTTTTTAAATTCAACTTGATCGTAATTGGAATGAACAAAAAAATATATACATATTGAAAATCCATGTTTGAAATGAACGAATAATTGAATGTATAAACTCTGTCATTAACACTTTCATTCCATGTAAATTATTTTTGGTTTATCAAATTTCAAGAAATTCTCGTCAAAAATTGAATCGTTTCGTAGAGGACGAGTTTTTTTTTTCGAATATTATTATTCTACACAATTCCTCTTCTTCATTATTATTTCTTTCTATTTTGTTTTCAACGTTTTGTTAATCCACATTTGCGAGATGATGATCGTTTTTAGGTATACCATTATATTATTATTTTTTCTCTCTTCCATTTGTAATCTTATTTTAATAGATTGTGTTTATGTATGTTTAAACTGTAAAAAAAAATTTTTTTCTCCCTCCCATTTATTTTGACGTATATGTATACATTATATATATATATATAACACAATGTCCAGATGTTGTTGAATGATAGATAGGTATTATGGTTAATTTCGGCTAATTAGTTTCGAAACTGCAGTTCATTATCAAGAACTTCACATTCACTCTCTGTTCTTTGACTCAAGAGTGAAATATTATCGATATTATAACTATAGGCTATATTTTATTTAAGCAAAAAAAAAAAAAAAAAACAAATCTGGTCCGCAGCTAGAACTAATAATTAACAGTTTCGAAACTAATTTGCAAATTTTTAAGTATTCTGTACTTATTATCAGATATCATTTATCATTTTCTGTAGATGTACCTTTAAAAATAAATTATTGTTTGTATTATGATGTTTTTATTAATTTGTACTATCATTATTATTATCATTTTATAAGTATTTTCCTTTTCCTATGTTTTATAAACTTTTGTTTATTTTTTTTCATTACTCATTCAGTTTCGCACACACGGTAAGTGGCGTCTTATTTTATTTTCCTCATCAATTACACTTGTATACATAACTACTCAGATTTATTTACTATTTTTATTAGACCCTGCTTCTGTTAAAGTTCACATATTTATTTTGTAGTAACCCACGCGTCAATGTTCACAGAGTACTTTCTCAACTAGCTGCGGTTACTATTTACTCGTTAATTAACACATTCGAGATATTTTAGCCGCTTGTCTATAGATTGGAAAAGAAAAAGAATCGTAGTGTAGAAGTTGGGTAAAAATAAATTATTACAGCAGATCTTCTAAAATCAATCAGAATTTTATGATATAAAACCAGCTTCGCTGTTAGAATCGTAGAATTTTGATTTATGTGTAAAACTAGTTCATCTCCACATCTTCATTTTTTATCATTCGTATCGAAACTCTGATATAATCAGAGCTATGAAAAAATTAAGTATTGCAAAAAACGTGATAAAATTATCTAATAAATGTTCCCTGGGGACCGTGGTGGTTGATTTTTGGAAACTGCTAGGATCAGGATCAGGGCATAGTGACACGGAGGAGGCTATGGCGGCGGCAGCTCTTTTGCGGAACAAACCAAGCCCAGGGTCAACCACCCTGGAGGACGTCCTCGACTCCCTCCTCGGCCTGCCCCCCGCCTCTCGCACCCCAAGCCCCGGCCCTGGTCCTACCCGCCGATCCACCGCTGCCGGGAAGAGCTGCAGCACCCTCCGCCAAGACCTCCAAGGTAGGAGGACTATGTAAGTTTTGTTCAATTTGACAAACGCCATTTCATTTAAAATCATCATCATCGATGAGTTGCTTAAAAATTTGATAAAGTCTGTTGAGCAAGAAGTAAAATTGATGTTTATAGTTGACTAAATTCAACTTTCTACCATGTTTACACTGAAACTTGACCGCGTTCCGTTTTACTTTAAATGACATTTTATTATGCATGAGATTGATTTTGCACCAAGTATTTTTGTGTGTCTTGAATATCGACCGTGTGAAATTACTCCGTGCATAATATAGTAGATTGTGTAAGCATAGTGCGAGGCAAAAATATGCATCCTCTCTGATTACAGTCAGCTGCGGAACAATTTGCTCATTAATTTTTTATCAGTCAGACCGAGACGATATTCATACTCAAAAACCATCCGAAGATCTGAGACTAACATCATTTCGGCCAATATGAAAATTCGCGAGCTGCAAACCCTGTTGGATGAATGTAAGACTAGGTGTTAATGCAAGGCGCTCGTTTGTGAAACAGAAATAACAAGGGATTTGCGGATCGCGTGCGAGAGAGGACGGAATGAAACTTAGCATGTTGGAAAGCCGAGTCCTGTCCGACCTGTTCGCTTTTCTGCCCTAGAGTCCGCTAGCACGATGCTCGACGCTAGCCAACAACTGGGGGAAACAACAACGTCGTACTACGTTCTGAAGGGTGGCCAGATGATCCGTCGCAAAAGCGAAGGTAGCGACTCGCTGCCCCATAGAAACACTACCAAGTCGTCTAGCCTTAGAAACCGTCGGGTCTCCTTCGACAACGCCGTCCAGGATGGACAGGGCGCGAATCTCCAGCACCAACTGCAACAGCAAGAAAGAACCATGGTCCGTTGTCGATATGGAAAGTGTACAAGTTCTGCAACGGCTGGCGAAGCGCGCAGGAGCTTCAAGACTTGCCACAATTGTTCTTACGCCTACTGTTCTCGAGAATGTCGCAGAGCCCACTGGGAGCGACACAGAAGAACCTGTCTTCACTCCAGAGCGGGGACTCTGTGTCGTCAGGTGCTTTCATCGGCAAAGAAGGACGGACACAGTCTCCAGCACATTTCTACCCTGGCGAGGCGAGGGTACAGTTCCCACGGTCGTGGGGCGGTCAAGTGCTTCTTCACGAGTCCAGAATCGGCAGAAAAGTTCATAACTAACGGTTTCATCGCCCTGGGGGAGCCGACCTACGTCCGATGGGCAGACCTTCTTCCCAGCGAGATGGGGACCGAGCTCCACGCCGAGTTGATGCGCCTCTGCAAATCCTACAACCCTGATACAAGACTGGTACTCTACGTGGCTGTCTGCGTCGTCAGCGAGGTACCGACCTCCGGTGCCGTACGATGGGAACGTCAGCTGGTTTCGAGATGCGCCAAAATCCGTTTGGCCGGATCGTTCAGAGAGCCCGGAACCGTTCTAGTCACGACTTCGAGTTCGCTGCAGCATCAGCAGTCTCAGAGGCAACCGTCTCTGTGTAACATAACTCGGGAGATGGATTCGCCCGAGACTCTCGTCCTCACCTCATTCCCGGTTCAAAACGGTCAGAACACTCCGCAACGCGCTCGGGAAATAAGCTTCACTAATATTCAGAGGCAGCTCAGGCTCAGAGGAGTTTCTCTGCGGAGGCACTTTCCTCAAGTATACAAGAAACTCTGCTCGTACGTCGATGGATCGGTGGATAAATTTGCACCAGTCACGATTTACCCACGCGATCAGGCCTCGGGGAAGAGTTTCATGTGCATTATTATGCTCGATGCGATGCCTGAACGACTTCAACTACTCCCGACTGACTCTTCCAGGGTCAGGACCGTCGATATAAGCATAGAACAAGAGTAGGCAGCGGGTCTCTCGACGGATAATTGAGACACCCAAAGTTCGAAGCTACAAAGTGCAAACTGCAGGCTTGTACGTTCTTTGTTAAATAGGTTTGTAGTTAGCTGAAGATCACTGAAGGGGCGATGAAAACTAGGCTCTGAAAGCTCAAGGTAATTGAACATTTATTTGCACTAATAATTTCAACGAAAAATGGTCTCAAAATTTTTCTATGAGTTTTGTTCAAAATTAAAAATCTTAGCGACTCGTTCAGAAATTATTTCAATGAATACGAAAATGAGGGCCTTGTAGGAAAAATGTTTTGCTCAATCAATCATTTTCTCCTCTGTGGAAACGGCGTCTGGAAATTCTTTCGAATTTTTTCTTCATATCTATGAAACTTGTCGCATTGAACGCAGACTGACTCTGAAAAATGAGTGGATATAATTGAAACCTGAAACCCCACGGCGGTTCTCCTACATCTAGTTTTCTTCTAACATTTTTCCTCGTTCTTCGCAGTCTGAGAATTATTTTTTAGACCTACGACAATTTAGGGGAGCTTAATTTACAAAACATCGATTCCACCTGTGTGGAGGTTGTTGATAAATACGGAAAAAAATGCCTCTATCATGCATAAAAGATCTATGAGAAAAACAAAATTAAAAGAAAAAAAAACCCATCTCAATTATTAAATATTGTTAAACTTCTTCATAGTTCCTTTACCTATAATCTTATACATACAATATAAAGAAAAACGTTGGACGTATTAATTACCTATGTATAATTATTATTAATTTTATCTAAAAAAAGAAAATATTATTCGTGTTATAATTATATTATGTAAATCGTAAATAATTTATTCCTATACTCATAGAACAACATCTATAATATTATAAATAATCAACGATTCAATTTTCCTCGTGATAACGATCTATTGTAATTGATTTTTAGATGAGAAAAAATTGAGACAGCGATTATTTTTATCGCTGCATATTTATAAGGGGATCGAAAAATTGCTACGATAGAATTTAATCATTAAAATATATAGAACTCGCTTATTTTAGATTATACATCATAATTGCAATTCGATAATATTATACTGAAATATGAAAATCAGGTATAACATTTTCTATATAAAGATATATTGTAAATATATTTTGAAAATCGAGAAGGTGATGATTTACCTTATCGCTATTAAATTAAATCTCAAATTTTCATTGTCCATCATACGAAAACTAATTCATGAGTCATGAGCCACCCGTGTTACGTGTCGTAAAACAAGAACAAAAATTCGGACCATTCTTTTCGAACTCACTTATCACATTATTATATAGTTGTTTCCATTTATATTTTGTATTTTTATAAAGTCAAATACCCTCATTCGTTATTGGCTCAATAAAGTGATTAGTACAAACCCAAGTGTGTGTACCAAACAAAATTTTCCTATCAATTCGATTCTTCATCATCAATCACGAGAAAAAAAATGTTGCAATTATACACCTCGACTCCTACTGATATTCGAATAAACAATTTTTCTGTATAAGTAATCGTTCAATGATGATCGATGAATGAATATTCTTATTTTTCTCACCAAGTAAATATTTCGGTTAGTGTAATTATCAACATTTGTCATGCGCTTTGAATTATTGAAATCGCAGTAGCTTGATTAATTACAACTACGTATGTGCCAAATGAAATGTAATTAAGGGAGAGGCAACCGCAGCTGATAAGTGACCTAAGATTAAACGAGAAATGTTAAAACGTTAAATGTTATAACTCAAAGTTAATCCGTATAGAGCGCGACGCGTTTCAAATCGTAACATAAATTTATTAAAACATTATAAATAATAAATATTTAATAACGGAAGTACAACAGACAGAAATGTTGTTACGTTATGATTGAATTGAAGGAAAAGAAGATTTTTTTTCAACCCCGCAAATCAACTCGCAAATCAACAAGAATAGTATAAATACTTTTATATAGAATCCTTTATCTAATAGTGCGTAAATATTATGTACAAAAAAAAAACAAAAAAAAAAAAACAACACATACTTCATTCAAAAAATCGAAAAAAGAAAACGAAGATAAATCATACGGTATATTACTTTAGGATTAAAAAATAATATTTTGAAAGAACGAAATTTCCCCATTAAGTCACTCATTACGTTATTAATGGACATTAAATTTATCGGTGCTACCATATTGTTTTTGCATCTATGTACATCTCAATTTGAAGAATAAAACTTTAATTTTATTAAATTCTGTGTTTCCATATCCTCGTAAAAATTTCCTTCGAAATAGAAATTTACAATGACAGGTAAGCGAAGTAAAAACTCTAAAACGTATAAAAGTAAAATTACTTTATTGATGTAGAAAAAAAAAGGAGAAAGTTTTTCGCTGAATAATTTTGCGTTTTACGAGTATTTATACTGTGAATATAATATTGAATATTTGATAAACAACTATTATTATTATATCTATGATACATGATAATTGAATAGCTCTAAAACTATAAAAAAAAATACAAGACTAATCAATTACTGGTATCAAAATGTAGATTTGTTATACATTTGGGAAGATCTACGATTTTCCAGGGACTTGATACGCTGACGTGGGTGTATGATATCCCCGTATTAATTTTACACGTACATCGTATATATATTTTTTTGTCTAATAATATAATTTAATCATTAATACTATACGGTTTGATATATATACATATATATCATTAAATAAATTCTATCTATAGTGTTAGTAAAAATCACTCATTCTCAGGCACTCTATTACTCATCAGTAGCACTAAATCGATATTATTAATTCAACGACGAAATTCTTCTTCATTGATGCCTTTCTTCCTCAAGTATAGTTCGCCTCCACCCGAAAATCGTAATAGTACTAAAACAGTAAGAAAATATCATCAGTCATCGACCCCGAAATTAAAGACAAGGCAGGCACTCACCTCTTTATCCAAATCCTTTTGAGTCCGAACCTTCATCACTGGCAGGTCGTTCTGTAAATATACGTTCATTAATTCATCTCCATTCATACTTGAGACCGTCTGGTATCAATTAACGAGTCCATAACACGTCGCTAACTCACAATGGCAGGAGCAGTATCTCTGCTAATTAGAGAATTAATGATAAAAGGCACCCCGTCGAGGTCCGACGTCCCAGAGATAGTAGCGTAACTGCCGATGGATGAGCTGGGTGGGGGGCGCGGAGCTGGCCTCGTGGGTTTAATCTTCCCTGCGCTGGGACTCAGCACCTCGTAATCGAGGTCTCCAGGCTCGTCGGGGTTCGATTTAATAACGGGATAAACGGACCCGTTCGGAGGTTTTGGAGCAAATTTAGGTTTCGGAGGCCTCTCAGGAGCCGGTCTGTGAGGAACGCCTGCCGACGGATTTGGAGAAACGTTTTGAAACGAGCTGGAATTTCAGAGGAATTAATCAAATATCATTCTTCCAGTAGGTAGATTGTTCAATTTTACCACAGACTCACTTTATGTTCGCATATGGCTGCGAGGAACTTGAATTGTTATTTGATATTTGACTGGTTTTGTAGCAGACTGTGACTCCGTTGATTTCCCTGGAATAGAAGAATTCATGTATTCTTAAATAAGAGTTATGACTCATTAAACTCGTGTGGGAAAAGTATCGGTGAAAGAAAGTCGTAAATCAAGGACAGACTAAACGTGGCATCAACGATCGGTATGTTTCACAATATGTTAATTCTAGGGAAAAACCCGAAAACATTTAATTTCAGGAATTATCATCGCTCGAAAATGATTCCGAGTAATCATCTACCAAGAATATATTAAGCACGGTGACGCTGAAATACAATAACAATGATAAGACCAAGCACGTCGATATGAATCGTTGAAATACTTTCACATAAATTCAAAGTCACAGCACGCATCGTTGCATAATTCAAGTGCGGCCTGGCGAGTTTAACATCAACAAATTAATCACGTATGCAAAAAATAAGTATAAATATATTTAAAATCGATTCAACCACTCACCCAGCATAGGTGAAACCAGGAGGAGCTTTCTTTATGCGACTGCATATAATTATGTCGGTTACCGCAACCGAGCACAAATCTTTGTGCCTCACCTTGTAGCAGAGCTGTTTTTTTCGCCAAGCCTTTTGCTCTGTTATAAATTATAAATGATAAATTATAAAAAACAAGTCAGCGGCGAACTTTGGTCAGAATTACGGTATCAAATCATTCATTCACCAGAATCAACCGTGCGAGAGATCATGGAGTATCCTTCGGGCGGCAGATCCCTCTCGTTGATGACGACGATATTCTCAACGACACAGTCGGCTAATCCTTCGGTTTTTGACAGGCAGATGTACCTGCCTCTTTTCTTAATGAACAACCCGCTTTCTCGCCATAAATCAGCGTCCGAGTCCTGATCGTAGGTTCTGGACACCTAGAAAATATTGGATACGGTTTTATAAACAGAAAATTAGTGGATAAATAATTTAAAAAGTTTTCAACACCGTTAATTACCACGGTAAAATTCGCCGGACATTTATCGATGTCCTCAACGATTCCGATGGCGCTGATGGGCCTGTCGTCCGGCAGCAGTGAGGAAAGTTGACTCAACATTTTGTTATTGCTTCTCTGCGAAATGCGATTCCCCTGAAACTTGATTCAGATCTATTAAAGTCGATTAAAATTCTTCCATAAATCACAGAGCGATTACGCAATTATAACACAGAACAACAAAAAGGAATTACGATAGACACACAATTTATTAATGGTAATTTTTTTTTTTTTCAATCGAGACATTGTAATTAGGATTTTTTAAATCTACTTCAACAAAAATGTGTATAAGAATCACGTGAATTTCGAATCTGGGATTTAGACGTTTTATGTTCGAATCTATTTCTGCATCTCGCCTGTGTCATTGAACCGTGTGGAGTAACGTACTTCAGCCACTTAAGGACAGGTGTGAAAAAAGAAATGAATAAAAATATTGTTTATCTTAACCACAGGTATCGAAGGTTGAAACTATGAGCATCGCCATAGCAACGCTTGTCAGAAATTAAACGGTTCGGAGGTCAAGTTGAATGAAAAAATCTCTTGATATTAAAATTGGGGGGTGACTGAAGTGCAGCGCGAGATACGCGGAGCCTATTACCGCGCGAGCGGTCGATATTTGACCGTAAATAAATATTCTAGCGTTATTATATTTATTTATTAATAGCCGTTCGATGCCAGTGTGCATTTTCTTGGAACCAGTAATCTATAAATAAATAGTATACGGTCGTAATGTATATTGTGACAATTCAAGAAACTCACCCGACACAACCGTAGACGATTTTACACGTCGAAACTATCCGCCTATTGTTCGCACATCACGAGTCCTTTGTACCTCGATTAATTAATTAGTTGATTAACTTCAATCAGACGTTTCTCTTTCCTTCTTTGAATTTTTTTTAATTTTTTTTTTTACCGAGATAATTTACAAAGAAAGGAACATTTGTTCTATCTCGCGAAACGGTGGAATTTTGTATATTTAGAACCTATTGCACACCTACCCACTGCGATCAGTCCTCGTTCGAATTCACCTCACCGTTCCTAACAATAAATATTCATCGATTACCACTTCTTTTGATAAGATAACACCACTAACTACACACAGGGAGAAATATCATTCGGCCATCCACGCGAATGACATCACCCACACCTATCAAGTTTTAACTAAACTGACGCAGTGTTCGATACTCGGGTCAAACTCGTTTGCGGGGTCGGGGGAAATAACCTACGATGTTAACGCGAGTGGGAGAGAGATGGCGGCGAACAAAAAAAAGCGGCAAATTCAAACCGATCGATACGATCGTGACGAGTTACGTCGCGGGGAAATTTTTCTTTAGCCTCTTAATAACGATCTTTATTCAATGACACGGGTCATTAACGATTTTATTTTATCGTTCATCTTGAAACTGCGTACATACTATTTTCTGACTCGAAATTAGTCGGGGTCTAAGTTTATTGTGAGACCATCGAGACACTGCGGGATTAAGGGGAAATTAAAGTCACGTGACCTCGATGTGATTTACACTTGGAATTCTCAAACGCTATTTTCTCAGCCGAAACACATTCGATTGATGTGAAATTGATATCAGTGACGTAGAAAAACTCAATGAAGGGCCTGCCAATCATGGATTTCCGAAAATCGAGACGTAATAACAGTTTTTTTTAACAATATTGTTCTGTAATCCCAGGAAGTGCTGCCTCTCTCCACGAGGGGCAGCACCTCCTTGGGTTACAGAACAATATTGTTACACAAAATTCTGATTATGTCTTTCGATATTCGAAAATCCACGATTTGCAGGTCCTTCATTCAGTTTTTCTACGTCACTGATATTAATTTCACATCAATCGAATGTGTTTTGGCTGAGAAAATAGCGTTTGAAAATTCCAAGTGTAAATCATATCGAGGTCACGTGACTTTCATTTCACCTTAAATATTCGTGTTTCGGAACGCGCGAAAAATGGTTTAACTGTCAAAACAAATATTTCTAACCTCTGTTAGATTTAAATCGGACCGTGTTTCGTTTAATAATGCACATGCAGCGATTATAAAGTGTTTCGCCAAAAAAACAAAAAGAAGATACCAATTATCGGTAAGAATACTCTTTTCTTTTGTTTTCACGCCTCAAGTTGTTCATAAACCCCTAAATTTCGATTTAAAAAATGACAGTAATAAATTTAATCTATTTCGAATCAAGAAAACGGTATGGACAGCGTATTATCAGAGTTGTACGAGGCGCTAGGACAGCTGAGATATCCCGAGATAGCGAAGATCGAGGCGAAGGATCTGGCGACTACGATACTCGCTGGTCAGAACCGAGTCACTCTGTTGAAATGGCTCTTGTCTAGAGCGTCTCCGACGCTCTCCGCACACTTGGAAAAGTTTCAAGGAAATAGCCTCAAAGGTTTGTTACCCTCTTTTCTGTCGTAGCAGCGTTCAACGATTAGAGAAAACAACAGTTTTTCTTTAATTACAGACGAAGTCGTCAAGTGCTACGTTCAAATAGGAATTACGATCGATGAGAATTCTCTGCTGGTAAGAATAAGCCGATTCACTCAATTCGCGTTCTGCTAGATCACTGAATTATCGTATTATTTTTAAGGGGAATTGTTCCGCCAGACAGCAGCTATCGACCCTAAAATCATTGTTGTTGTTTACGAGGAGCCTAGACGGCACGGAAATTCCATCGATCAATGATTCCGCTATCTACGAGGTCCTAGATGTGAGTATGGAGCTACTGGTTGGCTTTGGACCGAGCAGCTGTTATACTCACTCGATTTTTCAACGTTATTTTCTTCACAGAAACACATCAATGAAACGGTAAACTTAATTCCTCCAGCTTGTAACGTGAGCATGAAGCTGACGGATTCAGAGGCGAAAAAGTATCTGGAAGAAGTGAGGAAGAATGATCCAAAAGACATCTGCGTAACACCGGGTTGTGAGAACCCTGCGCGCAAACCTTCGGCAGCGGAGGTGGGTTGAATCGTGAGATTTTCAAGATCCAATGACTTTGAATATATTCTAAAACGAAGTCAAATTCATTTCCAGAGAATTATTGAATTTAATGGCGGAGCATATATCGAAAATGGACAAGCAGTGTCGCTCGATTCTGTGGCGGAAGCTTTCAGCGCCGCTTTTGAGTCGCCAGAGTCTTGGAGGAACTCAAAATCGTCGGATTCTCCCACCAAAGATACGGCTGTTATAGACGAAACTGTTCAGAGCCTGTACAAAGATTTGAGATCTATCTCGCAGGTGAGAATATTTCGAGAATCTCAATGCATATGCTTCCGTCTTCGTTTGTAGTCATCGTGAATTTTGGTTTCAGGTATTTGAGTCTAAGAAATCAATATCGGAAAAAAGGGCACCAAAATGTTTGGATAAAAGTGAAACACCACTGAGCTCGCTCATCGAAGACAATGTTATCTTTTCCGAAGAAATAAGATCCTTGTACAACAGAAGCCACCTCGAAGATTAATTAATTATACAAGGCACAAGTTCATCAGTTGAGGATCAAATCGAATTTAACGAATTGTACAAATTATTATCTAACTTTTTTTTGGTACAGAAAGAATATTTTGAGGGGAAATAACAGACCGTGTATTATCTTTTCAAAATAATTTATTAAGTTATCGTTCTATTATTAGTTATCACACTCAAGTAATAGCGTATGTATTAGGTACACTAAAAATAACTTATTCGAAAATCACAAATTGCCTTACGTAATACATTTATACTATTAATATTCGTAGAAAAACTGCTTTTATTCAAAAACTACAATTGAATCAATTATTCACACTCAATGTAATAAATTTAGGAAGAAAAACAAAATCTTGTAATTTCCTTGCTAATCTGATTGAAAATAACTGATAATTGTGCTTATCATTACCAGGTATTATTACCGCGTTGATATTCGGTACGTCGATATTGGAATAAAAAAATCCCATTATTCATGAGCGCTAAAACGATTCGATAACAAAATAAATTGATTAATCTCGCCTGAGTCATAGGTTTAGATACAATAGGCACGTGTGATCTTTTGAATAATGTACAACCGATCTGATCTTGAGACCGTATTACAGATACGTAAAATAAAATTGATTCAATTAACTTCGTATTCGCTAAATAATACCATTTGAGTTTAACGTTACAATGTCCTTATGAATTATTCACTCTTCAATTACAAAATTTAAGGGACGAAAATGTAGTGCGAAACGTCATTCGCATCCTCCATGACTTTAGACTGGAGTAATTTAATTTCAAGCCTTAATTTCTCTTTTTCCATTTCCTGTTTCCTTATCTCATTCGAATAGCAGTTCATCTGAACTTTCAATTTGTCTTTCTTCAGCTTGAGCATTTCTGTCTCGTGGTATAATTTGGTCCTTTCAGCTCTGAGAACCGCTAATTGCTCGTGTAAAAGCTGCCGGTTGGCTTCTTCTGACAAAATAACATCCGGAGCCTCCGTATCTTTGTGCATCTTTCCAGACTTTGCGGCGTTAGGCTCACTGTCGGAAACACTGTCCGGTTCCGTCTCAGCTGCAGCCGCTTCCTTCATTATCCAAATCCTAGAGTCTGCAGAGTCGTTAAACGCTCCGGGAGATTTTGAGCCCAATTGAGATCTCGGAGAAATGGATCTGTGCCGCTGCAACTGGCACGGAGACGACCCGGTCACTTTCGTTATTCTATTCATCTCTGGACTCTCTGCGATTGATCCGATATCTAAAACTGAATACAATATTAAATTTAAATTCCTGTCTGTTTAGTCTTCCAAGACCGATTTTTGTGTTCACCTTGCGACGTGGAGGACTGACCCTCGTCTACGGAATGATGCGATAGATGATTGTTACAGTAGCTATTGAAATCTCTCTCGTCTACAAACACCGAACCATCGGCATTGACGATTGATTCTACAATTACCGACGGATCACCGTCTTCCATAACTAATTCCCCAACTATTTCCCCGTCGGCGGTCATTATCTCTCCGTCGTTGTTGGCTGTCAGCAGCTGATCCTCCGACACGTCGATATCGTCCACTACTTCCTCTTGGGTCAACTGTGATGCGTAGGAATCTTCCCCCTCGTTTCCCTCGCTGGCATCCAGCTCCGCCAGTCCCTGGTGGATTATCAATTAGAATTTGCTATTCAAGTGCTAAGACTAGCGACAGTGCTGCCCTTGGGAATCTTACGTCTTGTCCCCAGGGTGAGTCGCGTTCGTTTTTAATCTTCTTAACGGAATGTGGTATCTCGTCCTCGGACTCTGAGTATCGTTTCGAGCCGGTATCGCAACCCTGAAGTTTTTCAATATCGTGTATCTTCTTGAACAACTGGTAAGCCCTCTCCGGAGTTATTTCCCTCTTTTGTTTATTAGCAGCGGCGATATTAAACAAGTCCTTAGACCTCAATACTTTATTGGTACGCAAACGAACGTATTCCTTCAATCGTTTACGGTCTATATGAAGCTGCATCAGGTCCTGTACCTCCTGTTTTATCTCTCCGCAAAGTTTTCGTTCCTGAGGTAAATTCTTGAATAGTTCCTACAATAATACACCCTCAATGAGTTTAAAAGCACACCAAAAATGATACTCAGATCTTCTACGGACAAATCGTTGGAGGATTAAAAAACACAAAAAAAAATCTCACCTCTGATATCTCGTGATTGTGCTCGTTGTTCACACTCGTCACCTCCAACTTTGTCCCGTCTTTAGAAGCTCTCAGCATGATATGAGCCGGACAATTCGTTCTGATAGACCTGCGGAGGAGGAGACCATGAGTATAGAGGCAATAATGTGAGTTGCACGAGCTTGCAGCGACTCTATGCAAGAAATCATCGATGCGATTCAATATCTGGGTCTTTAGAATATTTTTCTCTCTCCAATCTTCGGTGATAACGATGAAAAAGTAAATTGAGGTGGACTTTTTGTTTATTGTTATCGTAGTGTTTTGACAAACTAACTGAGATTGTCGGCGGCCGGCTCCCCGTGGGAGGAACTTCTGGCCGCCGTATATGCAGGCATATTTGACGGAATAATAGCGCAGTCGTTCGCTTATCGGTCGTGCGGTTTTCATGTGAGCGCCGCTGACCGTTCTGCTGTCCCTCCTCCAATAATGGACCAGACTCCGCCTGGAAAATAGTTCTAATTTTTGTTCTAGTTCCTCGTAGCTGTCGAACATCTCGCCGAGTCTGAAGGAGACCTCTTCCGCGTCCTCGTCGAGCCCCTCGTTGTTGTCCATGGCTGTTAATTGACAATTGTCCGTTTAGTTATATTATCGTATTTCATCGACTCTGTGGGGTTAGGGACGGTCTCGTTGCCTCGTTGAGTCTGATTGGCGTGGCACAAGACAAGATGGATGACCGTGAAAATAGACAGACAGTTATTCTCGAACAACGCACGCGGATCACGGAACTTTGATACCGCACCAATTCCACAGTTTTCACTCAATTTTTAACGAACGGTCGTCAGATACGATTGATAAACGATGAGGATGATCGATGCGAGCTTTTATTGTCTGCAGTGGGGAGAACCGCCCTAGTGATCAAATCGCACACTAGATTGATACGCGATGACTGGAGAGTCGAGTAGAACGCAGCGCATCCGTACTTACTTTCACATTCCGATGGAATTTTGATGATACAAAATCACGAATGATCATAGTTGCGTTAATTCTCGAATCCGATATTCAAATTGGAATCGAATTGTTCAAAATCCTGAATTATTTGAATATTCCGAATTATCCGAAGTCTCGAATCATCCGATTCGATTTTCGATTCAATTCGATTCGATTAGAACCCTGTTTGAATGTTTATTAATTGTTGTCGTCTATTAATCAATGAATAAAATATGGGATTTCGCAATTTTTAATTAACTTGATGAATCACAAACTTGACTTTGATTTTTTCTTTAAATCTAGCGAATGTTGAGTCTTAAATATTTGCAATATTTCTGCTTTGCAACGCTTCAATTGATTCTTTGAATAATTAATTACGCATCGAGTTATTTATTGACTGATAAATCAGAAATTCACGAACAATGATGATGATCTGGTGGAAAAAAATATTTTGTCTCGTTTGTATCATTTCGTCGAATTGAAATACCAAAATTTAGATTCCAGTATCAGAAAATAGTCAGAAATCGGTAGATTGATGACGCCCGGAAGACGGCAACCAGACGTACGCTGCTGCATTGTCGATGGTAGATGTCGGGAGAATTCTAGACTATTGCCGACTTTCGAGCGAAACAATACTCTGATAATTTTATTCAAAAAAATTCTTGTGTAAATAGAACTAAATGCCTCTTTTTAAGTCAATTTTGAAAAAACAACATTTTTTTTGTAGTTGTTACAGTTTAATCATGGTTCGAATTCTAAAATTATAAAAAGAGCTGTTCGTTTTCTAAACAGAAGAAGGAATCTAGAAAAAAAAAAAATTAAAAATTATAACGTATGGTTCAATGTTAGAACGTGGTTATAATAGGTATCATTTTTTGTTCATACTTTGCGTACGTGAGATAATACACATAGAATCTATGTCGTTATAAAGCGTTCAGGTAATTTTATAGTCACGTATTTCTTTTCAATATCACATTATTTGGCGGAACACGTCGCAGATCGTACATAAATTTCCGTAATTTACAGTTAATCTAGTTAACTGCATCCAAATCGAACTTGGGGACGGGCGGTGGCGCCTTTCGAAATTCTGAAACAGTCTGAATAAAAAGAAGCAACATACAATATCTCATTTTCAAAAATCCGTCAATAACGGTATCTAGACAAATTTTGTTACATCGTCATCAGCCATAGAACTCTCATCCATTTTTTGGTCCGATATCGACTCATCAGCTTCATCTTTGATCCTCATCGCTTGTTCCTTTTTTCTTTCCGCCTCTTGGCTAACAAATCTGAACGTTATTTCCTGTTGAGACAAAATTTTAAGTATTTTTTCGCACTTTTCTCGATCGTCAAAAAATCTGTATTCGAAATGAGAGGCTCACCCTCAGCGTCGAATGGATGGTGGATTTTATATAATCAGTGGTGTAACTGTCCTCAGAGAACGCTTCGTATAATTCTTGAAAAGTTTGGCTCATTATGCTTTTAATTATGCTGGTCTCCGATTTCGATGTACTTTCTTTCATATCCTTGCACTTTTTCGTTAGCTCGGTGACGCGGTTTTCCAGTCTCAAATTTTCTTCCTGGAATTTACTCCCTACACCTTTAGACTTCTCGAGTTCGTTGGCTAACTTTGTTTCCAACTCTTTGACTTGATCCGATAACTCAGAGTTGGCCTGCTTCAATCCATCAACGTATTTCGACTTGGTTGCCAATGACTCTGCAAAATATCAGATTCTGGTTAATCTCTGTTCGATATCTCTCGTATTTTTTATCATGAAAATGAGTTACCATTTGCCTGTTTCAGTTCGTTTTCAATAACGTTCAATTTGCAGTTCAGTTCTCTGTTTATTGACGTCAGACTTTCATCCTGGGGGGCTTCTTCTCTCTTCAACACACACTGAACGTTGCGATCTTTGGTCTCAACGTTCTCTTTACTCTTACTCACATCCATCAACATTCTCAAAGTTGCTTCCAGAGATTTTTCACCGGATGGAGTCGAGGCTTGTTGAAGTTCAAGAACATGGAACTGATCAATAATAGATTAATAGATTCTGTTTTCAATCACATTGATTCAATATCATCGTTGTGTTCTTCACCTTATCAAGAAGCTTTTGAACGTTGTCGTTAATCTTCGATATTCCCATTCTCAGTTCAGTGTTCTGCGTTCTGGTTTCGGACAAAAATACGTTCAGGCTCGGATCTATCGAGGCAGGAATCGGTTGAGCAATTGTTTGCTGCTGTATCGGCACCAGCTGTCCATCGACAGTTACATACTGCTGCTATAATTTCGAAACATCATGAGTTAAGAGCGAATGAACCTTCGCTTGCACATATTCGATCATTTACCTGAATTTGACCTTGTGTCCACTGAGGCGCAAACACCGGGGCAGTCAAAACTGGCCTTTGAGTTATCGGCAGAGCTGCAGGCACAAGCTCTCCACGGTTCAATCCTTTCCTTTGCGATACAGCTTCCGAGGGCTGGGACGAATGGGAATGCTTTTTTGGGAGAGATGAGTCCGAAGATTCAACCTGAAAGGGAAAGTCAGATAAAAGAAGTATTGTTTGTCGGAATATTGAATTATGGTCAATAAAGGAGCGTAAAATTCGCGAAATACTCGACGGAAGAGTGAGACTCACTCTCTTGTGTCTTGCTGTCTTGTGGAAGACCTCCTCCTGGAAATAGCGGAAAGGAGTTAATGGTTTATACTCGAAAGCTGGTGGACGGATTCGAACTACCGTGAGCAGGTAGTGTTAAAATTCAGCTACCAGGTGAAACACCAGACGAGACATTAAACTACCTCTGTATCTTCAGAATCGGTGGTAGTAGATGGTTGTAGCTTGGGTAGAATGGACTGTCCCATTTTAGCCATGCGTGATATTATCTTAGCCTTCTGGCTAACTTCTGGAGGCTTTGTGATCGGAGGTGGTAGTTCCTCCTTAGCGAATACCGAGACGACTTCTATCTCCATAATTACGTCTCTGTCCTTTGGGAAGCCGGGTCCTAAGCCGATCTTGGAGGATAAAGAATTACAGTGTAGAATCATAACGGGAATAGAAGAAGCGAAGGTAGAATACCTGCTTGTTGGAAGATAGAATCATCATCCTTCTCAGTCCCATGCTAGTACCGACAAGCAGTCTCTCCCAATTATCGTCCTTAGATATTTCCAGCGTTATAGTTTCCTTTAAATTATTGTCGATCTTCAGAGGCTGGCTCATGTCCGTGCTGGTCAAGTATTTTATCGAAATACTGTCCCCCTCTTTGGCGCTGGTATCCTTTCCAGCTGCGCTGAGATCCTGGTACACGATACTAGCATCGATTCTACTGGACCTGGAGTAGAACCTGCTCAGGCAAATTTCCCTAGCAAATTGAGCGCTAGATTCGGCGTTATCGAACAGTATGGACCAATTGTGTTTATTCACGTCGTAATACGACGCGTAATTATTCGCCTGTACCGTGTACGCAAAATCCGAAGTTATTCCGACTATGGAAATGTAGTCCTGAGTCCCTTTGTACAGGATAACGTCGTACTGTCTGGCTACGGGGTTTCCAATCAGGGCTATACCGACTTTTCCAACGGCTACGTATTGCCCATTTTGTCTGTGAACGAAAACAAGCCTATTTCATATAGTTCTGCGTCGCAGTGGTCGAGCCGAAGACTTCTTACAGTTTGTAAGCGTGTACAGTCTTGGCGAGGATAACTTCTTTTTTTGCCGTCGCGGAAGCTTGCGACTGGTTCTGATCGCCCGCAGCCTGTTTCGACGACGCATGTCTCGCAGGCGAATTGACGCGGCTATTTTCCTGAACCTTCTGCGGTCCTCCGAATATCGCTGCTAAATTAGATCTAAAAGAATTACGATATGATCTTCTCGGTCATTCAGGAACGTTTTTTTTTTTATACTTCTTGATTTTTAAAAAGCGCCGAACATAACCTCTTCGCTCAATGCTCAACGGATTGTTGGTTGTCATTGTTTTGTTTTAAAAATCTTTACAATAATGGGATAAGGCGGCGTGTTTCGCTCGTGACAACAGAGTTACGTCAATTTCACTCACCCGACAGAAGGCGTGAAGTCGTCGTCCTCTTCCTTGAATATTTTATCGATGCTTGGTAGTAGATTGTTTCCGCTCATTTTATGTCTATTGTTCATAATTAGCTAGCATATTTGTGAGCACTTTTAAATCTGTGTTAATCGCGTCAAACGATTTAACTTTAAGTATAAAATAACTATTCCACCCGGGCTGACTTTGACAGGTGGAAAATTGTCTAACCTAACTTACTCACGTGACACGCAAAGCGTATGTCACTATGACAGCCATGCAACACAGGCGGCAGCACATGCTAGCATGCTGACGTGAGGAAAAAACAATTGGGGATTAAGGTGAAATGAAAGTCACGTGACCTCGATGTGATTTACACTTGGAATTTTCAAACGCTATTTTCTCAGCCAAAACACATTCGATTGGTGTAAAATTGATATCAGTGACGTAGAAAAACTCAATGAAGGGCCTGCCAATCGTGGATTTTCGAATATCGAAAGACATAATCAAAATGTTGTGTAACAATATTGTTCTGTAACCCAAGGAGGTGCTGCCCTTCGTGGAGAGAGGCAGCACTTCCTTGGATTACAGAACAATATTGTTAAAAAACTGTTATTACGTCTCGATTTTCGAAAATCCACGATTGGCAGGCCCTTCATTGAGTTTTTCTACGTCACTGATATCAATTTTACACCAATCGAATGTGTTTTGGCTGAGAAAATAGCGTTTGAAAATTCCAAGTGTAAATCATATCGAGGTCACGTGACTTTCATTTCCCCGAATAAAGAAAACATTGTCTATTCTGCGTACTGGATTTTATTTATTTCAATACGTATGAATGTATGTACATAAAGTCGGCACCGATTTTAATTTTAATCCCTATGAAAATATGCATCGAAGATAACAATAGAACTCGAAACAATGATTGTTCTAGTATTAAGCATTCATATAAATAAATAGCTGTAAATTAATATATTTTTCTTCTTTATTACATCGTATCTACATAATCAATGTTCATTATTCTCAATCCAGAGGTTCGAATGTGTAGTGAACCACGCCTGCTACAGGCATCTGCTTCTTTGCCTGTAAAATAAATGAAAGAAAAATCAATAACAAAAATAATTCTAAGCAACATAATTCCAAGGAATGTTGAAAGATTTTGTTAGAATTCAAAGAATTTCCCTAAATCTGCCAACGATAGGAATTCAAAGAATGAGGCAGAACCGAGTCTTTTAATTTGCCATGAATCATGGAACTGTGGTGCTCGTTATCAATAGCGATACTTACTGCAGGGTGAATATAGTTGATGTCTTTGGATGCCCAATAAAGCAGACCAAACCCTGCTAAAGTTCCCAATAATGTTAGCCAGTAGACGTACATCGGATACCGTAGTTTTGCATTACAGTCCCATCTGTCTTCGCCGATGATGTTGGCGTTTATATGGATCTGGAAAAATGATGTCAAACATTCAATAACGTCACAGGCAGATCTACTTCTATGACAATAATGATACGATAAAATGGAATATCTCTGTGCAAAAAAGAAAAAACAGATTAAAATTGATAAAATAAATAAGAGAACAAACCGGTTCTCCAAAATTCCTCTTAAGGGCCGGATAATCCCATGGATAGTAGGGATCTTTCGCATCGCCGGATACCCAAGGAAGGTCGGGATAATCTCCACGACCGTTTCCATCGTCCGGAATTGGCTTGTAATCTTCTCTTATTAGCCCGTATTTCTCTGCTGCCTTGGCTATTTCTTCTTCGGTTTGGGGGTACGGTCCGGGTTTGTAGTCTCTAGTCATGCCTTAAAAATGTGAAAAAAATAACGTAGGACTTCTATAATGTACAAAATTACCAAATTGCGTACCGAAAGAGGTTTGATTTTGATTTTGTGATAAAAAATAGTTGTTTCTCCGGGTTCAAATACCAAAAAAATTAGTATTTAGGATACGAAAAAATTCTTGAAGATATTTTTTTTCACCACACAGAGACAAAGTGTTTTTATTTTGATTTATAATCCGTCTGATATTGTTAACAAATTATATAATTGACAGCCATAACCTATACGAGTGATCGAATTGTTTTATTCTTCGAATATCACTCCAAATATTTGAGAACAATTTTTTTATAAAATAATATCACAACGATTATTTACTCACTGTTTCTCACTATATTGTATAAATGAAGAGAATTATTCGTTCTTATTTGGGTTGGAATTTTACAGAACTTTACCAACGAAGCCATTTTCAATAGCCGAATAGCCTATAGCTACTGGGTTATCGATCGCTCGCTTCCCACAGGTCAGACAATAAATAATGAAACAAAAAACTTTAACGTCTAATCATAATTTAAATAAAATTAATAAAAATCAGTAATCGTCGGAATTCAAAGCTATTCGAATATTTAAAAACTATTTGAATACTATAAAATGTTTTATAAAAACTAATATCAACAATCAGATTCGTTGATTTTTGAAACTCGATCGCGTTTCGAGGCCCGGGGTTGGCGGCCTGCCTCGGTGTTAAGCCAGCATCGACTAGCGAGTTGGCCCCTGTAGCCGCCATTATTATAGTCTAAATCAACATTGACGCGCGGGAGATTCAAATAGTGTTCAACTCGGAACGAGTATAAGAGAATTTTAGTCCATTGTATACATAAAAAAACTATTCTTCCGAAATTTTTAGGGTTTTCCGCTTTACATATCACACATTTCCCCATGTTTTAGTAAACAAATGACCTCACGGTCCGATCGGACTACAAAGATGGCGGCTGTTTGACGGCTTCATAACGGGCCGCATGTGTATATCAGTGGCATCGACGGTGGCGCTCGGTCTCGGTTGGACAGGAAGCTGAGAAGCGAGAAGGAAGATGGCCGGTGGCGTGTGTTATTCGGTGATGTTTGACGTAGTCGATAATTAGTGTAATCTGTTATTTGAGTTTATAAATATCGGGATATACGCCCTACGAACGTATCGGAAGATCGAGTTTAATGTTCGGCGCGAGCCAGGACCGAGAGTCTCAAAGGTACGAGTAGTCTTAACAGATATATCGACGGTTATATGTCCGCCTTTGCATAATGGCCAGCGAACGAAGCTCCGAATCGCTCTACTCTGTTTGTGTTGTAACCGATGTAGCGCTGCCACGATAGAGTATTAGAGAAATTGTCGAATTCCGTCGGGGAACATCGACAGAACATCGACGCGGTTAATTCCGCTGTCAAAATAACGATATTTATCATTTATTCAACGCCCGTTTCGACCACGTAGGAGCTGGTGTTGGATCGGATGAAAATTCTCTGTGTGTCACACACACACCTCTCCTCTATTCTTCGCTGAAAGTTGAATCAGCATTATCACTGTTTAGTTTTTACAAACGATACTCAGTCACCGTGAAGGAATATCGAAACTCCCATAACTTTGTCCCGATAATCCCCACATTTCGATAACAGCTCCAAATGTTTTACCGTGAACGAGAATTGAGGTTAATACACTCCCGAAAATGCTGACGATGAAAAAAAAATCGTCTCACGCTTGTTCAAACAAAAAAATAATTTCATCAATAATCGATTTTCGAAAAGAGCTTGAATTTTATTTTCGTTTTTTTATTACAGGTAAAATAAAAATCTGATAAGCTGGAGTCGGATAGAAACAGCATGGCGAGTCCCTCGCCCCAATCCTCCCCCATGCCGCCCCCGCAAGCACCCAGTCCTATGGGTCCGCCGCAGCAGTCGCCGTCCCCGTCGAATCCTCAGGGGAGTCCGATGGGTCCGCCGCAGCATCATCCCCACAGTCCAACGCAGGGATATCAGGGAGGACCTCCTCCGGGAGGGCCGCCTATGTCGCAGCAACAGCAGCAGCAACCTCCGCCACAGCAGCAAGGATATCCTCCGCACCCGCAACAGATGCAACAAAATATGGGACCACAGGTAAGGAGAGGAGGGCGTTTTAGCGTTAAGCATGTGTTTTTCTGATTGTAACAGATCATCTTACGGAGAGGAGATTTTATTCAGATTGACCAGGACTTGGATAATTCGTTAGCCGACTTGATTCAATAAAAACCAATTTTTTAAGCATAATAACATTGATTTCAGGACTTGTTCTCATTCACGCAGGGTAAACTGTCGAAACTGTTTTTCCATGATAATTTATATTGTTTCATGGCTAATTTCCATCTTTTGACAGAGGCTCGTATCATTTTTATGAAATGCTTTTGGAATACTATAATTCACAATCTATGTGATTTAAATGTCTGACTTGGATGATAGTAGTTTGAACTTAGCACGTCGAGAAAATAAATAGCATTGTCAGAATTTTTACAACAAATTTATTCCAACTTTTTTTACACGCATCGATTCAAATAGTCATTATTTTGCAACTCGGAGAATCTTTTTCACAATTTCTCTTTACGCACGTTGCCTATCTCGAATCACGTTCCATGAGGATCTCATTATTCTGCTTTATCGATCTTTCTCCTCCTTTACTCATAATTATGACTGCAGTGATTCTGGGCATTCACTTAGTTCACTTTGTGAAGAACGTTGAATTACCTGTTGTTAGACTTTGCATTCAAGCCACCATCAGGCGAATTTCAAAGCAAAGGTTTGCCCAAATTGTGTGAAGTAAGGTTGTAATTTTTAATCAGATTCGTCACTATTCTACTTCAAAAGATGTTGAAAGAGAAAAATAACTCGATTGCAAACTGTAGGTATATTGTGGCACTCAGCATAGTTCAGAGTTTTCAACGAGTGGTTTGAATCTAGTGCCAGTATTCATGGATTGTGAACTAGAAGAATCTTTATTGAAACCATTTTAATGATTTTTATCACCGGATAATTTCATTCGTCATAAATTTCTAGCTTTTCATAATTGATTTCGTCTTGTTCGAGAATCTAAGAAATCCCAAAATTGTTTTGAATTCTCTTGAATAGAAATGCAACGAATTTCATCGATCGACGCTCCGTTGTTTTTTTACTCCTTTACTGGCTCAGTGGGAATTTAGGCGATGAAATCGAATGTTTCGAACTCTACGTTTGATAATAATGATAGAATTTTTAGTAATACTTTTGAAAAAAAGAGCTAGAAGCTTGTGAGTTTTGTCGCCTTCAAATCTCCCTGCTCAAGGACTATCAAAGAATTGAATTCAATGCCGACAAGGCATCTGCTATTTTTTTCTGAGCTACACCGTCGGTTTCTCTGAAAAGGCTGACTATCTGGTCCGCAATATCTTGGTTACACGCAGCGATCACTTTCGGGTTCATCAGATCCAGAACTCCACCTGAAACAAAGCGTTCCGTTTATAATCCACGGCAGACACTGATCGACTCTTGTCTTATTTTCCTTATTTCAAATCTAATCCAAATGTAGAATTAATGCTGAACTCATCAGCGACGACGAGGAGAATATTCTATTCTTGAGAACTGAGAACCTAAGAACTGATTTTTCATTTTTCTATTAGCTAACGATGAAACGAGGTATCAGAAATCAATATAATCATATCTGAGCTTGCAGTGAACCGATTACGTTGAAACCGCGCTTAAATGAGAGTTTTTCGAGCCTACATTCAAACCCTTGTATGTGCGAAGCTATATTTGTTGCAAAGATGGAATAAACACGACTTTGAAACTAGAAACAGTAAATTATAATTTTTTTTTATCTCTTCAGCTCGAGACTACACCGAGTCTCTTGATTTATACCCTATACCCTTACCGCTGGTGTCTATAACTACTCCTCCAGCTTCTTCAATAATTAATTGTCCAGCCGCTACGTCCCATGGGTCTATTCCTTCGATGTGGTAAGCTTCGATGGCCCCCATCGCTACGTAGCACAGGCTAAGCGCAGCCAGTCCCAACGACCTTATTCTGAAATTTATCAAATTGGGCTCATTCGTTATAATATCTTAATAATATCATAAGTTGAAGATAACAGCCACAGTTAGAAGCCGAAAGTCCTGAGATCAATTAAAATTAGACAATAGCGCTAAATTATCAACGTTTTGTAAATTATTATGAAAAGTAAATATACTTTCATAAAGAAGAAGAAGTTTCGAATCTTTGACTGATCACTATAGCTGCTAGCTTCACCTTCATTAATGAAAAATGAAATTTTATCTTTTTCTTTCTGGCTGTAGAGTTTTAGTCTTATTATGGTAATCGAGGAACGCACACAAACGAAGAACAAAATGAATCTATGATTAAATTAAGGATATTATTCAAGATATCTAGAATGACTTTTATCTGTATTTCAAGTTTGAAATGATTTTGTAATATTTTCCTCACCCATGAGTTTTCCGGATCAGAAAATGTGCTCTGCTGTATATCGACGCTGTGTACTTTTCATCTTTCGCTATCCAAGGCTCCATTCCAACCAGTGCATGCGACAAGTCTGAAACGTGTTTGCGAATTTTTATAAAACACCTCAGCCTACTTTCATATCAGTATCACAGTTGGTAGAATCTAATTTCTTCGCTAACATACATTATTCCAATTTCTGCTTTTAGAAATTCAAATTATTGGTGCTGTTATCGCGTGTAAAAAGCGAGTCGAAATTCAGAGTGTCCACCTCCTTGAGAAACCTGGAAGACCTGGAAATCTCAGGGAATTTTTGTTCTCCCGGAATATCCTGGAATTCCCAGGGAATTTTTCTAAGAGTGATCAACTCCCTGAACTTTTTTCCACAAATATAGAATCTATATTAAATTGCACAAGAACTAAAATTAGTTAAGTATATTTCGATTAAACTAGTGTGTCTAAGAAATTGACCAAACCTTCGACAAAAGTGGACTACGAAAGAAAAATCGTATCTCGATACACCTGGAAAGATGGGAAAAAATCACTTGGAATTCTCAAGGAATCTTAGATCCTGACTGTAGTAGACACCCTGAATTATTTTCTTGTACGAATATTCGCCGATGTATTAATTATCGTATTACTGTTTCACCGTCACAACTACGTGAATCTACTACCTTGAACATTTGACGTTCGAATCGGTTTTCCATTGAGAAAAGCCCCCTTTCCCCTCCTCGCGGAGAAGAATTGTCCCATTACGGGATTATAGACTATTCCAATTTCGATCTTTTTATTTATAACCAAACCGATGGAAATACAGACGTGGGGAAATTTGTGGACGAAATTAGTTGTCCCGTCTATAGGATCGATTATCCAGGTTGGATCATCAGTCAGTTCAGGCGTGTTACCTTCATCCGCGGTTTTCTCTTCGCCGATAAATCTATTGTCAAAAGACGTTCTCATCAAATGTTATAATTACTTCGTTGAATGAAGCTGAAGCTAGCAGCCGAAAATTTCCAAGTTCTCCTGAATAAAATCACCCGGTAAAGATTCATGTCTATAATATTTTACAAGATAGAAATTCTGTGGCCCCTCATTGTCTAATTTTAATTGAATTCAGAACTCAGTAGCTTCAGCTTCATCTTCGTTGAAATTCATTCATTTTACTATAAATTTAATATATTTAATATACTCACTTGTGCGTAGGAAATTCTGCCGATAATTTATTTATTATCGTTTCCTCGACTTTACGATCGTATTCCGTTACCAAATCCCAATCGATTCCTTTAACCAGGACATTTTTATCCTTCTCGATAGCTTCGGCTATAACCTGGCAATAATTATTCATTTTTATAATGAATGAACTATAATTTTACAATCTGTTTCATCATGTATACTTCAAATCGATTTGCAAAGACTTCACTGTCAAAAATGTGGCATTAAATCATCGTGAAGATGGACTTTCTATATGATATATTCAGTGGTTCATATGAGTACATCTCACTTGTTTTTTTAACATCTGTGTTTTAAATGTTTCGTTAGAATATAATTTCATACAGCATATGATACCAACCTTTCCAGCCTCTCTCGCCAAAGATTCCACAACCTCGTAAAAACGTATCAGATCATTTTCATTCGTCATCCTGACCGCTGGCAAGATGTGAACTAAAAATTAAACGTTGCTTTCACTGCCTTGGCCTCAGTTTCGCGGTCGTAGAACTTCAAGGTGTCTACAATAAAACCAGGAAACAGTCGATGGAGTTGTTACTCGAACGATTTATTTTTATTCTCACAATGATTTTGCCTGTCAAAATTCTGGATCAACACGCGTGACTCATCCAGTTCCTGACTCGAATAAAGACGCGATACGTATTGTATTGCGTTCGATCCCGACCATAGAGTGACTGAAAGTTTCCTGGTCAAGGCTGGGATCACTACTTTTTTTGTCCCACTATTTTTCCTTCTACGTATAGACGTGATTCCCAGACCATCATGTTTAGATAGGCGTGTCTTACAAACACATTGATACTCAGTCATCCCAGACCTGGTATTTATTAAATTCTTAGTTCTGTACAGAGTAAACACGGAACTCGGTGGATTTAGGTTGCGTAATAATCACAGCAATTGTAACACGTTCTGCATGTCACTTTATTCCTCGCAATTGATAACAATATAGGAACTAGGCTAGTCGATGAATGTCTCGTGAGTGTACAGAGAGGTTGAATAATGACTGGTATTCTTCCAACTTCTGATATACAAATAATGTCACAAGTTTTTCGTCATCATGGTGGCGAGTGGGCGGGAAAACCTGGAAAATCGGGAATAGTGAGGAATTTCTATTTTCGGGAAAAGTCGGGGAATTTCATTTCAACGAAATTGTCGCCACCATGGACTCATTGTCACTGATGAATAGCTGAAAACCCTTCAATTGAGAGGCAGGAGACTTTTGACTTGATCCACTCTCTCGTCAGCCTCGCGGATGATCTGGACCATCGCAGCTGCGATTTTTGGGTTCCCAGCCCCTATCGTTCTCGGCTTCATCAGGTCTATCTGACCACCTAGAGCAACAGTTGTTCACATTTTACGTCAAAATCTGGCGTCTGTCGTTGAATTGAATTCCTCCCACCTGTAACTCGGTCCACAATGACACCTCCGGCTTCCGAAATGATCAGAGAAGCTGCAGCAATGTCCCAAACCTCGATCCCTGGACCCTCGATGTGGTATGCGTCGACAGCACCCATCGCTACGTAGCAAAGCGTTAGGGCTGCGACTCCAAGAGTGCGAATGCTGGATATATACATATGTAGATCTTAATATAGTTTTGTACCTGAACAAAAAGCATGTGCTTTACGGTACGAGCTACTCACCCATGCGCTACTTTTGTGATTGCTCGAAGTCTTTCGATTACGTAGTCCGTCATGGTTTCGATTTTTATGAATCCTGGTTCCAGGCACACCAGGGCCTTCGACAAGTCTGAAAGTAGAAGAGATCGGATAGAATTGTGGGGGATTAGGAATAGGGGATTTTACGTACCTTCTACTTCAGACGTTGCGATGGGTTCTCCGTTCAGAAAAGCACCCTGACCCTTTCTGGCTGTGAATAATTGCTCTAGGAGTGGATTGTACACGATGCCGATGACCACTTCTTTCTTTATCGCCAAAGCGATGACTACACACGTGTGTGGAAATCCGTGAACAAAGTTTGTCGTACCGTCGATCGGGTCTATGATCCACGTTGGAGCTTCGGTTAGTTCCGGTAAACCGTTACCGGACGATGATTCTTCAGCGATGAATCTTAATGAACGAGAATACAATTTTAATTATAAGCTTCTTACTTTATCATGAATTCAACGCAGATCGATAATAATGTGTTTAGGACTTGCTTATGATCGGGATATCGTTGTCTGAGACGATCTATTATCACGTTCTCGATCTTGCGATCGTATTCGGTGACTAGATCCCAGTCTCCGAGTTTCGTGTTCACGGTTTTTCGCAGCTTCACTGAATCTGTGATTACCTTTGGGTCAAATTGGGGCAATGTTTAATTTTTAGGCGAACGAGATGGGAATATATCCGCGTCTCACCTTGGCAGCTTCTCGCGTCAGTCCCATAACGAAATTGTAATAACCGTCTAGACTAGACTCCGACATTTTAGAGTCACTGTTACAATTACAATCACTTGATATTGAATATTTGTTCGAAAGCGGCAGATCTTCTTTGTTCCTAGCGGGTAAGCAGACACCTGAGAACTGACGTGGTGCTCAAAGATCTACAGTTTGATCGAAGTTCGAAATCGCATTTATTTCCCATTCTCTCTAGAAGGTCACTTGCCTGTCGCACACAAGGCTCTTGCTGTGTGCATATTATTTGCCGGAATTTCATTAATATAACAGACATCCAGGAACCTGATTCTCATTTTACTTTATTCGATACCAATATGTACATCAGATAAGATCTCAGGTATGTTTAATCGCCAAACTGTAGCGAAAACTTTGCTAAACTAAATGGATGAATAATTATCGTTGCAAGCCAAGATTTTCCATTTCAGTGGAATACATGTGTTCACTTCTTGTCGAGGATTTTCCACTGCGTTTTGAGACAAGACTGCACCATGAGTTGCGACGTCTCAATAGCCAAGGCTTCGTTAGATGCTGCCACCACTTGTGGAGCCATAAAGTCGAATGGTATACCTGAAAATTTGTGTATTTTTATCACAACAATAATGATCAATTGCGTTGATAACACCGCGTAGTGTTTGCCTCCCAGCTTCTGGTCTCGTAATTATACTAGATAAGTTTTCCTGCGATAAGAGATGCGCGATGATAGATACGACAGAGTTGTATAACTTGATAACTGACAAGTTAGGCGATGGATTTGCTTCGTAGATGTCCGTCTTGAAAATTTTTTTTTTTTTTAAACCTACCTTTTGTGTCGATAACGGTTCCTCCAGCTTCTGTCACAATCAAAAAACCTGCAGCCACATCCCAGGGTTTCAATCCGTTCATATGAAAAACGTCGACCGATCCTTTCGCCACGTAAGCTAGGCTCAGTGCTGCAGAACCGATACAACGTACCCTAAAAAATTGACGAAGCGATGTCGATTTTGTAATATTAGTATGTATTGTAGGCGTGAAAAATTGTAATTTTTCGTCCTTGTGCATTAATAATGAACAGAGCCGAGAGAAGGCTAAGATCCTCGTGCTGTTCTAGTTCATGGTGGCCACTAGTCAGGGAAAAGCCAGGAAATTCGAAAAACTGTCAGGGAAATCAAGAAATTTCATGAGGATACAAAATGAGACAGAATAAAAGCTCTCCAGCAATTTTTTTTCTTCCTCGCACGGTGATCTTGATCAATGGAAATAGTAGCAAAACTTGTATAAATTATAAATGAAAAAGTATTTTCAAAATTCTTTTTTTTTTCGCCATTGATTCAGAGCATTATTAAATACATATTTGAATAACCACTAATCCGTCTGAATTTCAGTCAGGGAAAAATTGTAATTCGATCGGAAAAAGCCAGGGATTTTTTCGTATAATACTCTTTATAGTGACCACAATGTAGTTTTAAATTGTTTCAATAGTTTGTTATCAGTGGTGAATATTTTTCAAAAGTTAGATTTAGGTATAGTAATTTGCTTACGCCTGGGCACCATTGATCAATGCGTGCAGACGAGCTAGAGCAACGTTCGTCGGACTTACTGAACTTATGCTCGAATTTTCAAAAATAACCAGAGATTTTCTCAACACTGTAATGCAAACAAAGGAAGGATTGAACAAGTATCTGTATAAAAAAGTGTACTTCAGACTATTCTATTCCATTTCTTTTTGTCTACTTTCAGTTTAGTTTAAAATGTGGTTACCTTTCGTTGAGGATGTTTGGATGGGTTTGCCATTGAGAAAAGCACCCTGGCCTCTTTTGGCCGTGTACATTTCGTCGTAGCATGGATTGTAGATGATTCCAATTTCCATTATTTTATTTATTGCCAAGCCTATGGATACGCATATCTGAGGTAACGAGTGAACAAAGTTAGTCGTACCATCCACTGGGTCGATTATCCAGGTCGGTGCATCCGTCAGTTCTGGTATTTCATTGTCAAGTGCTGATGTTTCTTCACCGATAAATCTGAACCATTCAATCAATTCAATGTTATTCGATTCATACCAAAACAGTAAGATATTCCTTACTTGTGGTCCGGAAATTCCTTCGCCAAATTTTCAAAGAGTAATTTCTCAACCTCTCGATCACATTCCGTAACTAAGTCCCTCTCGTTCGATTTTGTCTCTACTACTTTTATCTCGTCGATGCTTTTCTTTATCACCTAGAAACAGCGCGTGCGTAAATCTTGATCAATGGAAATAAAAGCAAAACTTGTATAAATCATAAATAAAAAGTATTCTCAAAAATCATTTCCTTTCACCATTGAATCAAAGCATTATTCATTACATACTTGGATATCCACTAATTCGTTCTAATTTCAGTCAGGGAAAAATTATAATTCGGTCATGGGAAAGTCAGGGATTTTTTAAAACTCTTTATAGTGGCCACCATGTAAAACTGTAGCTTCCAATGATGAAAATTGTTAGGGCGTAAGATTTTTTGCGAACTTACCTTAGCAGCGTCATGGGTCAGCGTTTTAGCAATTTGAAAGAATCGTTCGATTTCTTCCGGGGTAGTCATATTCTTAATTTCGAGAAAGCTTACAATTAGCGTTGAAATAGCGTGGTCTGACTAGAACCGAGTATGCCAATAAAATGTGCCAGAATCTTATCACTCGGTGAGAAAGAATGTTAACGCGAATATATCTACGTATGATTTTTCGACCTCATTAGATCGTTTCGATAACACGAAAAATTGTATTTTCGGGAGGCTGTATACCTGGTTTAATATCTTAGTTAGTGATCCCTTCGTTCTCCTTATCACGATATACCTACGTCTGTAGTTTTCTTTTATTTATTCAGATGAATTTTTATCTGAAGTAAAATTTCTTTTTATCAAACAAACGTTTCTTATGTCATTTTATGTGTGCTGCATATCTGTAACCAAATAAGGAGTAGAAGGTTGAGGTTAACAATCAACAAATTTCACTAATTATTGTAAAAATAATTTTTCCACTTTATTCACAGCTGTAAAAATAAAAATTAATACACTTTGACCAATTAATTAACGCTCTAAACCTAAACGTCAAAGTCTAAAGGCTGTTGGCACAGGCATATAACTATAACTGATGACTAAATATTTACAAGTCATATCTCAGTGTGGAATACAAGTAATACATACTCGGAAAAAAATCGTATGCAAGTAAGTCGCAGTCATAATTGATGAGGGATTAAAGTTGACGAGATTAATCGTATCACCGTATTCAGTTGAATACCGTCAACGATGCGAAATCACTGTCACGATTTATATCGCAAGCATGAATTTATAGAATACTGCAATTCAAGCAATGGTACAAATCATTCCGCTATCTCATACCGCCTGACTGTTCTGCAGCCTCTTCTGATGCGTCTTCACGTCCGCGTGCTTTATCAACTTGACCAATTCTTGAGCGAGCTTGTGATTTCCCACTGCAAGTACTTTAGGACTCATCACATCAAACTTTCCACCTTTGGTCAGAGAGAAATAAAACCAATCGATCAGGGGTCATGGAATTTTAATCGGCATTGTTAAGACTGTGAAATGTGTTGCATGCTCACCATTTGTGTCAATCACAACCCCGCCGGCCTCTTTTATGATGAGGGTACCAGCCGCCACGTCCCATGGCATCAAATTGTCAGTGTGATACGCTTCTGCGGCTCCCATAGCCACGTGACACAGAGTCAGGGCTGCGGAACCGAGGGTTCTAATACCGTGGGCTATCGAGACGAAAGCTTCTAGTCTTCCGAGAATGATGTCTCTGATATCAACGATCGTCGCGTAGGAAGCTTCGATGCAAATCAAAGAGTAGGCGAGTTCTGTGGAAGCGAAAAATCGATCAATTGGTTATAGTTGCGGTGAAGATTCGATTCATCGACACTGACCTTCGACCGAAGAACTTCTGATCGACTTTCCGTTGAGGAAAGCACCGCGTCCTTTTCTGGCTGTGAAGAGCTGTTCCAATACGGGATTGTACACGATGCCTATTTCCAATTCCTTGTTGATCGCCAAAGCAATCGAAATACACGTGTGGGGAAACGAGTGAACGAAGTTTGTCGTTCCATCGATCGGATCGATTATCCACGTCGGTGCGTCCGTCAATTCCGGAAGATGGTTCGTCGACGATACCGTTTCCTCGCCGATGAATCTATGCGACGTAATTTACTCGTTTATAATCGAATGATCAAAATACAATCCAATCCAGGGTTATTATATGTATAGTTGTTACTCACTTGTGGGTGGGGAATTCTTTGGTCAGACCGGCTATCAGGATCTCTTCGACCTTTCGGTCATACTGTGTGACAAGATCCCAGTCGCCGGCTTTCGTTTCGATGGTCTTTCCCCCTTGGATAGCGTCTCTGATCACCTGTTTGATCGATCAAATGAAATTAGGGTTAATTTCTTGGATAATCGTCGCCAAAAATGTTCAACCGATGATCGATGAAGGCATACCTTCGCGGAGTCGATGGTCAGTTTCATAACGAAATCGAAGTAGTGGTTCAGATCGTGTTGGCCAGACATGTTGACGAGAGATCGAGGGTTGGACAATTGAATGGTGTTTGAAAATATCCAAGTGCAATGCACGAGAGAACTGTTCGCTTTGGAGTGACTTTTCGGTACGATCCGTAGCGGCATTTATTGTTAGACGACAACCACCTCCCACCTCTGCGACGTTCGCCTTCCCTCGTGATTTCGGCCAGTACAAACGACCAAGTTCTTTTCCACGGGTCTTAGTCTAGGAATTAAATTTCCACTGTAGCAAAGAACACCAATCAGACTCTATTGTAGATAAGCTGGACGTGTAATTTTTATTGCATTTAACTAACGATAGGAGGAATTGAAAAATTTTCAGACATTGCATTTTGTTTTTCGTAAACTGGTACATAACTCGACGTGACTAAGATGATAATCCTCGAAGAGAGAAAAAATAGGTTGAATTCATTTTGTGCAATGGCTCGATTGTCGCAGTCCCTCAAAGGAACTAATGCCTCTTGACCTTTTCAATATACAACGAGATAATGCAGATATCCGTTTTACAGATTAAATTCTGTGTCCAGTACTGTGAATTGTTATTGGTCGTATTCGGTAGACGATAGGAAATCACAATTAGAGCGTTCAGGTGTAGCCTGCATGGGTCCATGCACGTGGTATCCGTGTGTCATTTTCTCATTGTTGATACTCCGGTTAGTCAGATCTAGAATCTGTTTTTGTTCTCGTTCAATCAAGCCTCGTGTCTCGAGCCTTTCGTTCATGATACGCGCACGCCGTTGACAGTGAGACCCACGTGCTCGTGGCGTGGACGATCCCGCCGTGGGGATACCTGGGGGATTTTAGTAAACTGACGTATCGTATTTATTGGCACAGTGAAACCGAAAAGTTTGACAAATGACACCAGAAGAAATGGTAAAATGGACAAATTGTCGATGTACCGACTGAATCCCTGCGAGGTGGACGAATCAATCGGTTCGATAATTCGATTGACTCATTTTTTGATCTTGAAATTGATCTTAATGTTGCTGTAGGATCAAGGTCTTTTAGTGTAGGTACTAATCAATCGGAACGTGATATGCTAGAGATGATTGAACAAACATATTTTATTACGTAAGAAACTGATGGACATGTGCCACCTGCATGGAGACGGTATTGCAATTCACTTTGATCTGGTGAAAACTGCTCTGTACTATGTATGCAAGATCATTTTACTTGACTGGATCAAACTGTTCATTACATTCTATTTTCTTCAAGCACTATGATTATAGATTTATTGGTCAGTCAACGAATTCGGGAAATCGCTGAAGTAAAAACATGTCCGGTGTTTAATGAGATTAGATTTACCGTAGTAGTTCTTCATTCTTGATTTCTTTAGCATTTTTATTTAGATCGTTGCAATCTGCGTCGTAAAACGATGTGTTTGTTATTTGTCTAGATTTGGAAAATCAAAAAATGCCTTTAATCCTTGATATCGAGTTTCGTATCTAACAATGAGCAGGAGATCATTCGTCATAAGCTAAACCTTGTAAAAATTGGACAACCATAAAGATTTCCTGCATGTCCTAGAGTATCGAAATTGAAAAAAAACAATTCCTATCGAGTCACAACTTTGTTGTCACATATGCAACATGCATAACTTTCCTCAATTGAATTTTTCTATCGATACAATCAATTGATCTGTTTGTTGCCGCTTATGAAACTGTTCGAGTAAACAACTAACAATACGTGGGTTGTAAAACGCCGTATCAACTACAACTTAAGCTCTAGTCTATCGAAGATCATAAGCTCACTGATTGGAGTCGGGATTATTGCCTTTTCCGCGGTTCGTTGAATATTGTGTGTCGTCAAAGTCCGTTGGGAATTTCATACTTCGACGTGGACTTGGACGACATTTTTTACATACTACTCTCTATGAATCGGCGATGCGTCTTTCGCTGATAAAAATCACCTGGCCTTGTTTCGAAAGGTGTGACGATTTGTCCCCTATTACCTAAATCGGGTAAATCAAGTCTAAGAAATTGTTGAACAGTCGTCTCTGCAAACACAACTTGTTTGCTCAAATCTCAACTATCAACATAGATAGGAGTCAGAAAATTTATAGAAACGAATGGGGTCCTAAGTTTTCTTAATTAGTAGTTCAACTATTGAATCTTGATTCATAATTCCTAAATACTGATCGCATAATTGTACATCAATATCGGCATCCTAGATAAGATTGTAGCAATTTGCTCGACATTTTGAATAGATGCATCAGTGATGGTGAACAAGTTTTAGATTAAACCTGATTACGTGAAGCAATCAAACAATTGACGGGTAGGTCATACGGCGAGTGGAATATTTCGATACTCTTGCTTGAACAGATTCGAGTTTAATATGGTTGAGACCTCGTCCGCAGTCGCTCGTTCATATTAACCATTACTCGAACTCTTATGGAACTTTCCACGAATTCCCATAGAATTATTTCCATTTCTAAACAAACTCAAATTCAAGCAGTGAGGAAAGAATTTTTCAGCAATCTGATATCTTGTCACGTTCTTTCACTTATGGACGTTTACTGCTCATATTTGTATGTATTTTATGAAAGATATGCAATCTTTTTGACATCATTACCATTCATTCTCATAATCTCATAGTGTGTCTCCTTTCAGGGACAAGGTGGTCCGGGATCAGGACCTCAGCAAGGTCCAGGAGCTCCCATGGGTCCTGGTAATCCAGTACAAATGGGTCCAAACGGTCCCCAAGGCGGGCCTCACATGGGTCAAGGTGGCCCAGTACAAATGGGTCCTGGAGGCCCCGGTCAAATGGGTCCTGGTGGTCCTCAAGGCGGACCTCACATGGGGCCGGGAGGTCCTCAAATGGGACCAAGTGGAGGTCAAGGAGCACCTCAAGGTGGACCGCACATAGGACAAGGTGAGACATTCAGCAGGCTAAAGTCGTTGCTTCGCAGGCTCGCGATGTAAAACCAAAAAATCAACAGAAACTTATTACTGAAATTGATCGATATTTGACCTTACCCAGGTCAAATGGGGCCTGGTGGTCCTCAAGGAGGTTCTCAACAGATGGGTCCAGGCGGCCCAGGTCAAATGGGGCCAGGTGGTCCAAATCCAATGGGGCCTGGCGGTCCGAATCAAATGGGTCCTGGTGGCCCCAATCAAATGGGCCCGGGTGGGCCGAATCAGATGGGTCCTGGTGGTCCGCAAGGGGGACCGCATATGGGGCCGGGAGGTCCTCAAATGGGACCTGGTGGAGGACAAGGAGCACCTCAAGGTGGACCACACATAGGACAAGGTTTGTAATTTACAAAGAGAATTTGTTGAACAGAAATTTCATAGCTTCGAGACGTAAATTTGCTTCAACAGCATAGAATTTCTAGTGTATCTAATCGGTCAATAATAAAAAATACAATGATCGATCATTCACCAATTGCTAAAGAGTTATTTGAATGTATTCATGTACTCTGTAATTTTGATGTATTTTGCTTTCTCAATTCATGATTTCTATCTTTTTTATATTGTTGGTTAATATTTTTCCAGGGCAAATGGGACCTGGAGGACCGCAGGGAGGATCTCAGATGGGTCCAGGTGGACCTGCGCAACAGATGGGCCCAGGCGGTCCAAATCAAATGGGGCCTGGAGGCCCAAACCAAATGGGTCCAGGTGGACCAAACCAAATGGGTCCTGGCGGACCTCAAGGCGGACCTCACATGGGCCCAGGAGGTCCTCAAATGGGACCAGGTGGAGGACAAGGAGCACCGCAAGGTGGCCCGCACATAGGACAAGGTGAGTTATTTCAAGAAAACTAAGAATTAGGAATTGTTTTATTAGCTACTGAATTATAAAATCTAAAACTTGTCGTCGAACTTTTGCCGCAAACAAAAATGAGAACCTGTAATGATAAAAAGTAGTCGTATCACTTGGCATGATGAATAAGGGGGATTCCATGTCAAATCGATCGAAAAAACGAGATTTTTTCCCTGACCCTTTGCGATCTGTTTGTCCATTTGCACAGTCAAACTACATTTTGAAAGGTTGAACTGTGATTTTTTTTCAGATTTTTTCGACTCATCATTCCATTACGAAAAATCATCGAATAAATTGATTAAAAATTTTTTTTTAATTTCTCCGTGCCTAGATAGCTCAGAACGTGAACGATGTATGAAAAAAGTTCCAGAACGAAAATTTTGGGTTTTTTTTTTGTGAACTTTTCGAGTGCATTTTCATCAGATTTTTAATACCTCGTTCAAGTGTAGTTTTAATACAAAAAGAGTATAAATCATTCATAATTCAAAAGTGCCCTAATCGAATTGACTGAAATTTATACTCAGCGTGTCTTTTTCAATGCCAAAGGTTGTCTGAAAATTTCAAAGTGGGCCGAGCAGTGGTTCAGAAAATACATCAACAAATATTCGCACAGTGGCGAGAATTCGGCGATTATGAGGTCGCAAAACAGTTTTTTTGGCCACGATTCGAAAATTCAAGATCAATATTCATTATTCTTGTTTGCGTACTCGCGATCGCCCTTGAATTTTTGAACTGCGGCCGAAAAAACTTTTTTGCGACCTCATAATCGCCGAATTCTCGCCACTGTGCGAATATTTGTTGATGTATCTTTTGAACCACTGCTCGGCCCACTATGAAATTTTCAGACAACTTTTGGCATTGAAAAAGACATGCTGTGTAAAAATTTCAGCCAATTCGATCAGGGCACTTTTTTGTTACTGAAGATTTTCGAAGATTTTTCACCAAAACTGCAGTTTCGCGAGGCACAAAAAATTGCAAAAAATTATTTTCAGAAATTTCAAAGAAAGACGCGACACTTTTGTATAAGAACTTTTTCATTGCTCATCTGGATTTCACGCTATATTGGCCTCAAAAATCGAAAAAACCGCTAAAAGCTGATTATTTGACCAGCTGTAGTAAAAAAAATACTTGGTGCAAAAAATCTGAAAAAATTCACAGTTGATCCTTTCAACGTGTACTTCCACTGTGTAAAAGGGCAAACAGATCAAAAGGGGTCAGGGAAATCGACCGTTCGATTTGACGTGAAATCCCCCATAACTAGTTGTGAATATTTTATTTCGAAGAATTTCATTACCAAAGTTACAATGATTGTCTATCGTCATCCCATTCTTGAAAAACTTTCAATTCGTTTCATCCCTACGTTTATTTTCAGGGCAAATGGGACCTGGCGCACCACAAGGAGGTTCTCAGATGGGTCCAGGAGGCCCTGGTCACATGGGTGGCCCTCCTGGATCTGGACACATGGGTCCTAGTGGCCCAGGAAGCCACATCGGTCAAGGTGGACCCGGACAAATGCCTTCAGGCGGCGGTCACTCCATGGGACCTGGAGGGCCTAACCAAATGGGTCCTGGTGGCCCTAACCACATGGGACCTGGAGGGCCTAACCAAATGGGGCCTAGTGGTCCTAACCATATGGGACCTGGAGGACCTAATCAAATGGGACCTGGTGGTCCGAATCAGATGGGGCCTGGCGGTCCGAATCAAATGGGGCCTGGCGGTCCGACCTCAATCCCTGGAGGTGCTAGTCCAATGGCTCCAGGAGGTCCAGGATCGCAAATGGGTCAAAACCCTCCTGGACCAATGGGACAGAGTAATCAAGGTCCGAGTCCGATGGGACCGAGTGGACCTGGGCAGATGGGGCCGAGTGGTCCAGTAAATCAACTGGGGCCGTCAGCAGCAGGGCAAATGGGCCCAGGAGGACTGGGAGGTCCACCAGGGCCAGGGAGTACTCCAGGACCAGGACCGGGACCGGGACCAGGGCCAGGACCAGGACAAGAGAATCTTAACGCTTTACAAAGGGCAATTGATTCCATGGAAGAAAAGGGTCTCCAAGAAGATCCGCGTTATTCGCAACTTCTTGCGTTGCGAGCTCGGCAGGGTAGTAATATGGCGGAAAAGCAGGCCTTCAGCACCCAACAACTGCAACAACTTCGGTAATTCGTTATTTTCAAAGCGATTGTTATCTGGTAATCGAATCGAACTAGTTTCTAACAATGTTTCTTTTCAGTGTTCAGATCATGGCGTATAGATTGTTGGCCAGGAACCAACCATTGTCCCAACAATTAGCACTGGCTGTTCAAGGTATGTGTGGTAGATTTGCTTTGTTGTATGTTTGTACGTTTCGTTTATTTTACTACGGGTGACTACTCCTCTTTTGTTGCAATTTTTTACTCGTTCTTAGACTATTTTTCATTCCCAAACATTTTTGTTCCCCCTGGATCTTCTTGACTTTTTCTGTAATCAGCGGTCAATTGTAATTCTTATTGATCTATAAGCTTTTTCACGTGAGCGTCCTCATTAATGAAGCAAATACATAGTAATATTGCTGTCATCTTGATACCAGTTTCATCTGCTTCGCTATTATCAAGTCTTTACGTTAATTTATCCATCTCCCTTTCCTAATTATCTGTGTACGTAGTTTGCTCGCATACGTCCAGTTATAACTTGTAAAAGTAGTAAACCAATTGAGCCAGTGGCATAGTAATTCATAGTTTGTTAGCTATCATGCCGATCCTGTCATTGCACGTTGATTTATTAGATAATTTTAATCAATCAGAATTTAAAACATGTAGTCCAGTTTTCTTATAGTAGGTCGTTTCCGAAATTATTCTCTGTCAGCATCGGTTGTAGTGTGCAAAAGTAGGGTAGAGTGATCCCAGGGCAATTCTTGACTCGAATTAATATTAAATAGGCGGAGCTCCTCCTTCAGGTATGGGACAGCGTCCACCTGACCCATCCCAAGGACCCGTTGCTCCAGGACCTGGTCCACAAATGGCTGGACCGCCTATTGCAGGACCTGGCGGTGCTCCGAGACCTGGCGCACAACCGCCGCAGCAACAGCAACCTCAACAACCAGGAGCAAAGACCAACAGGGTTACTAGCATCGCTAAACCAGCAGGTCTCGATCCTCTGCTAATACTGCAAGAGCGTGAGAATAGGTATCTGGCTTTTGTCCCTCATTACGGCACGTGTTCACTGGATCGTTTGTGGTCGAATAAAAAAATTAAATTGGAAATTAAAATTCACAGAGTCGCAGCACGCATCAGTCTTCGGATGGAACAGCTCAGTAATTTGCCGACTAATATGCCGGAAGATCTTCGTGTTCAAGCTCAAATTGAATTGAGAGCGTTGCGGGTTCTCAATTTCCAGCGTCAACTTCGATCTGAAGTAAGTGAAACGATGTTTTCTTTTATATTTGAAGTCTTATTGTCTGTCTAAATACTATTCATGATTCTTTTTAGATCATCGCATGCACTCGTAAAGATACTACCTTGGAAACAGCGGTGAATGTGAAGGCTTATAAGCGAACTAAACGACAAGGTCTACGAGAAGCTAGAGCCACAGAAAAATTAGAGAAGCAACAGAAACTGGAGGCTGAACGTAAACGTAGACAGAAACACCAGGTATACAAATATTTGATTTTGAGTGTATGGTGAGGGAAAATGAGTGTTTTTTGTTCTTTTTTTTTTAATCATTTAAAACTAATTCCGAATAATTATTTTTTCAGGAATTCTTGAGCTCTGTACTTCAGCATGGAAAAGACTTCAAGGAGTTCCACCGCAACAACGTCGCTAAATTGGCGCGTTTGAACAAGGCTGTTCTCAATTATCATGCCAACGCCGAACGAGAGCAGAAGAAGGAACAGGAGCGTATAGAGAAGGAACGTATGCGTCGTTTGATGGCAGAGGATGAAGAGGGTTACAGAAAACTTATCGATCAAAAGAAAGACAAACGTTTGGCATTCTTGCTGTCCCAAACAGACGAGTATATTGGAAATCTCACGGAAATGGTCAAACAGCATAAAATTGAACAAAAGAGAAAACAGGTTGAGGAACAAAAGCGTAAGAAGGTACAGGTAATTCGCTGATACTATTTCAAGATCTTGAAAATATTCAAATGTTACGATGCTTAGGAACTGTCGCAGTTGACTCATTTTTACTCGACGCAACTATCGAACTTATCTGAAAATATCTAATAATGGTTTCCCGATTATCTAGAAGAAGAAGAAGCAGCAAGAAACCGAAGGAGGCGAAGACGGCACTGGCAACGGCGACACTCGTGTTTCAGTCATCGAAACATCCACCGGTCGCACATTGACCGGGGATGATGCACCTCCGATGAGTCAATTGGCAGCTTTCCTCGAGTCTCATCCAGGGTGGGAGGCAATAGACTCTGACAGTGACGATGACGATAGCGATGATGATGAAAACGAGGGCAAGTTTGAGAGTATGTTTGCGCTGTTTGCTATGTATTATCAAAATTATTATTTCTTGGATACACACCGTGTGACTCTTCAATGATAACAATCCGAAGAGAGCTCGACTATTGATTTTCTTGCACCCCTCGTGTCAATTCATTTTCGAGTATTTAGTTATTCGCTACGCTTCATAATTGCTAATTCTCTTGTCTCGAGGCTCTGTAGCTAAATAAAAATTACTCTGCTCGCTTAGGCAAAGACAAATATAAAGGGGACTCGGAGGATGACAAAGTCAAGAAAACCCTTCACAAGGCCAAAGTTGAAGATGACGAATATAAAACTGAGGAACAAACTTACTACAGCATTGCTCACACTGTTCATGAAGTTGTCACCGAGCAGGCTACGATTATGGTCAATGGTGCACTAAAGGAATACCAAATTAAGGTACCATATTTTACCATTTCGATTCTTTTTTTCCTCTTCTCTATCAAACAGAAAAATACAATGTGGTTTCATTCACTATCAGGGTCTTGAATGGTTGGTCTCCCTGTTCAATAATAATCTGAACGGGATCTTGGCCGACGAGATGGGTCTGGGTAAAACGATCCAAACAATCGCTCTGGTGACCCATCTGATGGAGAAGAAGAAAGTGAACGGACCATTTTTGATCATCGTTCCCTTGTCGTAAGTTCAATGAAAATCGAGCAAATGTAAGATCGATCCTTCGAATTCATGCACGTCAATTATTTAAACGATTGACCGACTCAATGGACAACGGCTCCTGATTCGTCTCTTACGTTAGGCGAAGGTTTGAACGATGTTTATGAATTCGTGGGCTAGATTATTATCACGAAGATTACGAGGAGAGCCATTTTACAATTTAATATAAAAGATTAACAAAATTTATTTTAGGACGTTGTCCAATTGGGTGTTGGAGTTTGAGAAATGGGCACCTAGCGTGGTAGTGGTTTCTTACAAAGGCTCTCCTGCTGGTCGTAGAACAATTCAATCCCAAATGAGAGCGACCAAGTTTAACGTTCTTTTAACTACCTACGAGTATGTTATCAAAGACAAAGGTGTTCTAGCTAAGCTGCAATGGAAGTACATGATTATTGACGAAGGTCACAGAATGAAGAACCACCATTGCAAACTGACACAAGTATTGAACACTCACTACCTCGCCCCACATCGTCTATTGTTAACTGGTACTCCGTTGCAAAATAAACTACCAGAGTTGTGGGCGCTACTCAACTTCCTTCTACCGTCTATTTTCAAATCTTGTAGCACCTTTGAACAATGGTTCAACGCTCCCTTTGCTACAACTGGTGAAAAGGTGAGTCCTGTGACAACAGTTTATCAACCTTCTCTGTATGTTCTACAAATCTAAACTCTCTGTATCATTTAGGTCGAGTTGAACGAGGAAGAAACTATTTTGATTATCCGTCGTTTGCACAAAGTTCTGCGACCATTCTTGCTCCGTCGTCTGAAGAAGGAGGTAGAATCCCAACTACCCGACAAGGTCGAATACATTATAAAGTGCGACATGTCTGGTCTACAGAAAGTACTTTACAAGTAAGGACAAGAAATTACAGAATTACGAGAAAGAATAATACGATTACGACCATACTAATTCTTTTCATTCATTACAGACACATGCAGAGCAAGGGCGTGCTGCTAACCGACGGATCAGAGAAAGGAAAGCAAGGAAAGGGCGGTGCTAAAGCCCTGATGAACACGATTGTTCAACTCAGAAAGCTCTGCAATCATCCGTTCATGTTCCAAGCTATCGAAGAAAAGTACTGCGAGCACATCGGGATGCATGGTTCTTCCACAGTGTCTGGGTACGGCATAAAATCCTTTTATTTGTTCTTTACTTTGTCGCGCTGCATGAAATATGAATAGAATGATGAAAAAATATTATATTCTTTTTGAAATTGCAGTCCAGACTTGTTCCGAGCATCTGGTAAATTCGAGCTGTTAGATCGTATCCTGCCGAAATTGAAGGCCACTAATCACAGAGTATTGCTCTTCTGTCAAATGACGCAATTGATGACGATAATGGAGGATTATCTTGGCTGGCGGGGATTTATGTACCTACGTCTGGACGGTACTACCAAGGCCGAGGACCGAGGAGAGTTATTGAAGAAGTTCAATGATCCCGGTTCTGAGTACTTCCTCTTTCTGCTATCCACAAGAGCCGGAGGTCTGGGTCTCAATCTCCAGGCTGCAGACACAGTCATCATCTTTGATTCTGACTGGAATCCACACCAGGTACGAATTATAAATTCATCATACCTGGATCAGTTATAACTCGTATTTTTATCAATCCGCCAGGATCTCCAAGCTCAAGACAGAGCCCATCGAATCGGGCAAAAGAACGAAGTCCGTGTCCTGCGCTTAATGACGGTAAACTCTGTCGAGGAAAGAATATTGGCCGCTGCCAGGTACAAGCTAAACATGGACGAGAAAGTTATTCAGGCTGGTATGTTTGATCAGAAGTCTACGGGCTCCGAAAGACAGCAATTCCTCCAAAGCATTTTGCACCAAGACGATGCGGACGACGAGGTAAGATTTTTCCGCTTGAATCTGAGTTCGATATTTGCCACAGACCTTAAACACACTTCTTACGTCATCAAATTTCAGGAGGAGAACGAAGTTCCGGACGACGAAACGGTAAACCAGATGATCGCACGTTCTGAGGGCGAATTCGAGAAATTCCAGAAGCTGGACCTGGAGCGAAGAAGAGAAGAAGCCAAGCCCGGTCCCAACAGAAAATCGCGGTTACTGGAAGAAGCAGAGCTTCCAGACTGGTTGGTGAAGGACGATGACGAGGTAGAAAGGTGGACGTACGACGAGGAAGAGGAAAGATTCTTGGGGCGAGGATCTCGTCAGCGTAAGGAGGTAGACTACACGGATAGCTTGACGGAGAAGGAGTGGCTCAAAGCTATCGACGACGACGGCAACGAATTTGAGGAGGAAGAGGAGGATGACAAGAAGAAAAAGAAGACACGAAAGCGTAGAAAAAAGGGGGAAGAAGACGAAGAACCGATACTCAAAAAACGACGGGGTGGAGGGTCTGGATCAATCGATCCCAAGCTCAAACGCAGCATGAAAAAATTGATAGCCGTCGTCGTGCATTACACGGACAATACGGACGGCAGATTGCTCAGCGAACCTTTCATGAAATTACCCTCGAGACGAGAGCTGCCTGATTATTACGAAATCATCAAGAAACCATTGACGATAAATAAACTGCTGCAGAAAATCGACGAGGGCAAAGTAAGTGTTCGAGTGAATAGACGGCCATGAATCGCAATGATTTTTTGTTAAAAATAACGAAATGTAATCCTGTGACTTTCAGTACGCCGACTTTGACGATCTGGAAAAAGATTTTATGCAGTTGTGCAAGAACGCGCAGATATATAACGAGGAGGCATCGCTCATACACGAGGATTCGATAGTCTTGCAGTCCGTGTTCACAAACGCAAGACAAAGACTAGAAGCCGAGGGAAACAACTCAGATGGCGAAGACAAAGGTTTGATATTCCATCAACGTTACTCGGAGCCTTTGGTTTGGTTCCATGTGTCACAGCTTCTGTATCGTTTCTATTGTTACAGGAGAGGGAGATGATGGCTCAGACGGTGACTCGAGCGTGAAAATGAAGATAAAATTCAAAGGTAAGAAAAGCGGCGAGAATCGTGGAGGTAGAAGAAAAAGAGTGACGAAAAAATATATCTCGGATGACGACGAGGACGGCGACGACAACTGAACAGTGTAGTATATTATTTTCATCGTTTCTAAACAATTCCAACCAGTATCCTTGATATAACAATTCTAATTACCTATACACACATAGAAGAAAGAAATAAGTTGAAATCTAAATAATCTGATTTCGAATTCACTTATTGCTTGGTTTTTTTAGTCAAATACACAGAGAGTAAACTATGTTCCGGATTTGAAAATACGTACATCGGTATTACGGAATCAATTTTTGGGTCAAAATGCGATATATTTTTAGATGCCTCTCGAGACTAAAATCAATAAATTTATCATTATCATTTTTTAATCCGAGATTTTAACTGTCCGTAACCGTTGCTTACGATTCTCGGCTGCACTATGTACAGTAGAAACTAAAAACTTGAGTAATTTGAATTTGAATTTAGATAACTTAGCGCCGTAGGTGAAATGATGTCGTTCACGATCATAGCCACGATCGGGACCGTAAATATTAATTGAAGGTACGCAGTACAATTATTCCGATGGGTTAAACACAGGAAATCGTAACTTTTTTGTCCACCTGTTTGAAAAACAGTGAATACAGATGATGAGACTCCAAACAATTATTCATATCTCCACTTGATTGTTATCGAGTGTGTAGAACTGGATTCTAGAATACGTTATCAAATATTATCACGATTTTTCTCTACGCTTGTAGGACAGTTTGACCATTATCGATTACTTTCTTGAACTTGATCAGCGTTGCTTTAACATTTCCTCATCAATAATAGATAGAAAAGTCAGAATTTTCGGCTCTTATAATTACTTTTCAACTGGAAAGAGATGATTGTACAGTTATATAATATCATAATTAATTATTTCACTAATATTATTATCATCATGATTGCGCGATGCTAGATAATTATCACATAAATAATAAATAGAGAAAAAGAAACAAAGAGATCGAATTTTTATTTAACGATCAAGTATCACCGATGAATGAAACGCAGCTTCGGATTCGTCCTTAATTAAATCCATTTGCATATGACTGCGACGAAATTAGCCATCCAATCAAACAAAAATCAATTGCTTTATCGAATAGGGGATTAGAAATATAATTTCTTATATGTTTGTCGTTCCCGTATTTCTCTGCTGACTATAAGTAAATACATTTTATCAAATGCTTGACAGATGTTTAATCGTCCGCTTATCGTTCGGGAAAACATTTTTCCATTTCATTTTCCCCACTTCATTTCTTTTATTTTCGTTGTCAGTTACGGCTAAAGTACCTGTACGATTCGTGAATTGGTTCGATCGATGTTGAATGAGAAAAAATGTCTTAGGTCTTCTTTGCTCTGATGGGGCTGAATAAATATATTATAGAAACAAAAAATAAAAAATAAATTAGTGAATTAGGATTATACTTATATATTATGGATATGATATGATATGATATTGATATAATAAAAAATGAAGATAGATATTTCTTACTTAATAATTAAGACGATTGAGAATAATGAATCTTTATGATAATAATTATATTGTATTCTAGATTATACAGAAACAAGAAGAAAAAAAAAAATTAAATAAAAAAATCGATAAAACAAAATTTATCCTACTAGTTTTGTACACTTTTATTGCACGAAATATCAGTGCTGACAGATTTTATTCAACAATAACAATTAATGAGCTTAATTTGATAAATCACTAGAACGGGCTAACGAATTTTTATGAAAAATGTCAGTAAAGGGTGTTTTGGGTCGCTGATCATGAATCTGATGTAGGTTTTGCAAAATTTTAATTTGACGTAGTCAATAGGCTGATGGGACAAAAAAAAAAAAACTAAAATCATTTTGAATCCGATGAAAATTCGTACTCGAAGGTTTTTTCAACCGCTGATCGAGAATCTGAGGTCAGATTTGCAAAATTCAAAATAGCCAAAAACAAAATATATAACCGGAAGTTCAAAGTTAGTCCAAACCGCTTGTTTTCGGATTCATTTGTTTCGCCTCCGATTCCTCTGATATTATCTGATATATCTGATATTATCTGATCATCACGATGATTTCATCTCTAAGAGATAAGAGTGTGAGGACTGGCGTCTCAAGGACAGCCATATTTTTCATTATGAAAGAAAAGAAGAAGAACACAGGTGAAAATAATCGATTAAAACGGTGTGAAACGTTTCAAATGTAAAACCAATATTGTTGAATTTATATTTTCTGCCAAATATTGAATAGCGAAGAGAAAGAGGGTGAAAAAGAAAGAGAGAGCGAGTGCCCCGAGTCTCCTCCTTAGGTGTACGTGTACTTTACGTCTTTTATACCCTCCACAAATTGGATTTCGTTAGCGGGTCGAAGCGGGGGAAGATCTTAGGCAGGTTTATCGTCATAGGACATTGCGTTGAAATTGCGTGGGCGACGTCTTAGAGTAAAAGCAATCAAATTGAGTTTCTGATAAAAGACTTAACGATGATTACCCGGAATTGACTCGCAGAAATTACAATGTATGCGATTCGAAACGTGTCTTATCCAAAAACGGTACCAAAACAAAGGTAAAATTCACACCAACGCACCAACGAATGAATCCAACGGTATGGTATATAAGCACCGTTTATGGCCACTTCTTAAAAGTTGATTACTTATTTTTGATGCTCATATTTGATCAAATTATTCAATTACTGATATGAATATGGCTTGAAGAAAGTCTTGGATACAGTTTTTCATTAATTAATTAGTCACAAAGCAATTCGTTCAAAGGTTGAAGTGTGTTTTTATCTTTTGTACCGTTTCTGGCCAAAAATGGTGCCCAGCGTGAGGAGGTAGGTAAGCCACGTGACCATTTTCCTGCTCTGTCCGAATTGCGTGTGTAATTCAACTTTTTTGTTGTAATTATTTTTTTTAATCGTCAACACACGAGCGGTTCGTACGCGTCCGTGTTTGTACATCGGTTCGTGTCATTCGCCCTGTGATCAGAGAGCGAGCGGACAAGTTTTAATTAATTTTGTCCGGCCCTTTTTGTTGTTGCAGAGGCCGGAGTGCACGTAGGTATAAATATAAAATACATGCTTCGAACAGGTAACGGAAAACGTTTCGCCAGGTTCGTTATGAACGTCGATACCGATAAATTAATCCACGACGAGTGGATCGTTCAGGGAGAAAAAAATGTCCCCTCCGCTTTGTTCGTGGGATCAATTGTTCAGCGTTATGATCAACGATTTTGGGACCATGCATAATCGGGTTTTGAATGTTAAAAGGGTCGGGTAACTCGTCGAGTCGCTTGAGGGATCCGGGTTCGGTTATTCTGAGCGTAAATTTTGCTCAAAACTTTCCGAGTGCCGCTTCGTGCGTTCCAATAGCGATGCGGAACTTAGGGGTTTCCGGAAACTGGAGTACACGATGGTTGCTAACAGCGAAGTTACCGCCGGGTCATCTTCAACGTACATAATCCACACGATTCGACGAACTCGATTTTCAGAGGGAAAACAAACAATTGGCACGATTATAAAGTTTTGTTTATCTAGGTGTCTCTCGACCCCGTATTTCCCCCCATCGTCAAAGGCGAAACTGACAATGAATGTTTACCTTTGTACTATAAAACTTCTATTCCTTTTACTGGGAATGTAACGATCCTCGATCCAAATAGGCTCATCAATAATTCTTCATCGATGAAACTTTTACGCTCACCTACTCACGAAATTCAAACTTGCACAATCGATTTAAAAACCGGCACGAAATCGGCATTGAAATTAGGAACCTAATTTCGAGCCTGTGTAGATCGACCTCACGCGAAACAATGTCCAACAGTAACTTTTTAACTTCCCGTTTCTCTGTTTTCAGAGAAAAAGGGAAGTTATTGTGATCACCCCGAAAATGGAAAGTTGAGTTTTCACTAAATCTTCACGTTTCGAGGACCAAAGAATCACCTGCGACTATTTTCAGTTTGACGTCTGGATGTGTGTATGTGTGTGACCACATTTTTGTCCGCGCGATATCTCGAGAACGCGTGGTCGGATTTCGATCAACTTGGGCTCAATCGACGGGGCTTTTCTTAACTTAGAACTGATTAGATTTTGGCTTTGATCGGATTAGTACTTTTTGAACTATTCAAATAACAAAATTCTAAAAAACACAACAAAAATGACGATGTCTTGAGAACGAATCAACGGATTTCAATGAAATTTGGTACCATATGGTTTTTTTGATCGCTGATCACGAATCTGAAGTCAGTTTTGCAAAATTTTCATTCGGCGTATTCGATATGCTGCAAAAAAACTAAAAACATTTGGATTTGGATGAAACTTGATACTCGTAGGTTTTTTGGGTCACTGATCACGAATCTGAAGTCAGATTTGCGAAATTCAAAATGGCGAATCCAATTTGCCGGGAGAAACACTAGAAACATTCGAAATCTTACGGAAATTGGTGCTCGAAGGTTTTTTGAACCGCTTATCAAAAACCTGAGGTCATATTTGTAAATTTCAAAACAGGTGAGAAGAAAATAAATAACGGGAAGTTCGAAGGCTGGCTCATAGTCAGCCCAAACCCGCTTGTTTGTGGGTAATTTTATCATCCCTTAAAGATGTAGTTCGAATCGAAAAAGCCCCAAAACTTTTTACTGCGGATTTCTGTACTAAATAAATCCACCTATCAATGTCTGCAAAGGTCCAATCCGAATCTTATTTTTAGAGTGTTCTAATTCGGGCCCAACAGTGATAATTTGTAAAAATTATCCAATTGCGCAGCTCAGAATGATGAGAAACTTGGAACTTTTCATCGGACCAAACTAAGACCAAAATATACAACAATATGAGTATACTTGGACCACCCTTTTTTTAGAATTCTCAATTGATATGCGGCCTTTAACAGATTTTGGATTATTTCAAAATATAATTTTCACCTACTTTTCAGATTTCAAAATGTAACTGGCGATGAAATATTTATTGAATCAACTTCTAGTTTCACAGATATCTTCTTTGTTATATTATGAACAATTCCATGTGAGCTTTTTTAGGTCTGGTCACTGAATCCAGGTGAATTACTTTCATATTCCTGAAAAAATAACAAAAAAAAGGGTCTTTTTGGGGGGAACGATTGTTTCAAACTCCATTTCTGAGAACTTTTTCACTGTACAACAAATTCCTCACGTGAATCTTCTTTGTATTCTGATATTGAAAAAAAAATTGAGATTTCTGTAACTCAAGTAACTTCATCGCCGGTGCCAATTCTAGCGGGTTCATCGGAGGCCTTTTGGTTGCATCGCATCGAATTTTCAGCTTATATAGATTATATATTGTGGTCTTTTTTCCTTATTTTTGAATGTAAAAACTTGCGAGAAAAAGTTGGGATCAGTGCAATAGACATTACAGAAAATAGTTTTTAATCAGAACTAGATCCGTAAATTGATTTCCGTGTTGAATACCGACTGAAATAATTGAAAACTGTTCACTTGTGGTCATGAATTTGTACGAAATGATTCTCGACAGTGTACATTGTACGACATGAACGTTATCGCCGCGAACACGACGAATGGTGCAGATGGTGCAGAGATGTGCAGATATGATAATATAAATATATCGAGCGACGAAAAGCGGAGAGAAGAACAACGAAGTATGATCTATACAGGTGGCTTCTGTTGAAGGCACCCTCGTCAACCTAACAAAAACATAAAAATGTCGTTAAACACATCCTCCGTGAAAAGGGGCAGTTATTTTCCATCCCCCTGATAAATTTGACAAGCGCGGACCGCAACCACGTGGTGGGACGATGAATTTCAATGATAAGCCCTCAAACCGTGAAAACTTTTTATGCCATGAAATAGGGGCGTTAAATTAGCAGAGCTTTTAACTTTACCGTTGCTGTAAATGTTACCGTTGTTATACCGTGTTCGTAGATTTTACACCCCAGGGAGTTGGAATATTGAACGCATTTGACAGACGGTGATTCAATAACGTTTAGTTCCATCGTTAATTCTAAATAGTGAAGGGGGTATTATTAAACTTGGGGTGGCTCCTGAGCCTCGATTTGGGGACCGCTAATTAGCTCAGGGACGCCTGGTACTATAGGACCTTGTTTCGATAGGGACCAGATTTAATGCCGCGAACAAAGTGGTACCCGCAGGTTCGCCGGCTAAATTTTCTATAGAAAGTTTTCCAATTCAATGTACAGAATTGAATAGATTTAAATTCACGTGGAGATGATGATATTCGTAAATTTATTGCCTTTTTCAAATCCCACTTCGATTCTGTACTCGAATTATTGCTACTTGAATATTGTGATGGAGAGTTTAGACTAAAGTATACTCGTCGCAGAAGGAGATGCATTCGAGTGTCCTATTCTTCTGAATTACGATCAAGAGTTTTCAAAGCGAATCGAAGTTGAACTTTACTACGTGCATAAGACCCTGGAAGAGTCGATCTATGTTGAAAGTTTTCATAGTTACTCCTAAGAGTTACGTTACGAATATAAGATTTTAGCGTGATGCAAATGTCGTATCAATTTAATCGATGTCTCCTTCGAGTAAGCCAATATTTAAGAGCAACGACGACCACGAGGTTACCGGTTCCCTACGACTTTCCAATCCATGCAAGTCTGTTAGCTAATACCTATTGTAATTTTAATCTCGTCCTCTCTGTGGGCATGGGCTGATCTTTTTGCGACCCCTACGTCGTTTGATTAAAACGTGTGCCAAACTAATGTAATATGGGCCACGTTATGCATAAAACATCAAAGTAACGAAGTTGGGAAGCCGGAGGATGGCGACAGATTCCAATTCAACTTATTAAATATTTTTTTGGTATAACTGGAGGCCTTTGCCTCTGAGGTAATGTTTAAGGAAATGTCGTTGAAACAGAATTGAAGGATTTGTAATTTTGGAACTTTGGAATCTTTGTTATTCTTCAAGTGTGAAAATTGTTGAGATTTTAATGCGGAAACTTTGAGGATATTCAAACTTTGACAACCTACACTGACTGATCTAGGTCTCAAGACCTTAGCTCACCTGGTTGCACGATACTCAAAGTTTATTAATTACACTGCGCCGAAAGATTACAAGGATTACAAAAACATTCCAGACCCTTCGCATTTCCTTCAATCAATTATCTCCACACTGGATATTCACCTGCTGTCGCGATAAAGGATCACATTTTGATCCCTTGTCTCGAACGTGACGCATTTCGATACATACGTTCTTATATGATACTTCAGGCTTGACAAGATAACAGCTTTCGTATATACATAAAACAAAGTTTACGTAGATGCTAATGCTCCGGAGATGGAGGGGAAACTTCTCCTGCAATAGATAGCTAGCGTTGTACATGCTCTAGTTTTGCACCATCCGGAGCCCCACTTAGTTTTTTTATCGAAGCTATTGCGTCGCGTTTATTTTTTATGCAAAATTATATTTGTTACAAAATTGTTGCCCCTCAACCGAACCGAGATCCAGGGATATTCCAGCACCTGCGAGGACGATTGGTGTGCTGCTATGAATTCAATTTCAGGATGATAATTGAACGCTGCCTCTCGCGTGTTTGGAGATCCACGTGTTGGCGCCAGCTTGGAAAACGGAACCATGCACGAAGGATGCTTCGCTTAGCTGAAATCGAGAACTCAATTGCAAAGATTATTCGAGCTGAAAATGCAGAGGGGTGCAGATACGGCATAAAACACCGATACAGTTATAGAGACGAGACGCATACGGATTACTTTTCGTCCTGGCAATTCTGAGTTCGCGTTCTTCGACTCGAACTAATTCGGAGTATTTCTACTCGAGCACAAATAGTTCTTGTGATTATTAGGTAGTTTTAATTGTCTGAATCCAAACGAGGGAAACGAGGAAGGAATTTGGATATTTTATCCGTTTTTCTGTTCGCAAGTAACAAATGACCCCTCTCGGAAAGTTCACTTCTAATGCGCTGGTTTTTATTCTAAAAGTGTAACCGCACCTAGAGTCACAGTTCACTGGAATTCTTCTCGTATTCCGGTGGCGTTTACCGTCGGTTTAACGACTTTCCTCGTATAGGAAATGCGGGTCCATGGCTCTTCGCTCTTCCAGGTTGTTAGAAGAACACAGCAAACCCATCGACATTGCTTACCACCGCCTTGTCCACGCGACTATAACTGACGTACACGCTAATAGATCCACACGTTGTGTCGAATTTTACAGATATTCCTGGTTTTTCGAAATCGACTCAATACTTATAAAGAACTTGTCGAAGTTGAAGAACTAAAAGAAGACAAAAAACGTGGATCTTCGTTTGTACTGGACGAGAGGACATCAAGAAAATTATGCCGAGAAACTCCAGACAATAGTTAAAAAAAAGATAACTTCTTGATATTGGAAGAATATCGACAGAAACGAAATAAAATAAAATCTAGGCTTTTACGCTTGAACAAATTTAAACTATATGCGATGAATGAAATTTTTTGAAACTAGATGAATTGGAAAGAAAAATATAAATTCATTCTTTTTTCCTTAGAATTAATAATTGTTACAAACCTGACCTGTAAAATTACCCTAAATGAGTAATTTCCCTTTTAACAGGTTCATTTATTGGCGTAATCCTGAAAATTCTTATTGCTTTCAAAAGTACGTAGTTGGTTCAACGATCGAAGAAAGCGGTACACCGAATGGGTGCTTTGAGACTCTGGAATCCCGTAGAAAATCGTTTTTAATTAATACATAAGACGTGGCTCTCGAACTCCCCGGCTTTCATCTTCGATTGCAAGCTCAACTCTCAAGTATATACGTAGAGTTCTACTACAGTGTAATTGATTTCTGGTTGTTCCGGACGAATGAAACACATTCTTCACTCGAGACGTGCCCATTAATTACCTGCCGATAGCTATTGGCGTCGAAGACACGTTTTATTTTTTGTTCCCTTTTGTCGTCCCGACCAAACGTGATTAGCTTCCGCACATTCTTTTTTCTCCTTTCGTTTCCTTTCGTTCCAAGTTGAACGTCTTTACCATCACGTCGCTGAACTACCGATGTGATTGTTTCATCGGTCTCTTTTTGCTCCGTGTACCCCGTCTTCACGGTCTGGCTCTTTCAAATAAGATGGAGAAATTAGATAGTAATGAGGGGTTGCGAGGCGGGTACTTCGAGACACGGTGACTCAGACTCGTTATTAACACCCCCATCTCACTGTACATCGGTTGAATTCAAACCGTGGATTGTCTATTAGACACTAACGATGCGGGAATATGCGAACACGCAAAGATATCGTGTCTATTGTGACGCGAAAGTGTCACTCGGCGTCTTGCGAGTTAGTGATATGCCGATATCGATCAGGCCTCCGATCACGAGGTTCGCTAAAAGTATAAATATTTTATTGACTAGATCAATCCTCGGGCGATGGTGGGACGCATTTTTTCCCTGAGGATAAAAGACGGGCTTTCTTTTTTTCACGATTGTGTAGTTTCGTAGGCCACGTTCGGTCGAGGATTTATGCGTTCGAGAGACCGTGAAATAGTGGGGAAAAAAAGTAACCCCGCATTCTACCATACGGTGATGACGATAACCCATTCTGAGTTAATTGCGATGAAAACACGTAAAACGTTACCAGTTCTAGGCTAGATGTAACCGTAAAATTTGATTCCTAATCTTTATGCATAGCCTCGAGGAATTGGCAAATGGATTTTGAGACAGTAGCTCGCAGGGCGTTAAACTCTGCATTTGCTACAAGAAATTGTTCTATACCAGGGGTGCTGGGTGCTTATAATCCTTTCAGGAGCACCCCACGTCGTTAGATTTTGTCAGATGCTACCGTAATATCCGGATAAAATCGTTAAATTCTCACTCAAATTTCGTCTTATACCCACCTACGTCAACGTTCTATTACACTAAACGTACGTTTATCATAAAAAATGTTACAAATGTGATGATTTTGGTTCATGTTCGGTGCTTTTTTTTTTGTTTTTGAATATTGGAAATGGGATTGAATTTGATCATTTCTTTTCTTCAGCGCAAGAAAGGACGAGATATAAATTTGTGGTCACAAAGATTCTAGAGATCGCTGCAACCACTTGACTGAACTCTAGGCCTCATATCGGACTCCAAGGACCTTAGTGCTGACATAAACCTAACACTATCTATACTGAAGTATTCTAACGCCTTGACTATCCGTTTATTTCACTTTTCCGTCCTGACATTCGAATGTCGATTTGTTTTTGTCATTCCTCATGACTTGATGATCCAATAGCGAAATCTTTTGCAATACTCACCTTTTCTATCTGTAACATTCCAACCCTCCATTTGGGAGATCCTTGAAAGCTAGTCCATGGGAGTCTTTGAAAGTCGGAAGTCATTTGTACACCAAAAATCTTTCGCTTTCGCACGATGTTGATATTATTGGATCGTTTCATTCCTCCAGCATCTTGTTTGGGCGTCTCTATAAAAAAATACGAGAGAAATTGGAGGAGAGGTTCTTGTTGTTCATACGTATCAGACCATCATAAATTTTTTTCTCCTGTATACAGCGATGACCGATAAAGATGAAATCGACGGAATATCACGTCTCGTCCCTGCACGCGGTATCCACGTATGGCTATAAAGCATGGGTCTACATCGGTGTACGAGTTCGAGTCAGTTCGCGATACACGTCAGTCAAATTTACCAACCGGAAATTATGTATGTGCCTATCGGCGGAGGGGTGTATCGTACAAAGGAAATGCTGGCTACGATGGAATGAAAATACATACCTATACGAAACTACGTAGAGTCGCGTCGGGTTACGTGGTGCATTCGGAACGCGTGGCTCACCTTTGACCCGGGGACCCGGAGACCGGAGTTGTACGCGTCGTTCGTTGGTCCGAAACCGGGCTGGATTGTCGCCTGCACAGTCAGCGCGCCGCGTGCGGCCTGCTGATGGCAATTTCAGTCCTGTTTTGAATTTAGATGGAATTTAGACAAGCTGTTACAATATTCGCGTACCTCTCTCTCTCTCTCTCGCCATGGTTCTTGACGACCGTGCAAGCCCACCCCCTTACTTGCTTGCACTCTGCGTATTTTAGAGGTAATTTGACTAACGTACAACAATATGCGTATCAGCTGCGCCTCGCGGTCGTTATCTAACGTTATTTAGATATCATACAAAAATGGTGTTTCTCTTTTTTTATAGACACAATGAATTTTTAACAGAGGGTTCTCGAATTTTGACACCATCACCGATGGTGCATGAATATTAGAATATTGAAGGCGTCGTTTCCGAACTCGTGAAAGCTGAAGTGGTGAATGATTATTTGAAGGGGAATTAATTTTGGGAGAACTTCGCCACTTACATGACTATGAATTCCCCTCAGAGCCAAGTATATAACCGATACAAGATTCTGCACTGAGTGGAAGCCCCCCGAGTCTAGGAACCCCCTCGCGTGTATATGTAATCTATAACATCATTTTGATGTGCGGAAGTTTCCTGCTGAAACATTTTCGTCTTTGTCGATCACCCCCCGCGTCGCGCGAGTCTATGCGCGTACATTAATTATACGAGGGTCGCATGTGCCCTGATTGTGAGTAGAAGGATTGAATTACGGGAAATTCATCCACTTCAAGATGATCAATTGATAGTCGTGTTTGACGTGTCATTGACCACCGATTCGATATTTTATTTCGATATGGACAAACCGTAGGGAATCGATGTTCTTCATTCTGTTATAAATTATGCGAGTATAGCGACCGGATGAAGAAAATTTTCGAATTCAAAAACCGTGAATATGCCGGTGAACGTAGTTTTTTTTTTCCCCGCCCTGTACGGATTCGGTCACGTCTGGGATACAGAGTAGACATCGGTGTATGAATACCGAAAAATATCGGGAAAAAAATCTGTGCGAAATTTCGAGGGAGGATAATAAAGAGGGAAGAATCTTTTAAATTATTGCAACGACTACAAGAGACCGATCGTGGGTAGGGTGTACCTATAACCGATGTTAATTCGAGCAATTTATCTCTCCGCGAACGAGGTGAGGGTACATGCTGTAGCGCGTGATTCAATTCCGTTGGAAAAATGCGTCGAGAGAGAATCTCTAAATTGATTTCACCGATTATCCCGAAAGAGCGAAAAGAACGAAGAATCGGTGGTAGTGGATAAAACCTGCAGTAGCTTCCGATATACACCCGCATTTATATCGCCTATATACAACTTGTAGTACATACACATGACGGGAGAACAAATCACTACCCATTTCAGCTAAGAATCTGTCGCGCCCTGAATTGTATCGAAATGGAAACTGCGTAGGTGGGCTCCAGCTCCACCGGATACGTGCGCCGAGGGCTGAAGCCCTTCTCCGCGAACGAACCCAGAATTTCGGGCAGAGGAGTGAAGGGGTTCGATAAATATATCGCCCGTTGCCCCATACGTATGGCTTACCTTCTCGAATCGCTATTATGTTATTACCGTGATTTAGTTCGTCCTTGTAGTACGTTGGGTGGTACGTGTCAGAAATTCCAATATTGTATAATGCGGCTGCAACCAGCCGTTGGATCTTCATCGGTCCCGCAGTTATCCGTTCTCTTCGGTTACCATCGGAAACGCAATACTTGTGTTGAATCTTTTATGCCTCATTTATATCTCCTCGAAAATCACCGGTGAACCACGTATGCGATCTGGCTGCGGCGAATCTGCGCTATGAGCTTGAATTACAACAGCGGATCATTTGCGAGGCGTACAAATGAGAGATGTCTCGCGTATCGCTTTTTCGCTTTGTACACGGTTTGCCGATAATGACGATCGTTCGATACGTCTATCCAGGGTGTTCGATTTCTCGTATCGTAAGTTTCGACATTTTCCGTTCGGCACGTGTCGCAGAGGATTCGCTCGGGTATCCTTCTAATAATTAGAGGGGATGAATAATTTTCCACGAAGTTAGGCTGTTAGTGAGAAAAGGGGGCTAATGAAGACGTTGTTTGCCTACTTTGCCTCCTCAATTACAAAACTAATTCGAAAGGGGTGAGACAAATTTCGAATCTACGGCACGGCCTTTGACGACGATTTTCTCTTACATCTTTGAAGATTATGACTCGAGATCGCGAGCCACCTATATATCTTGCTCAAGATACGGACAGCTACACTCGTTGTTATAATTAATTGATAATTCCGTCTTAATAATCGTTTTCTCAGAACAGGCAAAGTCTCCAGACGAGCTCTCATTAGCGTCTACGTTCCGACAAGACAAACGAACCTGAGGTGAGGCGTAAAAATGAAATTAACATTATACGCAACACGGATTCAAACTTCAGCTGCGGGTATTGATCGAACTTCACGTTATATCGCAGCTTTTATAGGTGTGCAAATTCCATGTTTATGCATTTTTACTAAAATTCAACGATTTTTTTCTGTGGAATATTAATTAAAATTCTTTTTCAACTTCGATTTTACACGCGCAACAAGTCGCTCTTATGACTTCAGCGCGACGATACCCAATCTGGGACTAATTTCCATCCCTTGCGATATTTTGCCGGGTTAAATCCGTTCGTGAGTTAGGTTCCGGTTGATCAGCGACTAAGCGTGTTTAATAGCCGCTCGACGTCACATGGGTAGAAATTGGGTAGCCTCTTCCGAGGCGAGACCCCGGGATGAAACCTAATTGCACGACTCGGAGCTCGCCTCGAGGGTGGTCCCGAAATTCTAGCATAGTTTTCCTTTGTGACCTAATATAGCATCGAAGGTACCTGGCAAAGCGTTTGTAGGACATGTCCGTTCATTCAACGCCAGTTTACCCCGCATTGTCCTTTGGACCCTGACAAGTTACCGAAATCCGTTGCTAATTCTGATCCTCGGAAAGTATCTGAGCGTGAAGTTCCGAAACCCTGACGCATCGGCGAACACCGAAAATTCTGACAACGTTAAATTGGGGCTAAAACTTGCCGCACGAGTCCGGCTTTCGTCATGGATTCGGTGCATACGGAAATTCAAATCCCACGCCCGGGGTTTACCGTAAATTCTATTTGTCTCGGTGTACCGTGGTTGAACCCGGCAGAATGAAGGGAGATAATATCATATTATTATCGCGGTTATACCGGGGGAGCCGGTGCCGCTGCTGGTCCGCATCGGTACCCAGCACCCACCGTGCAGACCCCGCTATATCCGGTAATGAAATGCGCCATTAATCTACGCTATCTCCGTGCATTTGGTGTATCGCGAACGGCAAAACCCTACGCAGCGAGAGATGATCATCTGGTCCAGTTCACTCGAACGTATATAGATTTGTCAAACTAAACATTTCCCTCGCTGCGTGACATTTCTCTTCTCTCGTCACTCCGTGATGTACCCAATGTGCGATGATACCACAGAGCAACAGCCCGAGCTTCGACACTTTCCACCCGGTAGCCGATCACGTCCACGTGTATAACTGCTGCCCGTGTCGACGTTCACAGACATGCATCTGCGGTATCGATGCTGAGGGAAATTCGGACATGATTCACCCTGGACGTATCGATGTTCGCCAACCGTTTGGCAATGATTCGAACCAGCGGAGGATCGTATAGCCGCAGGGGTGTAGTCGAAGGTGGTTCGACAACTCGCTACTGGCGTGTTACTGGCGAAGACCAAGCTGCACGTATGAAAAGTGCTGAGACATGGAATGGACAGGGAATCTTTTCTTGTACTCGTTTTTGTGCTGAATACATAATCACACTTGATAAAATCTAGGTCCAAAATTTTTTGCATTTCATGCACCCGAAAAACTTGACATTATTTGGAATTTTTTTGCAAAAGAGATGGGAATAATTCATTTTTGGCAGGAAATATCAGCGAATTTCATTCCATTGCTAGCACAGCTAGTGGGGTGCTGCAGTAATTTTTATTTCCCAATGCCATGAGGAATATTGGAAGCAAGTGGGTGCTGGGTCCCCGGATACTTGTGCCTACACGGGTCCACTTGGGGAGTAGGAGCGTTCGCGTTCTCGGTTCAGGATTATCGGAGTTGAAGGTGTCAGAGGAGTCGGTACCCTATATACATCGGTGTAAGCCAAACCTCTCAACTCCCAAGATCAGGCTGGCAGTTGAAACGGTAGTTTCCTGACTTCTCTCAGCACAAACTGCGGAATTAGGAGACGCGGAAATTACATGTCAGTCGCGCGATTCAAAGAGTCGCTTCTGGCTCCTTTTCTACGGCTATACCACGGGATTTATCGCACGTAACCTTTCGCAGCGATGTCATTTTACCGTTGCAGGGTCTGAAATCTGCGATGATTCTTATTTATATGTATATGTATATTTTTTACAAAGCGCCGCCTCGCATCGCAACGGCGCTTCACTCCGTCACAGAAAGTGTCTGTCAAAGTCGATATTCTACTTTCGAATCACGTCAACGTCACTGTTAGGAACGAAGACGGTACTCTGCCCGAAGTGGACGAAAATCCGACGAATTTGATCATCGAGTAGTTTGCAAACGTTTGATTTGATTAATGGAACGTCGGAATCGATTAGATCTGTGAAGTTTGAATATCTCGTCGTCGTAGTCATTGTGATCGTCGCGAATAGTCAGTTTACTTACGGAAATCAAATTTCTAACTCAAGAGAAGATTTGAAACACTACCGTAATCGTGTTCTCGACATTGAAACACACCCTGGCAGTGGATGGCTTCCAGTGTACACAAGACTCTACGTTTAATTACTACCGCTAGTCTTGCTACTAGCTGAGTTCCAGTTTGTTTCCGGTACACGAGTGACGTGTTCCTACCTCATACGAGCCCTCCTACATAATTAAGTTTCAGCTAATTAGAATGGTGTTTGATCAAATAAATCACCGTGAGTAAAGTTCCACCGTGTAACTCGTTCTTTCCAACGACGTAGAAGAATTTTTACTCCCCTTATCAAGTGACGCGAGATCAAATGCCCGGACATTAATACCAGGAGTATATCGTTCCAGCCGATCAAGTTAAAGGGCACGCTATCGATGCGTGGCTGTTATCTCGCGCATGTGTTCCCCCAGCAATTGGGGGCAGACCCAGCCTCGCCTCACCCCGTTTCTCCCCCACAAAATAATTGACAATTTCACACTCGAGCGTGGCTCGTAATTAACCTGCCACGTATGAAGGTCGGGCTGTTTTTTTTCCTGCCGTCAGTCTGCTGGACTTTCGGCGCTGTGACATCCGCTGATAAACACAAATGGACGTTGGACAACTGACAAGAGTAGCGTCGGGTAACGCCGGCGCCCGTTGTCCATGGAGAGTGAGGAAAGCTGAAGAGAAAAAAAAAAAAAAAAATACATATATAGCGTCGTCATGGTGATCGGGATGACCTACTCCGAAATTAGTATACCTTTGAAGAGTCGGTGTTTTGTACTTCATTGAAAGACCGCGAATGGTGGATTACTCGATGAATGAAAAAGCAGGATGCCATATAGTATATGCAAAGTTTATTATTATCATTTTCTTCTGTGCATTCGACAATTTTTTATCCTCGGTTATTCATTTGCTTTCATTTCATCATATGCGTGAATACGTGGGCGAAATGAGGTCTATATTGTAAATATTCATGGGAAATTCAGACGTTTTCTGATATTAGAGGAAAATAAAAGAGATGTTTCTATCAAAAGTACGACGTTACTGAAACGTATAGCTACACGTATAGCTACACGCACCGCAATTATCAGGGTGGGTGTATCATGTTGAATTTGTAATCTATTCAAGCAGTGAATTACAAGGTCCATACAAAATCCTCCCAAAGCTTATAATAACTCTCGGTAATGATCCCATTGCGCGTGCCGTGTACAAAAACTTTTCGACGACTCGAACTACTGTGAATAGGCTGGCTTTTTATTGTAATTAAACCCGGCGACTCCCGCGGTGTCCTATAATTAATAGAAGGAAAATCCCGTTTGATTCAAAAGCGGAGAAACACTCGGTGCAGAATTTTAATCATTGGAAACTCTCAGCTTCATATCCGTTGTATATACCGTCTTTATAGTTCACACAAAGATAGTTCATAGCGCAAAGGGCGTTGTTTCGCTCGACCAGATCTTTTGAGTTCGGTCGCTAGGCACCAACCCCGACCTTGATATCGTCCGTAAGGAAATACCGAAGAAGTTGAGTTGCCGGATGTGAATCCGGGCTGGTGGTGGGGGTTGCGTTGATAGAAAACGCCGGTGGAGTTTTGTGCCAGGGAATATTGCGCTTCGTGCCTACCCTACAGATTTCCTGACCACCATCATCCTCGATTTCTCTCTCCTAGATTCTATCCGGCTCCACGGAGCTCGAGCAATTGAAACGCTACACCCATCTACTTTCGTGATCACCGCGCGTTTCATATTGGGTACGTAGACCGCCTCGTATATCGTGAATTCTGACATTATTGCACTTTTTTTTAAACCTTGTGTCCAGTCTAGGCGAGTCCGTGAACCGAGGTGCGAACATGCGCGGATCTGATTAATTTCCGTTCGATCAAGTTACAAACTTTTTTCTCTTCCGCACGTCGCTTTAGATCCGGTGAGCGGAATTTTCATCCGCTGCAATTAAAGAAAGTTTGATCGATAATCTCAACCGAGTATTTGTCATACCGCAGTGTTTCGACGACTTTCCGAGCTGAATTTGAAGGCACAACTTGCCGATACCGGATTTCGGGGTACTGCGATAATTATTTTCCGTACACCTTGTGCCCTAAGTACGGTACGAGTCTGATTTAGTACCAGGTAGACGACCGCATTCCGACACCCGACGCGGCTGGCAAGTTTGCTAAGTGATCAAGTGTCTGGAGGATCCCTTAGCTTGTTTGACCAACAAGCTTGAAGCTCGAAGCTTTCAGAAGGTGCCTACGTCAGCCTTCCGAAGCCATAGAGCTCTTCAAGCACCTAGTTATACAGGTCGTTATGCCTGGATGGGCTCACACCTTTCCGATACTAACCCGTTGCAGTTTTCTGAATCTTAATCAGACACGTGAATATTGAGAGATCAAGAGATTCACAGACTAGTTCAGTTCGGTAGCTTACCGAATTTGAAAATGTCGAGAGGTCGATAAAACGTCGATGGTGATTGGGGCTGAAAATGTGTCAGATAATTGCGAGTTAAAATCATCGACGGTTTTGACAAGAAATCCATTAGCGGGAGTGAGTTATTAATTATAACGTTATCCACTCGCTAAACTATAATTGATACATTTTCATTATATCTTCACGACAGACACGCTCGCGAGCCACCCACGCGATGAATGCTAAGCGTTAAATAATGATATACCGACGTACCGTACGATAAACGGTAACGCTGGCGAGAACATACTTATTCCTCGTCCATTACACCCTTAAACGTGATGCCAAGTTTTTTGTCCATTCACGATCACGCACCACTGGTTCGGAGAGTCTAATCGCCGAAGTTGTGGGAATATGTAAATTCCGGAGAAATCTAGTGCACGACATGATTTTCTCTCGTCCATCTGAGCCGAATATGTGCTAAGCTATCCGCAGTAAAAACGTAATATCGAGAAATTTTACTGGGATTACTACATCCGATATTCATCGCATTCAAGGTTTATATCGAATAGCGTAATGAAATTCGTTGTTGGACGCGGTTCTCATCCGGGCTGTCACATTCATCAGACGTTGCATCAACATTCGGATGAAAAATATTATTACAATGCGTAATGCAATTCCTGCACCGATCCATACAAACGTCATAAGCCAAGCGATTGCCATCGACGAGTCAAAATACCTGAGTTCTACTATTGATGCAAGCCTAGCTTTCCAACTTTTAATGAAATTGAAAGATTCCCAAGTTACCTGATCAGACGATGCCATGACCTCGACGCTTTTACACGGATAAACTCTAGATGTTGAAGAAATAACGTCTTCGATCGTCTCGCGTCTGATAAAACCGATGACAATTGCTCTAATAACTCTGTATAAATAATCTCAAATTCTCTAATTGAAAGTTCAACGTCTGGGCAAGAGTTCTCGTCGAGTAAAGCTTTTCGAATATAAGCTCAACTGGATAAGTTGAGAAGAAGAAGAAGAAGAAGAAGAAGAAGAAGAAGAAGAAGTTGGGATTATGGGGGAGAAAGTAGGACGAGACGGGACGCGACGCAGCGTTTATGACATTCCTGAATGATTGCCGCGAGCAAGAGGAGAATCCTTGATCGTTCTATTACCTTACGCTCCTTTTTACCAATTCGCATTACTTCGCGTTTGCCTTGTAACCGACGTGTCCGATCATTCATTTTGTTCTCGTGTCAGGTCACCCCCGGGGCTTCGGACACGCCTCAGCCATTAACCACCCGAAATACCCACCCCGCAGGTTAACCTCGAGACCCCTTGCCATTTTATTATTGATGATCCATGTTGATATTTTAGCATCGAGACGCATCTCTCGCAATTCAAATGAGGAAAAACAGGGCGGTGGTATACAGATGGTTGAGATTATGCGAGTGTCGTCAGGTTTTACTATCTTCTATTAGGATAATTTTTCGGGCTCTTTTTAACCGTGTGTAGAATATTAAAATCGTTTGATATTCTTAGGCAAATTCATTTCGCATTCACGCCGCAAATTTATCCGTTACATTATTCAGGTACAGCCGATGCAGCATCTGGTTTTACTGGTTTTGATTGAAGGTACTCGATACCATACGTCACCATGTTAATGACCTTTCCGTTTGCACTGGCCCATAAATAATAATTCATTCACGTTTACACGCGCGGTCCAATTGACTCGGCATAAATTAGCATCATATTTGTATACGTAGATGGAAAAAGAGAAAAGGAAAATTAAAACCATATGGAATAAATTAACTCGCTCCCCTGGGTTGAATCGAAAATTGTTTGTCGTTGAAAATTATCCGGAGGGCAAACGAATGGAATATATTGAACAACCCACGTGACAGTGTCGCGTCTTCGAATCGATCAGAAAGTACTTAATACCTGCACCAATATATCTGTATGAACTCGTACCGGCTATCCATTTCGAACGTGACTAAATATTTATTGATATTGACGCTTCCGCTATTCCCGAGAGACGATCTTTCCGTACCTCTGCTACACGGAATTAGGTCAACCTCGAGCACCTGTCTTTCCTGCAGGAGGTCTACCTCTATAAGACGCGAATATGAATGCCCAAAGTGCTCGGCACTTGCGACGATATATTATCATTCATTTTTCTCCCCTTTTTTCTGTGTCTTCGCACCCCTATCTTCAAATGGGTACTCGCAATATGTCCAACAGCTTTGGGTATCCTAATGGAGGATCAACGTCACCAGAGATGAACGTACAAACGGTACCTGCTTGTTAGGATTACATGGAAATCGGCACGAATATATCGTCGAATTTTTTGGTTTATTTTTCTGAATGCTGTTTTGTGTTCTGAAAAACATGTCGTACAGCCCAAGGCGGGAAAACTAGATTCGAACCTCGACGAATTTCTGCACGCAGCCCAAAGTGAGATATAAAAAATCTGCCACGATTTATTGTTCAGGACAGTAAAACTGAGCGGGCGAAACAAATTTCAGCCGGAAATATTGAACATTGTAGAAGTTATGCAACTTTGAGATTTTTATATTGAAGACAAAACTAGTTATTTGTGTGGCACGATCGCAAACAGGGACTTTCTGATTCATTTGCGTGTCGGGCAAGCCTCGAGTTTTTGACAGAGGTAGCTAGAAAAGGTATTTCAAGCTTGGCGAATTCAGCAAAAAATTAGATATCGAAAATCTGACGCGATTGATTGTTCAGGATGGTGAACCGAATGTGAACCCCAAATTTGATCAACAAATACTCAAAATTGTTGGAGTGATTCTACCTTACAGCTGGAGGTATGAAAATCAGTAACTCCTCCAATTCTTAATATTTGTCAGTAAAATTTTGTGTGTTCGCTCGTTGTACAAAAACGCATTCAGAAAAGAATCAAAAACTGTTTGTGATCGATGCTTCTTGTAGCTGTGCATGTGCTCAGATGTTGGGGTGCCAGACTGAATGATGTATCCCAAGTTCGTAGTTCCCGATCGGACAGAAATTATCAGTCTCAATTTAGACGCGACGTCAGACTTCCCAGTCCTTTCAATTGTTGATGCCTTCCCGTTGCTGATCACCGTTTCTGGCGACGTGTGGTATGAATAGATTATTTCGACGTGCACACGTATACGTTGAACATACGTGTCGGGTGAAACAGATCCAGTTTACTGCATAGGGTGTAGTTCGAAATTGTACGGATCGATTGGTGGAATGGCGCCAAAGGGTTCTGCATTATGCATCATAAACCTGTCGTGCAGTCTGGTTACCTGTGGCACAAAGTAACGATCAAGTCTCTCCGGATGGTTCATCTTGCGGATGGTATTCCGGTTCCGTGACGAGCTATTTACGTTGGGAAACAACTTTTACTCGGTGTGTGAGAGTGTGTTCGCGGTCCACACCGCCTCACACTACACACGTTTGCACGGACCGATCGACGAGGAGATGTGATCACGAGGCGATGAATCCGGTAATTGGGACATTTTACATCCTCGTGTCGTGATTTCGTTCGGGGATTTATTTCCCCGGAGTGTTTTACGAATCGTCGTTCTTATTTTCCGAGTCGAATGTAGTATTCGGTGGGATGAAACTACCAGCATTCGGGAGTGCGGATTGAAAATACAGACTGCTTACTTTATGTTAGGAACAACTGGTAACTTTGTTTCCCGGGGGGATTTTGTCCGCGCAGTCGAGAACAATCAATTTCAACAAAAGGGAAGTTAATACTTCAGGTTACAGTTTGAGACTCGGACAGACTGATGATTCGCTCGCGGAACGTCTTCCTTAACTTTCCAATTAAGGTAATAATTTAGCCTCATTAGCCGCGGTTAGGCGAAACCGAAAATTTTTCAAATCCGGATACCCTGCAATTACAGATAAAGTTTTGATCGAATCAAAGGATAATTTAGTTATTTGCATCGCGTAGCCAATCTAGCCTGGATACTTCCCGCCACAAGTCTACCGCGGTAATTGGTATAAAGCCGTCTTTACCTCAGCTGTGGTATAACTTTCGAGTAAGGGATTGTCCGCGAAATTCGCCCTGTCCTAAGGCGTTGAGGTTGCGGTTTTGTCCGTAATTACAAGCGAAAACCCTCTCTGCCTGACTAAAGTCCCGGCACAATCTCTCGCCCTTTCGCCTTTACTTCCATCTCAATCCGCGTGTCGCCTGTCTACCCTGCAACATTTCTCCCAGATCCGAGTGGATTTCGGCGTTTGATTTATAATTCATAACAAATCTCATTTTCCCAGAGGGGGAAAAACGGAATGGCATCAAAGGCCGAAAGTTCGTCCGGGCAAAAACCTTTTTCGACGAGCTGCCAGCTCCGAATAACGATAGGCAGCCGCGTAAAAAAAAATCCAGTGATCTGGAAATACGTCGAAACTTACTGCAACGCGTATTTGGTCAATATTTGCACCGCAAAAAATTCAATTTTCGAACAATCCATAAAAATCTTCGCAGTCTGGTTCGGTCCCAGCGGGGCGGTGGTGGAGGTCGTTCTTCTCTTGATTGGTAAATTCTATTAGCGGGTTCAATATCCGTTGAAATTCCTCGGTGTCAAAGGATCATCGTCATTTTGGTATGCAGGCTGGGACGTATCTTGATCGTAAATTAAAAAATTCCAGGACTAAGCTGCTTCAGGTGTCCGTCACTTGCCAGACACGTATTTTGAACGGGCCTCGAGACCTGTTCCCATGCACGTTTATTCTCGGTAAAAATTTACATACGTGGTCCTTTTGTGTATGGAGAAGCTTCAGAGTCGACGCGCAGCCTAATTAGCAGCTTTGAAGCGCTGCATTCCAACTAGTTCTCATACTTTCAACGGCGTTGGAACGTCGATAATTCGAGAGCGCCAAAAGCCTTGGGAATGGGTCGCGACTTCCGGCGGACCGCGACCTACATCAAGAAAATATACTCCTCGATTTTCGTCACACCGAATAACTTTTGATATCCCGCGATTACTTCGCCTCCATAGTTGAATGTTCAATTGAAATATCAAATCTTTCGGGGCGCGATGCTCGGGCTACCAGAGATTTCCATACCGCATGAATATATATATACATATACATGTACACATATCTGTATATTATACGGCACGTTACGTGTTTCCCTAAGTAGAATCTTCCGATATGTCGTATATACCGAGTATACGGTATATCTCGAACCCACTGCACATTCTGCATTCGTTGTGTTTTACTATCTGACTGTATTCTCTGCCAAGGAAATATTAAATTTCTATACCTGCAGCTGTGGAAGAAGCCCGGAAAACTATGATATGGGATTTCAGAAGGAAAAAAGTCCACAAACAAAACTGACGTATCGCGCGTTTGATGTAGCGATTTAACCCTAGAACGCCACTGACTTTTTTCTTGCCTTCTAACGCCACTACGGGGTGCCGAAATCTCCTCGGCTTTCAACAAGGAAGAGAAGCCCGTGTATCGAGGTCAGTTCAAAATCTAGAAGTTAGTGAAAAAACGATTTAAACAACAGAAAAGTGGCGAAAAAGTAATTTGTGATTTCAAGTTCGTTTGGCGTTCTAGGGTTGAAATCGTTTCACAAAATCGTAAAAAAAATCGCACCAGGTACGTTGTTAATTTATTATTCAAGAAGATGCACGAGTTGACGTAGAAAGCGTGGATTTTCATGCCTCGAAGAAACAAGACCTACAGTGTACCTACAGTGTACCTACAGTGATGAAACATGCAGAAATACATTCAACTCGGTGCATCTTCGCGCTAAAATATGTATCCACACATTTTTTTTTCAACTTTTTTTTTTGGCTGCAAATTTTTCCGCACATTGCGGAGGTGAGATTTCAATTGAAACCCGGGGAAGTTTAATACCGGTAGAATGTATTTTTCAGCGAACACTGCGACGACGAGCAATTCAAACTTTTTAATATCCGTCGTTCCACTTCTAGCTTAATCTTCACCAAAGGATGCGTGGGAATTTACTCTATCTTTATTCGCCCGAGAGTCTCTTTTCTTCGGCATTTTTCATACCCGTAACCAAAGTTACAGGTGCCTCGGCCAAACCTTTCGACAATTCTATTCCTCTCAAAGACCAGGCAACCAAGAAACAACTGGGATCATATAGACAAGGTATACAAGGATTTCGGAAATACTTAAATTGGCTTGTAAATTATTTCTGAAAAACAAAACCGTGGAGCTTATGCCATCCCTGAGAATTTCAAACATTCGTATTATTCGAAGCGAGGTGGGATTTTGCACGGTAAATAAGTAAGAAGACTCTTCTGTTATCTCCTCTATATTAAGAATATGGAATTTTTGCAACAAATTCGCTCTGCAAAAGAAAAATTGTTAATAATTCTCGTATTAGGATGAAATACAGTGTAAATACGTTGCGTATCGTGCAGAGATTACCAGGTCTCAGCCCAGTGGCAGTCCTTGGAGCTCGAGTATAAAAATAATCCATCGGGCAAGGATATTAATTTTATCGATCAGGCCGGGTATTGTGTCTCGGCGCGTTGCTTCGTCCCAACAAAGTGTTTTTACCCCGCTAGCAGAAAACGTGAATAAATATGACTATGAAAGAGGAAAAAATTAATTGAAAAAACTTAGAGGGAAATAAACAAGAACAAAAAAAAAAAAGGTACACCGAAGGAAAATGTGGCTTTGTTGTATATTAAACTTAACTCCGATCACGGTCGACTGCTGCGGTATTTTCCCGTTAAGGGAGAGGCGTTAATGGCTGAGACGCATTGTCCAGCGTTGTGGGCGGGTTGAAAGGAAATCATTAATACGACGTGGGGAACACCGTGCCCATGGTCGATGGGTACGCGTTTCGACACCGCAAAATTTACCCCCCTGCCCCTCGCCGTTTATAACCAAACCGCGAGAAACTTTGGGTAAACTTTTCTCGATCCCCCGTCGTCAGGTTATCGAATGCCGAAGCTCGTCCTTCGTTTTGATCAAATTTATCAACAAAACTGTTCAACTTTCAATTGGCTATTAGACGGAGTGGAGTAATTCAATGAATTGAATTATCGAGATAAAGTATAAATGAGACTTCGATGTACTCGCGTTATAGTAGTATACAAGTATTGATATTTACGTGACGGAATTTTATCGTACCGTATACCTGTGATCAAATTTCACGAATATGTCAAATAGTTTGAGAAGCATCGCCTCGCTTCCTACGCAGTAATTTTCAAAAGGCTGGGAACTCCACCCTCATCGACTTCACTAAACATGTCATGTTAATTTTGTATTGTGACGAATTTTGATATTTCAATTTACCGCAATTACTATAAATATAGTCTTGACACCAAAATCTAGTCATGTTTATAATTCACAACGTCTCATTTTCGAATTGCATACCTCAAACGACTTCGAGATGATCGATACTACGGAAGACGTATATTTTCGTCTCGCCAACTAATATAATTTTTAATCCATTTCGGTAATTTTATAATTATTTTATCCTTAATGTTTACATTTATATTTTTGGTGGATACGACCTTATACCACTAGACACGCGATATTGCAATTTACTTACAAATTGTTAAATTGCTTATTTCTACTTAACACAATCTAACCTTTGAGATAATTCATCTCATTAAATAAAATCTAAACTAAACTTTAGATTACAAGAAATTGAATGTGTCTCATAATTTATTTAGACCCTTCCCTTAGATTCTAGTCAACGATTAGCATTTTCCATTATAAAATGTATTTTCAATAAGTGTTTATTCAACTTTTTCTGTCATCTATTAGTTAAATCTATTAGTTAAATAATTCTGATAAATCATGAAATTTGTTCAACTAGCACAGAGTCATCGTTCCAAAAAATTCCCTGAAAAAGATTCCCGGAATGTACCGTTTTATTCTTCGTTTTTACGTTTATTTTCCCCCTGAAATGTGAATCTAAAAATTCAGAGAACACCCCAGCGATCTTTCGGTTCATCGTATTGTATCTTAAATTTTACATCTTTTTCAGTCGTCCTTCGGTTCGTTTGAGAAGTAAAATTGCTAAGTAAGATAATAAGCACAGTCGCGTATTTCATAATTGATGTATCAACCGAGTGTCTTTTTTCCCTTCACATATTCAGCTTTCAGATAAATAAAGATACACGTGGAACGTGTAAAAGTAATGAAAATCGATCCTCGCGAAATCGATGTGTTATCAAACTCGTTGATGTTTTTTTTTTCATTCTTTTTTTTGTATTTTTGAGGTCAAATATTAGCAGACGGACTAAAAACGTTGGGTGTTGGAATTCCGCGGCGTTAAATCTGACCGCGTTAATGCCGAGCTCATGACAAAAAGCACCGTAAACGTTGTCGCGTTGTTTCATTGGGGTTAAAGGTTTACGTGCGGTAACTATTTATTTTCTATTATCCCAGAATAATGCCTTCGAGAGCGGCGTTATATCGTTGGCCAAAGCGAGCCAAAGTAGCGAATGGAATAAGAAGGAAATAATGGAATAGCCTCTGCGACTTACCTCGAGCACTGATGAACAAACCCGGACCTTGATAGTCCAACTTTATATCACTAAAGTTTTTCCATCTTCTTCGAACCAAAACTGGACTCGTCCACTTGATTATTATAATATTAGGCGCTATTCGCGCAAACTTTAGGTGTACGACCGATTTCTGAATGATTCTCTGTCTGATTTCCACTGATTTCAGCAGTGAATAGCGGAAGCTTGGATCTCCGTGTGCTTCTAGTTCCGGGTTGATATGATCGTAGTCTTTGCTCAGAGGTATCGTCACGTCGGAAGGATAATCAGTTTTCGATCCTGATGAGAAACGGTGAATGGTTTTAATCCGGGCTGCTGAGTCGTGATGAAAATGAGTTAGAGATTCTTAGATTCTCTCTTTGGATGGAACCGATGCTTATTAGATTGATCATGGCCCCTTTTTCTTTCCTCGCGCCTTTTCGCTGGCTCATGTAGCCACTCAGTGAATTAGTAAGTTGGACGTTTCCTTTTCCCCCAAACAAAAAGGTGTCGACGGAAATGTAAGGTAACTTTATCGCCAAGGGAACGGAATAGATAGATGAAGAGGGAAAAATCCATTAGCTTCTCGTGCGGAGGCGCACGGAGTTCATGACGGGAGCTTTATTTCGCTGTGTCAAACATCCGTTTGATCGTATTTACATATTTCGCGTCAAAGAACAAATGGATATATTGAATCGGAAATAACACGCGATATGAAAATCGAAAAAAATTCATCCAAAAGCGAGAGAGCGCTCCACGAAAGCTTCATTTTTCGTCTGATCTCGTTTCATTCATGTGATTCCAAGAATTTTATTACATCGTAAGAATTCACCTTATTTTACGAAGGATTAAATTGACGATCGCCGATAATTACGGTGGATTACGGATACCAATTTTGTGTTGAAAAAGCTTTTCAAGTCACACGTCGATTTCGAACCGGAAATCAAACCGCCGAACGAAATGGTCTGTTTCATTCACGGTGCAATCAATCAAAATCATTACTTTGTTGTCACGTCAAAAATGTCGGAAATTAAGGCCGATTTGCTCGGTTGCCCGCGGGTCCCGGTCGTAGGGTAAGCTTGCTATCGATGGACCCCCTTAGCAATGTTGGTCATAAAAATTGCATTTTGAGTCGAAAATGCAAAACCACTGGTGGATGTTTTCTTTGAAACCTATTCTACAGAGCAGTCACGAGTGACCGAGGTTATTGTTAATCTCGTGTTATTTATTACCGATTTTCTTTTTTTTTGAATTTGGTCCATTCATGGCAACCCTGCTCCATGAATGGACCACCCCATCTCCTCCGATGGACCACTAAAAATAATTAACATAAAACCATATAATGACCCAATATATTGGTCTAAATGATGAATTGCTGACGTATAAGTAGATTTTCGAGATTTTTATTAGAATAGCAGTCTCGAATCTTATAGAATGGATTTTAATTGCTCAGTAGTAGAACGTAAGATGGACTTATCATACTTAAGAACGCTATTACTCACAAAATAGAAGTAATATTTCTTTTTAATTTCACACGACTGCGAAAAACCAAACCATTTATCCGACGTAGACTCAATATGAACTAGATGAAAATTCTTTGATTTTACACCTCTATGAATTTCAAAATAATCTCCAAGTATTTAAAAACAAGATAAAAATACGTTCAAATGAATTGTGGGTCGACCACGATAGATGCTCTCAAAAGTGTCTTACAAACTGAAAAAAGTATAAATGCCTTCCATGCTGGTCCATTCATAGCGCTGTTGCCCGGTCCATCTATGGAAATTCGCATCGCAACACGCAACCTATCCTATTACCACAGGATGAAAAGATACGAAAAAAAGTTTCGGTATCATTTTGAAGAGCGAATTATAAGCTTCAAAATCATCCAACACGATTTAGGAAAAATCACCGATACAAGGGTTCAAACACGTTTGCAAAATCCGGAAAAATAAGATCAGAAAGGGCAAATTCGTACCTCACTCAATTTCAGCACACCTATGGCACCCATGTGACTGTTTTTAACATGGCCACTCTTTGGTCACTGGTAGACTTGATTCGCACTCATAGCAACGCCAAGCACCAACACATACCTGAGATATACCACCGGTCCATTGATAGCAACCTTACCCTATATAAAAATAATCCAATGCATCCGTCAGCAGCTGACATGACGGTAAAAGTTTCATAACCCATCGTTAATTGAATGAAATTCTCTTGGAGTTATTCAAATAGTCATTGACGTCGATCTAGAGCGAGGAGCGTCTTATTTGCCCAGGATTATTAACTTCCGTTTCAACTAAACCGGTATATAAAGACACGTAAATCAACCGCAGGAACAGGAAGTGGGCAGATCCACTTTACACAGAAATTTTTTACAAGAATTTAGATCCGGCAAATTTTGTCGAGCCTGTAACCGGCCGTATTTCACCTGATGGCAGGCGCCTGGTTCGCGAGCTCGACATAATCCTAATTGAGAATGAATTCGAACACGCAAGTCAAATTATCTAAGTATACCTCCCAGGCTTGCCACGAGGGAGTTAAGTACAGGTTTGGGTCCCCCGTGCATTTTTAGTGATCACAAATAACTGACCCTGCAGGCTGTTCGTTATCCATCCAATATACGGTAGGCTAGCGATGAAAGAATTCATACGCGGTATAGAAAATGTGGTTTCATCGAGTCGCCTCTTCCCTCCTCGTTATTAAAGGGGGAGAGTTTTGATTTGTTTGATTTTAAAATACACTTCTCGTCTGGTTGACTCGCCCTCGGTTAGCGAGTATTTATTCGGCTTCTGTTGGTATTTCATGACTCACTGGAAATTATGCTTGGCTGGTATTTTGGCTAAATATTTGCCAGCTCTATGTGCGGTTTGAATCATCGACTCTGGACCATTGATTATTAATCCGCACCCGAGGAGGCTGATCTACGTTTGGTAACAGAATTACCAAATATACTATCGATGAGTCAGGAGCTGCTGGTCCGCATAATTATGCGAATTAATAAATCAAACGGATGCTAACGATGATAATTTACGGACCAACTTATTCCGGATTCCGTCTGTCTCAATGACCCGATTTTCCTCTACTCTTCGAACAGCTAACCTCGGAAATTTGTTCAAAGAGCATACGATGAATCCCAGAGGACTGTGTACGATCGTATGCGTTGAATATCGCCCATTCTGGGCATTGGGAGAGGTTCAAATACAGCAAAGCTGTTCCAACAAACCGCTACACGTTCAATTCCGTTTTGTAAATACCGATTTTCTCTCTGTTCTCGAGCTTTCTTTTTTTTTTTTCGTTCAACCACAGTGTCTGATCGTTATTCATTACGTCTCTGATTGTATCGCAGCTTGATTCTCCTTTGCGCGTCGTTATTGGAGTGGATCCCTTTTATAGATTGAAAAAGAAAAGTTGAATGTAGCTCCAAATTACAGCTGAATTATATCAAGAGCAAACTTTGTTCGTCTATAATTATTCGATGTCCACGAATCGCTGATCCTCTCGTCATCGATGTAGAATAATGAATTGCGCGTATTCATTTACTCTGTGCGAAATCAAATTTAATTTACCTTCAATATTGTATCATTAACAACGCTACCCGACATTCGATATGTGTAACGTGATTTTTCCGTGATATTGATGAGCATTGTCAGTGACTATATAACAGAAGCCGAGATATTACAAAAATATTTCAATTTATCGGACTAGGCGAACCAAATTAATTAATTTCTTGGTCCCTACCTCGGAGATGTGGAATAAAAAATGTATTCTTTTTATCGGTTTTCTTCGGTATCTCCAAAGTTTTCAGGCTCGAATAAAGGGAGAGTCTCCCCTTGGTCAGGGACCCAAAATTGATTAATTTGCAGGTTCGCCTAGTCCGATAGAAATTGAAAAATTTGGAACGTAACGATTGCGAGGGATAGAGTCTACCAGAACGAGCTGAGATATTGGCTGAAGCATTGAACGGATTCCTCTGTTCGCTTCTTCCTTTCTTCGTTCCATCCTTTCGCGGAACTTCAGCAGGCGGTTACGTAGGGAATAACTAGTAGAAAATTGGAGTTACTGGAAAATTGCAGCCGCCTTCCGCCCGGATCGCAACTAACTCTTGCGGAAACGTCGAGGTAACTGTATAAACCTGGGTCAGTTTATCGTTGGTCTTTGAAAAAGTTCGTCGTTCGACGGACTTTGGTAAATTTTTTTCTATTCACTTCGAAATTCGATGCATAGTTCATATCCTGCTGTTACATTTCCACGTACTACACTTTACTTATTCTTATATGTACTCTGACAACGTATGCAACTTGGGTCACGTATTCATACACGAGCAATATCCACAAGCGCGAAACCTATACCATTCGCGTTTTAAGTGGTAAAACTTACAATCTAGCATCGAGGATGTCTTTGAAGTTTACAAACTACTGGCAAGTGCCCGGGGTTCGAAAAACTTATACAACTTTTGAGTAAAACTTTACGTGGTACTTCGGACGTTTCTATGTCAGTTAACTTTTCGTCTGTACGAGCTGGGATGATAATAATAACAATAATAATAATAATAATAATGAAATAACTTCACTCGCAATATCTTCAACTCTTCCTGTACTTGCCAGAGCCACGAATATGCTTTTTTGATTGATCTCAAACTTTTCCTGATATTTCGGCTCCTTCAGGAAGACAATATCGAAAAGTCCACCGCTTGTTTTCTAGTTTTGCCGTTAAAAAAAGTTTAACGATTTTTCATTAATTCTACGTAGCATGGAAAATATTCCTCCACAACTCGCCAGATTTTGGAAAGTAAATGCTAGGTTCTTGTGAATTACTTTTCACTCTTGCTCTGGGACATGGAACTATCATTGAGCCAATGATCGTCGCGACAGATCGTAAAAAACGATGGCGATACCAATGCCATAAATCCGTGTATAATCGCTATCTTTCATCGGTCGTTTTTTTAACCGGGCAAAAACCACGTCAAAGCTCCTCGGCGGCTGTTACTCTTCTGAAAAGTTGACGGCTGCAGAGATAATCTTTGGGGAAAAAAAAAACAGAAATAAAAAATGTATATGGGGCATTCCATGTCAACTCGACCAATGATTTTCCCTCAGCATTTTTGAATCGCTTCATAATTTTTTATACGATTTTCCTATCTCAAAATGGCACTCCCAAATTTTTTCAGATTTTTTCCGCAATCCGTTAATTTTTTATTAATATTCAAACCCATCTAAAAAAAGGTTCTTTTTTTAAATCTAAAAAAATTCGCAAAAATCTAGTTTTTTATTCCAATCATTCTGCCACTTGGCCCGTGATGGGACCTTTTTTTAAATTTTTTATAGCACTTTAAACATTTTCATCAATCTTGCGACGTTACAAAAAAATCGCCAAAAAATCTCAAAAATCTAGTCTTTCATTCCGATCATTCTGACACCCGGTCCAGTATTATAGTGTTGGACTCTCAAGACCAATTCTCAAATATTCTCGATTTTATAACGAACATAATTTTACCACCAACAGCTCGAACTTCAAGTCTAAGAATAGGATAAAAATGTAAAAATCATTGATTTATAATTAATATTTATTCATTTGTAGTTCATTTATCAACTTGCAGAATACAAAGGCAGTGAATCCCCAATTTTTTTAGATTTAAAAAAAGAACCTTTTTTCAGATGGGTTTGAATATTAATAAAAAATTAACGGATTGCGGAAAAAATTTGAAAAAATTTGGGAGTGCCACTTTGAAATAGGAAAATCGTATAAAAAATTATGAAGCGATTCAAAAATGGTAAGGAAAAATCATTGGTCGAGTTGACATGGAATGCCCCATATACATTTTCGCTCGTCAGTTCGCGACGTATCTCGGTGCGGAAGTTATGTCAGCCAGTCAGTGCTCATAACGTGGCACAGAGATTGGCATCCAAATTACATTTGTCCGTATCGTGGCACATTAACAATATTATACCTGAAAAAAGAGTCGTGTAGGTACAGATATTCGCGTATTCGCGTTTTTAAGCTACCCATCCGCCAGCCTCTGAATTTACAGTATTTTTCTGGTCAAAAAGATATTACCGTTTGATTATGAATTAATTTGCCGTTTTCGAGCATTTTCGAGCACCCCCCAATTTCTTGTAAACAAAATTCCAGTCAACCACCGAATCGATTTTTGTGAAATTTGCACAAGATTGACTGTATTTACTCCGAAAATGTGCAAGTGACTTTGTATGCACTTGATCCCACTTCCGGTCTAACCCTTTGTTGTCAGACCGGGTAGAATTGACCCATACCCGATTTTGGGGCTAAATATCTATGAATCATATCATTGGTTCTGAGTACCTACTTTTTCTGGAACGTTCAGTATCGAATTATGTTTTCCTTGAAGTATCCCATTCAGGGCCGGAAACTTTCAAGGGGAGGGTGTGGAGGAACTCCACATGCGCAAAATAACTCTATGCGCCGACAAAATTTTGAATGAATTTATTTCCAAAAACAAGACTCGTCGATGTGCTTTTCAAGTGGGTAACGATGAATAAACGAAATGAAAATCTTCAATTATTGGCGAAATCCCCCCCCCTCCGCCAACTCCACAACCTCAGCGAGCACAAGTTGCCGGCCCTGATCCCATTCCAAAAGCGTCACCCATAAATTTTATGAAAAACTGTTGAATTCCAAAAAGTTGTGATATGCCAAGTGAAAAGGCGTATATTTTGATCGTTGATAGTTCTGCATTTATATTTGAACCTGTCGACAGGTTATTTTTGAGATATCAGCAATTGGTACTCGTTCTAGAATGTTCAAAGTACGTCCCATCATGAGGTATTTTATTTATTTTTTGTTGAAATTGGTGCAACGCTAACTCCGTCAATTTCGATTGGCTTTATGTAATTTTTTTTTCGATTCTCTGTGATTTTTAATACAACACTCAGAACACTTTCTAGTTATACTTATTATTCATATGAGTTAAATGTGGCAATATCAACTATTTTTCATAGTATTCTCAACCCTAATTTCAGTTTAATTGACTATTTTTATAGTCCTGTGAATCATGAAATCCGACAACCATATGAATTTTTCTCAGTGTATATTCAAACGAACTAGCACTGTGCAATCGTGCCTCACAACGAGCTGGTTTTCAGTGATAATGAGAATATTTTGAATTTTGCAAATGTCACTTTAGATTCGCGATCAGCGACCGGACTCGAAAAACCATGGTGTACAAATTTTCATTCAAATCCGTTCATCCGTTCTCAGGACTTTATTCTCATCCTTCTTGATTAATTATTTGGAATTCCGTTATTTGAATAATTCTATCAAAACAGTACCGAACCAATCAAAGCCAAAATCTAATCAATTTTAAGTGAAGAAAGGCCGCGTCGATTGAGCTCAATTTAATCAAAATTCGATCACTCGTTTTTGACATATATCGACGTACCGAAATTTGATCACACACATAGTATAAGATACCAATGTGCACTTGAAAATGGTCAGAGGTGATTCTCTAGACTCCAAAACGTGGAGATCGAGTGAAAACTGAGTGAAAACTCCTTGAAAAAAGACAATGAATCGCATTCTCACCCAAATTAGTGTTTATAACAATAAAAAAAAAAGAAAAACATTCTCATCAAACCCAATTGTATCGACGAGAGTTTTTAATGCCGATACCATTGTTTCGGATTCGTTTGTTTGAGTCCCGAGTGGCTGTTATCGCATTCCGATTGTTTCTCGATCGACGCGAAGCTTAGCTTGCATTACAAATTTCCCTAGGGGTGGCTGTCAGGCAACATAGCAATAGCGGAAAAGGAATCATGAAAATTACCTATCTCGGATTAATAAAAGATTAACGAGAACTCTGACGGGGCTCTGTCGTAAATATTAAAGCCTACGCGATACCAATCTAAACCCTAATTTCCTCCCCACGTACGTGGTTATCGTATGTAAAACGAATAAACGCGATCAAAGTATCTCAATATGAGTTTCAACGCTGTATTCATTCTCCAGACATTTGACGAGCGAATTCCCCCGAAGGATATTATCCCGAGGGTATTCGGTCACTCATGTAGCATTACCGGGCAGCTCCAGAGCGCCGTGAGGGGTCACCCTTTAATAATTCCAGCACCTACGCGCACCCTTGTAATGCGCCAGTCAATCAACGTAGATCCCCATCAAACCCCTCGCCCATGGAATATATCACGGAGCCCCGCCGCGATTGGCTACTTAATGTTAAATCGGCGTATTTTATTAGCCGCCTTTACCCTTCACGTTTAACTTTTTCCCTTCGCGTCCGCGCGGTACCAGATCGCCGCTGCGGAGGCCAGACTCGACCAAGGGTTGTTGATGGGTATAACACAGCTGTATCGCTACGGTAAGAAATAGGCGAGATATAAATTAACCTTCGGTGATAAAATTGTGGTCGATCGTCACTCTGAGGGTTGTAAAACTTTCGATGCTCCCCAATTTCCCGAAGGGAGAGAAATACTTTGAAAAGCTCGCGGTTTACTCCCTTCCCGTGTTTCCGCCCCCCGTTTGGATGAGAATTCTTACGGAATTTCGCAAAATAATTAACCGTATACCACCGTCATTTTATGATCAAAGTAAAAAAATTGGAAGCTGTTACCGAGTTCATCTTTCTTCTTTCCTCTCTTTGACGGGGAGAAAATTGGGTCTAAATAAAGACTGAAGATCTCGCACTCGCCGTGATAGTTTGCGAGATAAAAAATGATGACAATCGGAGAAAAAGTTTTCGGGCCTATTGCGAAAAATACTATAAATCACACTTACTTCATCGTTATCACTTCTGAGACTATTCCTTGCAGCGAGACAGCTTTTATTGCCCCCAGGGGCTGAGAGGATTCAAAATCCAGCTGTTTGAAACAATTCTTGTTATTTTTACATAATTAGTCTTTAAAAATTGTATCTGTATAAAAATTCTTTTCATTTCCTCGGTTTCAGTCACGATGTTTATTCTTTGGGCATATTTGTCCAATCAATAAACGAACGAGCATAGAAATATACCGATATCTGTGTGGATTAGATTAACGTGGGTTACTCAATTCACTTTGTCATCAATAACGGAATTGCGGATGTGTGCTCATAGTTCGACAGGTCTTTGTGATAAAATGGAAGGGAATTAATAGAAAAGATGAAAAAAATATATTCTGTCGATTGAAACCGGGATAAAATATCGAATGGAATAAAATAAAGGTAGACTTCCACCAGGGCAGAATACTTGAATCGGAGAACCGCCCATTTTGGTATATATGTAGTTTCGATACTTTATATCAATTTTTTCCACCACTAGGTTATCCACTAGTCGGTTTTTCATTCAGATATCACCAAATTATAGTGGCGAATAAATATAATATTTTCAGATTTTTTAATGAAGCATATCGATACGTACACACACACAGTCTTTATTACAGCTCCAAGACAGCGACGGTTATGACAAGGGTGAGGTGTAAATAACTGAGAATATAAATAATTTATACATGAAAATTGAATTCGTGCGGAGGCTGACACCCCGAAGGCGAATTACTGTCATTGCCCTGGTGAATGTTGCCACGGTCAAGGTCTGACGGTATTGAAGCTGTCGTATCCGTCGCGGTGCCAATTTGATCTCCAACCCTTTAACCCTCGATCGATCGTTTGCTCCCATCGAACCCAAATAAACCCTCGCGAGTTCGGGCTGGGGTATTCCTCCAACGTGTGGCCTGTAACAATGAACGAAAAGTGATTAATTCCATTTCAATCATTTTCCGACGTCTTGAATTTTTCCATTTTATCGAACCAACTATCCACCGTGCAGAATAAATGCGGAGGATAGACGAATGCTGGGATGAATCTATAATCCACGGATCTGTGGAAATTTTCGTTTAATTAAAACGGTCGAATATTTTTTCTCGGACTAAGCTCGTTCGGAGTTTTGGTCGCGTGGTAATCGCGGCTATCGCTATATATGTATATATCTTTTTTTCAACCTCTCCCAATCCTCTTCTGCGCCGTTGATTATCCACCGTTGAAATCAGCAGTTCGCGTTACCCATTAAAACCACGCTAGCCCAAGCTGACGAATCCCCCGTATTTTAGGCGCCTATTTTTCGTTTCACGACTTTTAACTGTGGAATAAAAACCTCCAGGAGAGAATCTACGCGGTTGTGACGACCGGGAGGAGGTTTCAGTTTATAGGAAAGAAAAAAAAACCGGCTACCAGGCCAATCAGCGGAATACTACCTCGTAAAATTTCAATCTTCGATCCATGCAAATTGCAAACGAACTCGAATGCCTACACGGAATCGGGTTTTATTTATGTCTTATTATACGTCACAGTCGGAATAAAGTACGTCCGGATAAAGTTCAATTAGAGCATTCGTATAGGAGTAATATAATTCCAATTAGTCAGTGTGAATTTTTGCACACTCGGACTAGTTGATTCACCCGATAATTTCGTCTTTGTTATACAGGATCTGATCGAATTATCTCGCAAATTAAACGAGTTAGCTATTTTCTGGCAATTAAACTGAATTAAATTGTAACTGAAAATTGCGATATTATTCTACGCTAGAAAACGCGCAATATGTTCTTCACCGGATCTGCACTCTACTGCTTTTTTAAATTGGAAATTCGCTATTGGAAATTCATACACGTTGATATGAATATCTGGTTTCTCTAAACTTTTCTCAATCAAATACCGAATTGAATGATTTTGTCAACAAGATTTCAAGAATAACTAATCACCCGCAAAGGAAATAGGTAATCAGATCCCACGATCCGTTTCGCAATTTAAAAGCTCTTAAAAAGATTGTTGAGCGTTGATTGAATCCATATCCTTTTTCGTTCTAAGAAAGACGAAAGAACAATGAACCTAAGAAGAAAGAAAGTACTCGGAATTTTCATTAAGATTGAATGGAAAAAAAGGACAGCATCGAGAGTAGCGAGCTCAGCCTCATAAATTCAAAAATATATCCAAAGGTTGTAAGTCAAAGTAAGAGAAGGAAAATAATTGATCACTTGTAGTACCACTCTACCACTCGTCCAGGTATAATTGGCTCGTTGATATATCGACGGCCCTCGAGTAGCCATATTTCGGGGGAAGGTCTCCCCTTATATATTCTGGTTTTAATTCTTTATTTGCGAATTCAACAGTGTGTACACCCGCGATCAAATATATAATAATAATTGTCAATTGCCGAAAAGATGATACAGAGGCAAAATATAAAAAGGGAGTAAAAAACGAGAAAGAAGAGTCAGGCCGTCTGGCAACTCATGCTGCAAAGTCATTATCCAACAACCGTGTAACAATGTCGTCGTTTCACTCCTGAAAAAAGTCGCCTCTATCGGGTTCGGTGATTTTCCGAGAATCGATGGGACGGAAATGGTCTTGTGTTGACTGCATGGCTCCGGGTCACGAGCGGGGCTTAGGGGTCGCGGGGTTGTGGGTTGTGGAGGCGTAAGGGACGCGTCATTAGCTTTTGAGATGTCTAACGAACTGAAACACCCCGTGACATGCCGTCCGACGGTTCAACGAGGCACGAACCCCTTGTCGAAAAAAAGAAAGAAGAGGTTGAAAAAAACGTTCGCACGGATTGGAAAAGGGTGGATGACCTGTCTGAGGAATCGAAGATTGAGGGAAGAAGGTTTCAAGTGGCCTTCCGTGCTGGACTTCCCACTAGCCGTCCGCATTTTGTTCTTCGACAATTAATTTCATTCACAATACACGGTCAATCAGTGTCAGTCCCTTTTTCTGAAACATTCTTTGTCTTCACTGAATTTTAAAGTCTGTAATATTGTGAATCACTTTCTGATTCTGACTCACGGTGTGCACTGCTACTGTTACCAAAAAGAGGTGGATGAGAGCTGCTACAACGTGTTCTTTCTTCTTTGGAGCCTTGAATTTTTAACGACAAATTTTCCCTCTTCTTCGCATCAAGTATACAGCTATACCGGGTACTTGTTTACTCAGGACAGCTTTACTCTTTGTGAAAGAAAATTAGCCGTTAGCTTCTACCGTGATAAAAGAAATTAGACCTCGAAAGGAAAACCGAGAAAAACATCCTCGAACAGCGATCCCTATAGTCTAGAACAAAAACAACTGACAAATGACAAGGTTCGAGAAGCAACAATTAAATATCCAGCTGAGCTGGTACTAATTAAGAAAATGATAAAATTTATAAGGTAAAGAAATCAGCCTCTGTCAAAGTTTCAAGTTATAAAATGCTTCCCGTTATCGGATGCTATTGTTCCATTCGCGTATTAAACGGTAATGTCTCGAGCGCGTTTGCTGTCTGACCATATCGCGCCTTTTCCACTATCCGGCGCCGTCTGACCCGCGAGTCGCTTGCTCTACTTGCGCGGCGTCGTTGCCGATACCGTACTATAGATTATCAGCGAAATAAGTACAGGATATTTGTTCCATCATAGTATACTTGGTAATTTGAAAGAGAGAATTATTTTATAATTCATCCTCGTAAATGTGAGATTTTTAGTCCTTTTCCGATCTCGGAGAGAACTTTTGTGGATAATTAACGGCTACGGGTCGACGAGGAGCAATTTCAAACTGTTTATTACCGAGGAGGTCTCGACCAATTAAAAACTTGTTTTAATACAGTTAATTATAAGTTTGTTCGTATAAATAAACTAAAAACCTTCTTTACACTCACTCGTGATAAGAAAATTCAGCAACTCCGCAGCGAATCATCGGCGACTGAACGACGCTTGAAGGAAAAATAAGTTGAAAATGTTTTTACAAAAAAATTGCTTTCAAGACTCGCAAGCGATGAAGCCATTTATAGAGAAGGAACGGACGAGACCACCTCGGCACGTAAAAAACCAACTCGCTTCCCATGAATATGTAGAAGAGGTGAAGGTGCAGGTCCAGGAACTCAGAGAAGTCATAATTAAGCTAGACAAGGAGCTCTGGAGTGTAGAAGTTCTTCTATCGAAAGAATTCTCGTGAGCATATCCACAGCACGTATAACCTAGATGTTACTTCTACGTCTCTCCGGGTGCTGCTGCACCTCCTTTGCGCTATTATTCCTGTAATAGAGTATCTGAAGCGACAGAAACAGGAGCGAAAAAGCACGAATGTAAAATTTACGAGATGGTTAAAGCCGTTGCTTTTAAAGCTCGCCGAACATAAAGCGGAAGTACAAGTTTTGCTAACCTTGGATAAAGTTCTCCCTCCAGTTTGGGGTCCCGTTTAGGGGAATACTCTAATGTCCCGCGTCGCCCGCTTCGCCAGACAAGGGGCGCAGATGAGTATCAGGAGGACGCTGGCTCCCAGCAGCATCAGCAGGACGATTCCGAAGGACCAAAAATTAGTGGTCTTAGGAACGGCGAGTTTTTTGACCGTAGGTAAAGCGGCGACTTCTTCCGCCGTCACCCCCATCCGTTTGGCCTTTAGTATCAGGGATCTGAGGCGCCGCGACGCCTTCTCGCACGACATCGTTATTACTTCCTTATCTCCGATCTTCTTTTGCTTGTTTTTTCGTTCTCTTATTCTCTTATTTTCCCTTCTTCCTCCGGCTGTTTGTTCGCTCCTCGTCAACCGCCACCCCTTGTTTTCTCAAACCTCTTCAAGGATATGAAAACCTCAACAGGTTCGCGGTGGTCAAACCGAATGTCTACCATGTCTACCAAAACCAGGATAGAAATGTTTGTTTTAACCTCTAATTTCATCGACCTTTCCAGGTAAATGGTTGGCCGATTTCAGCTGATTCTTAATCTCCTATCTCGCTATTTCTATCGATATCGTCGTGATTTCGATAATGGAGAACAGAGGTACCAGAACAGAATTGTATCACCGTCGTTAATCAGCGCCGAGTGATAGTTGACTTGATGATAATTGGCTTTCAATAATCAGTGATTCACTGCTAGTTGGTGGAAAATTTTTATTTCTATTATTTCTGATTGAATCATGAGAATTTTAGCTATTGAATATTTCAAATTGAGTTTTCAGAACGCAGGACTTTGTCGAGTCATTTCGGCCGATGCATCTTTGGTCCTATTTTTAAAAAACTTTTGAGAAACGAAGTTGAGAAAGTTTAAATTACATTCACAGATAAATCACTGCAGCAGAACTATTTTCCGAGATCGTATTGCATCTTGTATAGTCGAGACAGTTTATTTATTTGATTCAGACGTTTTGGTACTTTTGTTTTCTTACAGCTTGAAAGTAAAGTATTCTCTCTCTTTCTCTCTATTCACTAGTTCCATCGAGTAATTGAACTTCTATTTATAGCACGAAAAAAGAAATAGAAAATGAAAGACCGTAGATCCGCTTTATTCAGCAAAGTTTCAAACAGTTTAGTCCATTCAATTAGGTACGTAGTTTTACGGAACCCTCCTTGATTCCAGGAGAAGAACAAACAGGGAAAATTACGACTTTTCGGTTCTCGACGCGAATATCTGTCGGCGAAGCACACAATCCTACACGTTGAAATGAAATTTTCATACTTCTCGAAAGTTTTTAACTCGATTAAAAACCAATTCTCTTTCTTTTTTTTATTTTGTTTTGTACCTAACGGTACACGAATATCGCTAACTGACAACACTTTTCAAACTTTCAACCGAGACCCACGATTCAGACTTCAGACGAGAAATTAGATATTTTCTTCACGTCAAGAACATCTTCTCTACGTAACTAATTAACGAATCGGTTCTCCGCGGAGAGTAACTTCCCTTTTCGATAACGCAATTTGAGCAGTATTGTTTTTTACCTTATGACCATCTATCGCGTGTACCTTTGTGTCCTGCTCCCAATCGGAAGCAGGAATCGCGTCACTACATAAGCGGGTTGAATATCCGTAGAAAGTTTGGTCGCATTACTTTTTTCAATTGATATAGTAATCTAGTTTTACTCGACTGAACAGTTTCGAAGGACCGGCGCTTCGATATTGAATTGAAACTTTTTTTTAAAAAGAAAAGAAAAAATGATCAATTTTTGGGTACGTTTTACTAAAGCAGAACCACGTGTTGCTTATGCTGACGCCAAATCGCCGCAAGCTGCTTGCTCTCGGGCGTCGCGACGCTGACTACCAGTCGACGGGACGCTCCGAGCTTTATTGGAGTGCTCCCACCCCCGCGACTCGACGCCAGGCGTTGCGACGCGTACCGATATATTCTACGGGACGTTGCATGCTTTGCTGCTTTCTAGAGCATAACTTTCCACCTTCGCGTCAACTATTTGTCATACTTTGTAAAAAAAAAAAGGCAAAATAATTCTGCAACCCAATCGAAAATTGACAACATTGATAAGAATCGTTGGGCATGAATAATATTATGCATGGAAGAGATGATGAACCGAGGGGCAGTTTGGTCCTGAAATCAGGTTTACTCCCTGGTTTGAAATCGGTTGAAATCAGACATAGAACTCGCTTTGAAATTATACGAAATCGCTCCGAAATTCGCTGAAATTCCTCATCATCGGCAATGACGAATAAAGTCAGATACGTATGAAATCGTACAAAATCATGCGAATCGTATGAAATAAAATGATGAAATCACTTGTACACTCAAAGTTTGAATGAATAGGCCCTTTTGATGAACGATCCGATGGAAATAGAGTCGGCAAATAACCGAAGAACCGAACTTAATTGAAGTGGAACTCCTGTTCACATCAATTTCTACGAAGCAAGTTATGCGACCGACGCTAATGACTTCAGTTCCAACATTTCCTAACTTACTTCGTTCGTGAAGATTGCTAGACAATTTCCTACAAGAAGATGAGTAATTCTTATTCATCCCGTGATAAACTAATCTGAGAATGGTGTGGTGTGAGTTTCAAAGAAACTTATTCACTTTAGATTTGAGCTTGATTACCCACATCTCAGGTTCTGCAGATGTTCTTGTTTTAAACAGAAATACAAAAATTGGACACGATTGTTACCGACGTTTTTGTGGCAAACTTCGGAACGGTGGATTCTATAGGACAAGTTTGTAGGCCGTTGGTTGGGCTCCGAGCTATTGACGTATCGACGCATCGATCTATAGCCGATTCAGTGACCCCTGGTATTACCTCCGGAATATTCAGTGCCCGGAAATATTTGAGGAGTTGGCTGTAATTGCTATCGGGTCCAATTTGAAACAGAAGCTCAGAGGCATGCTGGTGGCGTAATGACTCGGGAACGGAGGTTCAAAGTAAATTTCCTCTGTGGGTGACGATGCCCCGATACTTGAAACTGTAATTTCGTAAGAAGGTCTACTACTTCGACACCCACTTCGTCAAAGCCGTTGAAATACAGCGGTGAGATTTTCGTACATGCGGTAACGAAGTGAAACGTGCCGGCAAGCCATTCGCTAACGTGTAACGACATTTTTACGTACACTACGTCATCTTAATGCCTAAGGTTTACGTCAAAATTGCTGTTTCCTCGGGGCTTAACCAAGTTTCGTACACAGCTTGAATAGACCACACTCAGCCCTCATCCGAACATCCGAGATCGTCATGAGTTCGGACATTCGTAAATTTGCGTGAACGTGTAATGTATTTTTTCAGCTAAGTACGGATCAGTGTGTCAGTCATGTTACAGTCTTCCTTTACCGCAGCAGTATTAACTGTTTTCTTTGAGTTTTCTTTTATCCACCGCACCGGGAAGTTTGGTAAATTGCAAAACTTTGTATAGTCTTATATTTGAGCGCGTCAGGCAGTGTCCAATCATACAACCGAGGCACGGAAACGGCGGGTAGCTGTACGATCCGGTAGTTGTGGGAAGCTGAAACTCCACTTCAACTTCTACTCCCATCTTCTATTTTCCCGTCTTCTTCTTTCTCGTATACTTCCGGCGAAACGAAGGGAGTTAGGGCATAGGGAGGCAGGGAGGGGGGACAAAGTCCAGTTCTTCGAGTGGCCAGTTCGGACGGAACTGGATCCCTTATAACTTCGGGATTCCACCGTACGGAAACCTGGCAGCATCTGTGCAGTTTTAATTAAATAATGTGATTCGAGAACGTGTCTGAAATACCGGCGATTCATCTTCCCTCCACCTCTCCACGCCAGCCTACCCCGAACGTTCACGACGTTCCGGAGCCACCCAAATGTACAACATGTGGACCTTGTAGACTTTACCAAAAGTTACGAATTTTATTTTATTTAAACAAATTTTCCCGAACATATCTGCATGGAGAAGAAAGTCTCCTGTCTAACCGTGAAACAGTCGGTTTCATTTTCGAAGAGGCACAGACAGAAGCTTGCAGATAATAGATTGAGCTCGCGGACAAATTGTAAAAGCAGCGTTATAACGAGTCCTCGAGAAAGTTTTGTTTGTTCGGTGTCTCTGATTGGACCGCCCAAAAGCCTACCAGGCTGAACTTCTCGACTCCATAAATATAGTTTTCGTCATACTTATCCCTGGTGCCGTCGTAGCGTGGGGTTTGAAGAATCTGGTGTTACAGGGAATTGAATGTAACGATTTTCAAGAATAAAGGAAAAATGCGCGTCCGAACCCCAGTGTAAGAGATTAAGTAACTATTATTTCTGTTCAAAGTGTATTTGTGTCGTGTCTGTGTTTCTCATTTGATCAAAGGGAAAGATTGATGCTGTTGTTATTGTTATTGCCAGCTCCATTAACGTCAGTCTACCCCGAAGGGATATAGTATATTTCAATACCACTAGCTTCCACAGTCACAGAGCCAAAACAACAGGGACAAGACCTTTCAGACGTGTTTTTCCTCCGCTTTCGTTTTCGAAAAAAAAAATCCATTAACGGATATGTCGGAAATTAATACGACGGTCTATACACCTCGTAGCAATTTGAATGAGCATCTACTCACATTGTTTAGTTTTTACGTCACCAAAGAAGTTCCCGTTTGACGAAAGCGGGGTGAAATGTCACGGGTGTCTGTCCATCGTTTGAAATAATTTAAATCGTATACTGCAGAATCAGCAATCCCAACACGATATTATACATGAGCTCTTCTTTGTATTCGACACACCGAATGATATTGAGAGCTAGATTTCACAAGCTAAAACATCAATTTTTACCATCCATATAAATGTGATGGTTCATTTATATTATCAATAATGAAAACAGTTTTGTATCGGATGATAGCGGATCGCATCCTATATCAACGCAGTTTCTAACAGAAAACAAGTCCAACAGTTTTCGCAGGGGTGTGAAACAAGATACTACGTTTAATTGTGTTTAAGAGGGCTGCCGCCGACTGAAGATAAGGGAGCGGATTTATGCTCGCAAGTTAATAAGGATCAAATTCAAACTCTCCACGTTGGATGAGTCTTCTACCCTGTAGTGCGAGGGGGTGAAAATACTCATTTTTCAAATTATAATCCATGCTTTCGAGCGTCAAGATTATCGCACGATCTCATAATCGTGTAACTTATACGCGACACACAAATGATCGATGAACTCGAAAGCGACGTGGGCACGGTTCTATGGACTCGGTGGTCACATATAAATCGATCGCTCGATGTTGATTCGGGGTGGTTTGTTATTTCTATTCGTTAAAATCATGATTCTGAATTTTTCTTTAATAACGAGTAAATAGCCGGAGTTTGCGGTTCATTTGCAATTCCGAATCGAAGAATGTGAGCTCGTTATCAATGGGAGAGCAAATATTTTCACTCTCCGAGGTCACGAGAACGATTTCTCTGTTACTCGCCACAGAATCTCGGTTGATGAGCTCGACTCAAATCTCCAGGTATCAAAACCGCTCGTTTGTTTCCCAAAACTTCCCAGAATCACTCTCTCGATCCACCCTCTGTTCCTGAAATTGTTAAAATTTGAAGAATATCTAACGGACGATTATTCCGGTGAATAAATTTTTATACCGCCTGACATGCGACCACGACCCTCAGAATCAACAGAAGAAATATCTCCGCCTAACTTTTGATTTTTCAGTTTTTTTTACTTGTGAATTCACTTATGAGAAGAATCGATGAAAATTTACTGGTAAAAGTAAATTACGTTCAAGTTTGGGGCAGAAACTTGCCTCTATTGCCTCTGACAAAAGGGGCTGGGTGAAAAAAATTTCTCGCAGATCTAGTCGAGTTTCTGGTCTAAAACTTGGGGTTACGACCTCAACGAAGTTTCCCCCAAATGGAGGTGCACTCGCATTCGCCTTGGAATAACGAGAAAGTTGTAAGCAGTGAGACAACAGTGGCGAGACCGCATCCCGGCGCATCGTCTTACAGGTGAGTTACTCATTGGCTCTTCGGGCTCTTGACGCCGAAAGTTTGATTCAATTAAGCCGTGGGAACTCGATTTCTCCTTCCCCTGGGGTTCGGAACCTGGGGGTTGGGGCTTGGCCGGACTTCGGAACCCTGGGCTGGTCCAGAGATACGTGAAAGTCGTACAAAATACGACACTCGACGACGTGGACAAGTTTATTAATAATGTGGTCAACGAGGACGACTGCTAGACGTGTGTGGGCGTCTTGGTGATCGCCGTAGCAATCGCCCGCGCCTCTCCTGGACTCTTGGAATCTCTTCTTTTTCTTCTTCCTCTCTGCCGAACTAACCGAAAAAATATCTCTAATGAATTCGGACAATTTTCCACTTACCGAGTTACAAGCACTGTTTCAATAGCGCCGAGGCTTCGAATTCAGGCTTCGGACAACTTTTCGTCACAATGTATAGGTATTCGAGCTTTTATATCTCTTGCCTTTTTGGAAATATAATCACCGTCCCGAGGTAGAAAAAGTTTCAGACGATTGTATGTATAACGCGATATGAGAGAAATTCTTGTCTGACCATAGAATCTAGTTAATTAGCGTTCTATACATTCGAACGAAGACCTCGGGGCAATCAATCACCAGGCAATAATACTGTGGAATCTGATATCATAAATAATTCCGACTCTGGAGCCGGTACGTGGAGTCGCCTGATTATTTATCGGGGTGTATAGTTGCAGGTTATATTGTTTCCCCCCCTAATACCGTATCAAATTATTGCAGGATCTGGCAATAAATCTAATTGGTACAGTGAATATTAACCGAACAGCTAGAATCGAGGGTAATTAACTGCCTGTGGAAGAAAAAACAGTTAATGCCTGGTGGAAACGGCGCGAGTGAAACAGAGCTTATCGTAAGCAACCGGAGCTTATTTCAATATCTGGAAATGGCTGTCGGGTGCAATACTGGAATTTATATTGCTGTCAAACCACGTTAGATGTTTAGTTCCAGGGTCCGCTCTAATCTGAAATTAACCCGTTGTCGCAGTAAACCCTTACCAAATGGTTCGGATGGAAATTGCATCAACTTATCGAACCGGTTGAAATACATTTAATTAAATAATCAACGGAGAGTTTCAGTTGACAATTTCGTGATATCGAGTCATAACTTTGAGTTCTATCGTAATAAGAGTGACCGAATATCGTTGATAAGTGGCTGTCTTCATCCATCCCATCATTTGTTCGAGATTGTGTAGACCCCAGCTGCAAACTCTTGCGGTAAGTCAACGTCTTAACTTGAGTGTAGACACGGTTGCATCTCACCTGCAGTTCGATCAGAAACTTATCTCACCTGCGGCCATCCGAGAGATGCGGGATGCAACTTTACCGGAAAGTTGTCGCGCACAGAAGCTGGAAGTGTCGAAGTTTGTTACAGATATCATTATCGGGAAGTGAGTGAATTTGGTTTGGGAATTCGTTTAAGAGTAATTGACGAAAATCCTCCGTCATTTTAACACTCTAACTATGCTTGTTGTATCGAAAATTGGTCAGGATTTGAAACCAGTCACTTCCAGTTTCCTCATGGATCCGAGCTTAACATTCGACAAGTTTAAAAAGTACGGTCGATTTCAGTTCTCACGAACAATTTGTTCATCGAGGAAAGCTACTCGACAAACTCTTAATTGCTGAACAGCTGAACAGGTAAAACTTATGCCTTTGTTTGAACAAGTTCCTCTATCCACACAATCTGAATCCCAAACGAACGGATTTTCTCGAAGGAAATTGAAGCTATTTTTTTTTCTCCTCCCAACGCATATACGTGACTCTGGCTAATTACCTTACGTTTGCGGTGTAGTTTTAATTAACTTTTGCAGTTAAGCATTAGAATGCATTGTTCGTGGTCTCGTATCTGAGGTAAACTTCATACATCTTTCAGAGACGACTGGCTTCTAATTGAATGTATATAAATGTATGTAGAATCCGGTAGTTCAAACATTTGCATGAACGTGTGGGTTAGGAGAGCGGCTAAAAGTGGTACAGCTATGTCCACTGTGTAATCAGGCAATAGGCTTCCTGGCGAAATGGCAAATGGTGAAATCTGAGGGGAGATTTAAGCGATAACCCAAGTGGGCGTGTTAGTCGGAGATTTAATTAACCAAACATTGAGATTCCTCGTTCAAAAACATGTACCTTCGGTCCTGTTCCAACTTGCAGTGTTGTCCTCAGCGTAAGTGCGACGCGATTTGCATATTTAAGTGATTCACCGTAAGCCAACCCGCGTCTGATTGCAGATTGGATTTAACGCTGTATTAACCAATTCCGCAGTCAGACTTTCCCGCGAGGACGAATTCGGGCTTCAACTTCCAGCCTCCAAGGCACCACGATCATTCCTTGAAAATAGTATAAGCCAACCAACTCTGTATTACAACGTTAAGTGTAAGTTTTCAGATTAGGTTGGGTCGTCCGACAATCTAAGAATTCGTATGTGCGGAGTGCAATGACTCAAAGTTCCTCTTTATTGTACTCCGCGCATGCGCATTCGCAGAGTAACTATTCTGCATCACGTAGTGAACACGAGGACTTCGAGGATTTCGAAGGACTTCAGGGGCTTCGACGTTTTCAGAGACTTGAAGAAACTCCAACGGACTTTGAGGGATTCCAAAAGACTTTTTAGGACTCCTGGGATTTCGCACGCTGTCATACAGCGGACTTGAAGAGAGGTACCGAATTTTCGCTATCGTCTATCGATTGACTGTTCAAACGACTGTCAACTATTGGCTTGACATGAGACAGTAAAGTCGTTTGTGCTACTCGAGTCACCCCTAGATTTTTATTATTAAGAAACTATGATCTGTCCCATAATCCTGAGCTAGTGGGTATATATTTCTTGCCGAACCCAAACGCGTTCGGTAACCTCGTACAAATCCCTTACCTAGAAACGCTTAATCTCTACGTAACCCTTGCGGACAGAATTCATTGGCACAATAGCAACGCGGCGTGGCGCAGGACGTATGAGGTGGGGCATTCCGTGTCAGCGCGGTTGAATTTGTTAGCCAAATTTCGGCACTGTTCTTGACGCGTAAGGATATCGCTACGGCTACGGTGGCCACGGGGCTACATGGCTACGGGACTTTAACTTAACTAGTTAGCAGTCCTATTCTTGGCCTCGTGGCCGGCCAACAATACAGTCTAATGTGCTAAATCGGGGCAAGATTAGACGCCAGTTTGCAACTACACTATACCAGTACGTCGAGTCTTGCCATTCGCTCCATTAGTCGTTCAAAACTGACTAACTACCGAAGGTTGCAATTTGTGTAGCCAGTTCGCTGCGCCGATTCAGCTCAGTTATCGAGCACACATTCACAGACTCGGTATCAAACTTTGATACGGCGATCTAGCAACGATTAGCGATAATGGCTCCGCGAAATTTTACCCTTACCCAACGATTTCGGTTGTAACGTGCGTTCTACCTGAAAATGACGTTCGGAGGTGATAGAAGGGGGGTCGTACGCCCGATTCATCAACCGATAGGTATAGCAAAGATTGATTCCGATGTGGGAAAAGTTTGGAAAAATTTAAAAGTTATGTTAAACAGGAAGATGTCGATGGCAGACTCTTTCTTCGCAGGTAACCGCGAACACCAAGGCTGTATTGCTAGCCGTTTTCTCATTCTCCTTTCACGTCCGTTGATATATTACAAATTTTCGCTAAGACCTTGAGAGATTTTATCGCACCGCAAGAGAGAAAGAAAAAAGAAGACTCTGCTCAGCCACTAAATCAACTGCAATTACCTATTACTTATGCTAGTTTATGAGTCAATAAATTTTGAACGTCGAGAAGGTGGGTAGAGCTAAATTAAACACCGTTTTACCCTTTCACGAAGAACATGCTGTTTCGTTAAGGGTTCAGATCCGTTGTTCGCACCTTTTCCGCGAGTTCTGTATTAAGGAGAAATTTAGAGTCACCAGAACCCGGAGGGATATTGGCCGTTCAACACGCTTTAACTTATCAGACCCACCGAATAAAGGATCGTCCGATAAACTCTGCAGTTTTGGGTAACGATTTAGCGCGCGTCACCGCGAACTTAGTGAGCATCCGAGTGTTTAGTAGCACTGGTAAACTTCGGGTACAAAGCAAATAGAGAAAGTGCTTCGGAGGAAAGTTATGTCTAGAGCAAAACACCCCGGCAATAAATTTCTTCACTCACTACGTCTCGCCACTTCGCTAATGAAACAGAGTACCGGGTAATGAGCCTAATGAGAGAGTTCCAACCGTTGCGTTGGTTCTTCTGCTTTGTGACCAGACTCGTGCTCTCCTTTCTTGCGTCTATTGGTCACATAAACTTGCTTACTGTCAATTTTTGCGACCGTTGACCCAACTTTCTTTTGTTACTTCTCGAATGATTCAATGAATAGCCGTGGTTTGATCGTCTTACATATTTTTCTCACTGCTGCTTCGAGTTTTCGTGTCATTCGTTTTGTTCCACGGAAATTGGGCTGAGAATTGTATCATAATTAATTTTTCCTCGTGAAAGAGCTCTTCTGAAAGCCCGCAGAGGTTTCTTTTCACCTTTGAAATTATAAACTGAATTTGAAACTTTAAAAGAACAAATGAACATAATTACATAGAATTCGTAGGAAAGCTTCATGTTTTGAGCTCCTGCCCCGGCTAATGGAACATAATCCACCGAATTATTAAACCACGTATAGTGGCAGCCACAGAGTTCTGAGTTTCTCACGTGTGATCAGAAGTCTCTCTCCATGCATAGTGCAGTTATATGTTTTTCAGTAGCACTCAGAATCACAACGTACAAATTGAACGGTTCAATTCGAACTAAATTACACGCCATATGGATAAAGCCATTATTCTCTAGGAATAGCGAAAGGCCACGTCTGAATAATTCAAAACTTACATGGAAGATTCCGTCTATCCATGAATATATTTCGCGTGTCTAACGGCATGAGCGCCAAATCGTGATTTTGGTGGCAAAAGGTCGTATAATTTATTCTTTCTCAAGCCATTCGCTATAAAAATGATCAAAACGTATGGATCAATTGAAATTACGAGATCGAAAGATGTAAATGCAAAAGATGGTGTGTTGGGCGGATACGTAATTCTTTCATTACAATTTTGAAGGAAAATATTTTTAAAAAACATAAAGGCAGAACATTGTGAGCGCCAATTCTCTAATTTTCTTACCCCCCGACCAAAAAAGTCATAAAAACACCTGAAACGAGAAGATAAATTGAAAAAACGAACGTTTCGAAAAATTCGATGAAAAATATTCGCAGTCGACAGAAGAAGATCGTAAGCGCCGATTTTATAATTTTTTTGGCGTACGACTTTATGCAATTAATGGAAACAATTTTTTTTTTTTGCACAGTTAGGTCTGAAAGGTAGTATCCACCAGTACATACCACCTCCTGCTTTCCAATTGACCTAGTATAAAATTGTAACGTTTATCAATGATTTTGCAAGTTTTCAGCCTAAATACGATAAAAACAGTTTACGACCTTTGCCGTTACGAAAAACAAAAAGTCGTGTAATGAGGCTCACGTACGTCCCTATGTCATTAGACACGCGATTTGTGATCAGCTCATCTTGAAGGTGGTTTGACAGCCCGGCTGAAATTGTACCTCTGGTACCGCGTTAATTTATAATTATTCAAACCGAGGTGGACGGTGGTGCGGTGTGTCGGAAAATTATCTTCCTTGTAATTAAGGCACGTTGTCCGTGCCGTGTCAAATTAGGAAACGAATCTGTCGCTTAGATTAGCGTTTCTGCGGTCTATCCACCGCCTCGCGGTCAAACTCCACAATATCAACGGTAATATATGGATCCCACGATTATCCAGCTCCGTAATGATATCGGGGGTAATTCGACGCTGATGAATAGCGCGTGCGACCTCTGCATCCAAACGAGTCATGAAACTACGGAATTACGGCAGAGAATATGCGGAACAATATCAAGCAGATTGAGTCCTTATCTCATCAGCTAATCCCAACCGCGAAACAGCGTAGATACACAATAGTTAAATTTAATCTGACATCAGACCCAGATCGAGCCTAATTACTCTACCCACTCGGATAACATTAATCAGTTCAAATTTTGCGCCACTGGAGTTTAGTAAACCAAAGCGAATCCCATCAATGTCTGGTAAAGCTGGCGTTCATCCGATGAAAAGCGGTACGATCACAGAGCTATTAATTACCGATCCAGTACTAGCTGCGGATGGACGAAATTACAGTCTGTTGGAAACAGATTGTTGACGAGGCGTCGAGTCAGACGCAAGAACGTCGTGTTTGTCGTTTCGCATCGTCGGTTCGCGGTTCGTCGGCAGGTAAACTGAGAGATTTCCAATTACGCTAATCAGACCGATCGTCGTACACCAGGCATGCGATTCCAATCACTTCGGGAATATGTAATACGTAGGGTATCTTCATCATCATGCGAAGTACTTGTTTTACCTCCGGTCTAAACGCAGTCATGCATATTTAAATTGAATCGAATCAGATGGCGATTCGCACGGAGTGGCTTGCGAAAGGTATGCAAACTCCGACTATAACGTAGAGCAGTTGGTCGTTGACCAAACCAGCTGGCAGGCTTGGAACAGCTCCGGAAATCCATAGCTGCAGCCGATGGAAGCCTTGGTTGAGCAGAGCTTACGCAGAATTTCGATCGTATGGTCGGATCGAAACATCCGGCTTACGATTCGGAATCATTTTGTGAAAAAAAAGGTTTTTTCGTTTTTTTCATTTCAACGGAAATTCAGCACCGAAAGGGGTGAACAAATGTTCGAGGATTAAATTTTGTTTTGTTCGATATTCCGAGTAAATATACGCTCGGCTGGTCACACATTTCATTCATTTAACTTGTTTTCACGATTAATTTCGACGCTGCGAACAAGCTCAATGAAAATATGTCAAGTGAACGAATGTTAATCGTGTCGAAATAATCGTTCTCTCATTATTCAAACGGGGGTGTAATAATCCCATTAGCTTTGATACTCATACTCTCCTCGAGTGCTTTGAGACATCGTTTGCCCGGTCTTCCAGGCTCCACGTATAGGCGGTAGGAAATACGAAGGACCATCCACTGCGATCCTGATATCGGCAAAGCATCACATTATCATGTGAAAACCGTTGCCACGAACATACGCATGCCGTCCCTCAATTCTCGGCGGTGCATTTGACAGTTTAAGATTATTTACACGTAGACCGAGACCGGCGAACCGCAGATATGCAGAATATATGGGCCCGTGTCACCCTTCGTTCGCGAGCTCCGCGCGGAACTTTACTGCCGTGTTCAGAAATGTCTGACAACAATATCTCTGCAGCAGCGTGTAACCCTGTAACGTCGTAATTGTCGGCACGTTGGAGAATCGCTAATCACGCAGATTTACAGCCGTTTGGATATTCGAAAAGACGGCGGGTTCGGCCGCTCTCCGCCGCGGGATTACACGCTATTCCAGCATAATGGTTAATCAGCAGGTAACCACGAGGCACCTGCATCGAGTTAGGGACGGTTTGGACTGGGATCAAATCTCCGATAGCCAGAGGCCATACGACTGAGACGTGATGGGGATGGGATTAATTAGGAATCTCCATTCGGACCAATCAATTTCCACCCACTCGGCAGAGTCCGAGTTGTCCGGTTAAGGGCCGAGGGCTTCCAACGTCCAGCCATCATTTACCAAGATACTCGACAACACCGTTCCAATATCCTCGCGTTGATGCTTCCGTATTGTCCTCTGTCCTCTGTCCTCTGTCCCCCGCGGCTCGACTGTGTGGCTAATTCGCGAAACAGTGGGGAGTGACAATTGTGGTCAATTGTGTCCCGCCTCGCGAGACCGGGTATCGCAAAGATTAATGAATACCGGCGATAACGGAGCTCCGCGTCGAAATGTGCAAAAGCGGTACTCCTGATATGACGGAGACGTCTGTTCCGGGTTCCTATGATAATTTCTTCGCGAATAAGATTCGGTGGGGTAGATTTACATTTAGATTCACGCATCTCGGATCCTCGTTTGCATCCGTTTTGGCCGAATTTATACAGTCGTTGCGTTGCGTAATAACTTCGAACAGCGATAGATCGGTAATAATTGGTGCGCTTTTCGAATTAGCTATTCGACGTTTATTGCCAATCATACTTTTCTGTACCGTGATGGAAGAAATTGGAATGAATATGGATGGATTTTTTTCAACTGTTAAATTAGTTAGCGGTTCATCAATCTGTGATAATCGGAGTCGACGTGGTTGTTGGGCTTCCCGATAATTTTCGGCTGGTAATTGGTTTGAAGTTAAACAGCAAATGGAACAAAAGTTTCCTGCGATTATTTTTCACTAGAATAATTTCACAAGGCCTAAACTTTCTAACTGTAAAAGCTTGGTAATTGGTTCGGCTTAATTAGCAGACATAATTTCGTCAACGCTCGAACTCGATCTCGGTGTGGGTACTGCTCGGAAACCAACTCGATTTTGCTTTTTGTAATTGTATCGTAATTAGGAAATAAAATTCGAATATTAAAATCACCTCCAGCTTCCGTTTCATCGACTGTAACAGATAACAACCTCCGATAATTGTCATCTAGTTTATAGATCGTTTTAATTGATGAGCGGGGATTAAAACTCCATTACGAATATTGATACACGCGATGAAATTACAAAGCCAGATGAAATCCCTTCGCGTTATCGATAGCTACGATACAACGCAGGCCCAATTGCTGTTATAGTTATATAACTATATTATATAGACTATAATTGGCAACGCTCATAAGAGCAGCGTGTATTAACTTGATAAAAGAAACCGTCGGCACTTGAAAGGCGAGCTCAAAATCGGAGAAAAGCGGATTACGGGAAACTGCGTCTTTGTAGTAGCCGCATTCATCGCAATTTGCAAGAATCACTGAATGCACCTCGGCGTATTAAATATATATATTGGTATATTATATCATGCAAGTTCTGCAGTGTCTGAATTTGCACAGTACGTACGCGTCTCCTACAGGCGTTTACGAGCGTCTTGTAGAGTCCACAGAAATCTGGGGGAATCTCCGGGAGCTTGACTGCACCTCGAAAGCTCAAAAGCCCTCGATAGAGACGTACGCCGGAGTGTTGAACGCCGCAACGACACGTCGGAGGCTCTTGAGTGTGGGGGGTAGACTCTTTGACAAGATGACATCTGACGTGTAATTTCCTAAAGGCACCTCACCACGTGTGTCAGTCACGTCGCTCTTCCCAAGAGAATTTGACTCGGAGGGCAATCGATGAATAGAAACGGTGTTGCGCAGGCATAGGCTCGATAAAAATTCACCTGAACCGTATACTAAACACGGAAACTTTTTGATACCGGGCCCCCGCTCATCCGGTATCAATTTCCTGATACCGCATCATTTATGGCCAGGCGGAATTTAGCCTCGAGCGACGGTGAATCGAACAAGATGTTCGCTATAAAACCGCGACAAAATATTCTGGGGGACGGTGCGAAACGAGGCTGAAAGATATCCGGAAAGCCGATATGCACGGTGTTTAATTTAGTATGAAGGTATCAAGGCACGGCCTTCCACCAAAGTCGCTCGTTTGCTCGCCGGAATTTTTGAATAATTCATCACGTTTAAACTAGTTAACAATAAGATTTTAATGTTAAATTTGTGGTGACGATGGCGGTACGCATTCTGTTGATCGAAAGCACAGGATTTCTGCGTTTAGCCAAGGGGGAAGCTGAAGAATTCGCCTCTGAATCACTCGATTTAAGCCCAGAGTCTGAGAACCGAAGCGATGAATTATGCTGTACAGTATTGAAAAGCTCGATTCTGAATAAAATTTTCACCTGGTGTTTCGCCTTTGTGACGACTGCAACACTGGCGATAATTACGGAACCCTTCAAGGCTTTCAATTGCGCGAGTTTGCGGGACTTGATCCAAATTTGACAAAGTCCGAAATTAAATTACAGAAAAGTTACGCAACGACGAAAAGCCCGCGAAATATTTCCGTACAACTGCTGTGGCGCCGCCGAATCGCCCCGAGGCTGATTAAAAAAAGATCGGTATAAGAATGTAACGAGGAACACAAATTCGCATTGTTCCCTTCGAAAACTCGCTGCCTGTCTGGAAAGTCGTGAGACATGGGGTTTTTTCCAACGCGAAGACAGTTTAATTGTTGTTGAAGCCTCGAGGCGCGAAACCAGATTTGCTTTGGTGACATTCAGTGTGTCGTTTTTTGTAGCTTAGATGAAATTTAAAGAGTTCGCGCCAGACTGCTTCGAATTTAGTACACCGTATAAACGATAGAATAGTTCAAACCGGTAAAACGAGACAATGTTTCTCATTGTTCTCGTAGATTTGAGGAGCTTACTCAAGCTTTTAGCTCTGACTACCACGATAAATAAAAGGATCAACATTAGCGGTTGCAGTTGAATCTAGCACCACGAATTATACAAATCCGGTTGGCTTAACCTAACCACGCCGTTGTACTAGCCAACTTCAACTAGCCACCGTTTTTAGCAACTTCAAATCCACGATATTTTTTACCTTCTTTTTTCTCAACTTTATTTTTTTCACCGATTTTCATTCTACACGGCAATCACCGCGGAACCAGTTAACTTTGTTTCGATAAAAGAGCAAAAAAAAAAAAAAAAGAACAAATTATTCTGCAAATTTCGGAGCTCAGTTTGGAGCCGGCAGCTGGTCAATCCGTGCAGTTATTCATTAGCTAGTTCCGAACTCGTTATCTCACTCCAGTTAATAATTATTGTTGTTACTGGACCGTTATTCGGTCGTTTCGTGTTACAGATTTCCACGACGTGTACACTTTCGCATATAGGGTCCACGAGACCATTTAACGCCTGGCTAACCTGGCATTGATATGAATGATCGATCCGTTACAATTAGGAGGATTCATGGAATAATATGTGACTCATTCGTGGATGAAATCGGGATAACGATGAACAATAAAAAATGAGAGAGGAAGAAAAAAAAAATTGCATACGTATGCTCGTTACCGGGAAAATTTATCTCGGGCAATCAATTCATTTTACCGTTTTACTAGACTGGCCATTTTCCAAGTTTCTTCAACAACCATTAAAAAGCTTTGACCCGCGTGAAACTAAGAGCTCGCCTCCCCCCACGGAAACTTATAGAACAAAAGTGGTCGTGAATTATTTTGTATAAATATGCACCTGCAGCCGATGCATATCGTTGTATACCTAATTTATACATGAAATTAACGCACTAATGCGCGAAGACTAATTAATTTTTATTCCCCCATCCCGCAGGATGAAACCCTCGACGAAAGACAGAGGCGTATCTCTGAAGTGTGTTTTAATTAATTCGTTCATTTTATTAAAGGGACAATCCAATATTGCTAATTCCATCGACTACCGCTCACCAAGATCCCCACACCACGTGCCGAGACGACTCGCCTTGATAAATGACCGACTAATTCGTAGATCATAATTCTATTAAGCGTTACGCATACCGTACCTATCGCTTTCCAACCGGGGATTTAATCAGACGGTGTAACGCCAGTTATGGCTATAGATCTAACTCCCAAAGTGTTCATCTTCTACGATATACAGGGTGGGAAGAATCGCGTGTCTAATGACACAAGGACGTCAGCGCCATTATACGACCTTTTGCCACCAAAATGTTGTCGAATTCATCGACTCAATGACAAGACTTCGACATCAAGATTCAACAAGCTAGAAGAATAATTTTGCGGCTACAAGTTTTGAGAGACTTTAACCGATCTTAAATTAGAGAATCATCTGGCGATGTGGCGACCAATCATTTGTTTCCACCCTGTACACGGTACGTCTGTATATTGAGACGAAGTCGTACCAGAGAGGGTATAGCGTGGGGTTTCAATGATGGATTGTTCGTCGGCCTAATTCGTATTCCGCAAGTTCGAGCTTTGAGAAATTAGATCGAATGCGACATCGCAGGCTAAACTCGGATGAATTCTATACATGTATCGGTACAGTTGCTTTAGTTAAAGGCAGTCTAGGATCGAATCGGGCTTCGTTTCACTATACAGCTAGATTCGGCAGGTTAGATAGTTTGGTACTCAGTTAGCTTTGACGCGTCGGGCTAATTTGAAGGGCTTACGATCACGGCGACTGAGACACGCTTCCTAATGACCCAAACGATGCTCCCACGATTTCTAGACGCGACGTCTGAGTCGTACTCTGATTGGAGCCGCTTCAGCAGATGCCTGTACAATCGCGATAAGTCGACGAACCCTTGATATCAGCCTCGAAGTTTCGGGGCTGTAAACAACACCGCTCCGAAGAATCTCCGCTAATTATTTTCGTGCTATGTTTTAATTTTTCCGGATATACCTAATCCGGCATCGTGCGGTCAGGTGTGGAGGCGCGTGGGAGGTTGAGCGGTTTTGGTACGCGAATGGGGTAATCAATCAACTGCGACGAAGCCTCAGAGGGTTAAACACCCTGATTCCTACGCCAGACCGAAGACCAGAAAACAATGAGATTTCTAGCGCGTTTGATCGGCACAGTGGTCGATTTTTGATGACCCGGAGGGTCTCCGGGCATCTCCGAGTCCTGCGACCCTTGGGGGTGGCCGCCGCCCGAGTCGAAAAACATTCCGATACCCGTAGCTCGAAATACACTCGTTCAAACCCCGTGTTCGCAGATATTAACCCACACGCATTCCTCTGTCAGGAGCCAGATTCTGGTTCAGTCAATTGGAATTATTTGCCCGATTTTACCCGAAATTGCTAAACATTGCGGCTACCTCGTCGCTGTACAGTTTGAATTCCGCGTTCGTCAATTGGCACGTGCGTTTGTAATGGAGCTGACGTGTAATTTGGATCGCGGAATATCAATTTTCGCCGTAAATGGATAAATTTTGGAGTATCTAGATCGTGGTATAAAATTTACCTGCCAAGCGTGGACAATGATCAAACAGAATTCGACGGTGGTCGAGTATTGTTCGTGCGGTTTGGTGCGCAATTTCGTTGATTCGATGTTCACGCGAAATCGTCGAGCACTCGTACGAGGTATAAGTTTTAATCGAAACTAAATGTTTCAAACTCCGGCCAAGGGATTCAATTGCTCGAATTGAATTCAATGAAATTGGAACTGAGCGCTTTAAAACAGTCACGACGCTTACGGTCCCGAGAATCACCGTCAAACCTCGACTCTACCGACTCGAGAAATCTGCAGTCGAAGCAAAAGTCCTGGAGCGATTCTCATCGCGGCGAAGAGTTTTCTCGCGAAATGAGGATCATCTCTCGGTCCACGCGACGCCCGCGATGCATCAGACATGAATTTACAATGCAAGTGTCGCGCACAAAGGGGCTTGAACAATTTTCAAGCACACGTGGGGTGAGCTGCAGTCGCCTCCCACGTTCCATGATGTGAATAATGAAATCGAGAAACGTGAGGGCAATATGATATGCGCCGTGTTGTTACAAGCCCATATGCATAAAAGACCATTGTTACACGTTGGTAATGAATAGCTAATTAGACTTCACGCGAAGCACATACGAGTATTGTTAGCCAGTGGAGATGCACATGTATATACGACGATTACCGACGGCTCTGGGTGGATATACGCCGAGCGGAGAACCTCGCTGCAGGTACATTGTTGGCTCGGGTTCGGTTGGGTTTATAACGACACGAGAACAGAAGAGACCGTACGGTCTACACTGTACAGCGTATAGAACAGGGGAGAGACAGAACAGAAAAGGAGAAGCCACGGAGCCGCTGCAGGGCGGAGCGGACCTTGATTCCCTATTGTTTCTCAACTCATTAGTTTCAAGATGGCCGTTAATCTTATTTATAGCCCCTTCCGTTTTCGGGATCACGAAGTCTCCCGATACTTTGACCAGCGGTCCTTCTTCTTCGGACGTGGTCTCTCACCGACGTACCGTTCCGTTCAAAACTCAAACGATGTCGAATACGCGACACAGCGAAAGGCAAAAAGTCCCATTTTTATCCAATATACCTATACCTATACCATCGAATGAAGTCGTCAAACGGTTCCGCGAAATTTGAAATCTGAGTAGCTTATCACTTTTTATGATTTACAAATCGACTGTGGGGACACTTTTCGAACAGACTGCTTTCTCTGACGATGGCTTATGGCTTACAATGAACTGCAACGCTCTGCCACAGTGTTTCGTATCTCTCATTGTAATTCCCGCGATATCGAGGCGGTTTCATGTGAGGAACGCTTAAGCTCCTTGCTGCTAGGTTGAGTAGCTAATTACTCCATTGATCGGCTTAGGACGAGGAGATACTGTGTAATGTAATAATGACGATAACGACGCCGCAGGCAGGAGAATATGGGCGACGTATATCAGCTTGATGCGTGTTTTGCCATCACGTGGGGCAGGGCGTGAGATACTAGGGTGAGAGCGAAAAATAAATAAATAAAGTGGAAAGTGAAACATAAAAAGCTGAACGCAACGACTAAAAAAAAAATCAGTTTCTTACCTGGTACCGTTATACCGCTGGGTAATAATTTCGTATCTTATGGAAGACGGTGTCTAAATTGAAACAATATTTTAAAACGACCCCCTCCCACGAGTTCCGTATACCTCTTTCTATAAAGGTACACATTGCAGCAGAAAATGAGATATTTTCTTGGCGATATAAGATGTTCGGAAAACATGATGAAGCAAATTTTTATAAAACTCATCTTGACACGTGTAGGATAATGCTTTTAATTATTTCCTCAACGGGAAGATCCTGCCCGGTATTGTATAATGTAGCGGAGAAATAACTAATTGCGTAGCTTGCTTGACCCGGACGTGACGGAACCGCGATTGTATGCGCGATAAATTTGAAACGCGCGGTATAACTCACAGGGGAATAAAGAAAACAGAGGATACTCCCTGAGCACGTTTTACCGTTGGTCCCTCTTTTAGGAGATTATGTCTGGTAGCTAACCGGGCACGCTTACGGCTCTTGCCGTGAGTTTTATTTAGTATTCGGATCCTCTGAAGGAAAACCACCCAGTGCTAATGGCGCCGAGGATCACCTTCTCGCCCGTACCGGGTTCCCCTAATTTAATCTTCCGAGGGACCGGGTCCTTGCAAAATTGAGAGTGTATCTCAGACCGGCGTGTATCGCGGTATCGGTGGCTGAATCAGATCGTATTTCACGACCGAGTCAAGAACTGCCCGTGTTCGAGAAGGTTACGAAATCGTTCGACAATCATTAAGCCGAGGTGCAATGTGTCTGGGGACTCAATGAACGTATTTTATCGGTAAGCCGGAGCCTTTGGTCGCGGGAAAACGGGGCTGGGAAAAATAGTAGCTATCCGCTTGAAAGTTTCACATCCCTCAAGTAAGAGATCCTCGGGATGGGAGCCAATAAGTGTATTTCATACGAAATAGCGAAGCGATGGCAAAGGTTGAAAAATAAACTGTTGAAAGTTGAGACCGGTATGACTACGTCCGCGTCCTCCTCTGCGGGTAACTGAAACTCGGATTCACCTCGAAGTCAAGAAGATTGAGAAGCGAATGCGGTGTCACAAAGTTGCAGCACAACGTTATAAATAGTCGACTGAATTCTGTGACGTTTGGTTATTAATGGACCAACTTGGGTCGGTTAGTCTAATGGGTAGACGAGACCTCATTGTCGGTACACCCAAGTTTCACGATTTAACCCATCTCCAGTTTTCCATGCGATCATGCCCGCGGTTAATAGGATTATACGCGGATCCTGCATATGCTCAAGTCTTGAGGACTAGGTGCGCGGATTTGCCGGCCAATTATTCCACCGGGTCTATTTGCGATAGAGAAATCTAGTGCAAAATATTGTGCGATTGACCGTTCGTCAAAAATTAATATCTACACTATAAAAAATGTTTGCTGCAAGATTTATCCACATACAGGAGTCATGAATCACTTAACTTTTAATAAAATCAATTTACAAATACGATCAATTTACTACACAATTTTTTTTTGATTTATGAATTCAGAGAACCTGCTTAACGATTCACTTTGCTTTACCTACTAAATTTGTAATTTTATTGACGTGTTTGTTCAGATATTCCTGATAGCCAGTGATACCCAGAAGGATAAGCGTTCGTGTGTAAGTTTTGTCCTGACACATTAGACGTCTATTCTGGTATAATTAATGTCAACGTTGGATGATCGATACGTCAGAGGAAGTAAACGGAAGTTCGCGAAGGGATTAGCAAGGTGGTATCCAAAACTATTGGAAAGTATGAGAGAGCCAGAGGTGGTGCGGGTAATTATGAAAATCAGAACTTTTAAGAATTTTATCACCGTTTCAAATTATTGAAAAACTATTCACTTCGCTTTTATTTGAAACTTTAAGACTTTTCAATTTAAATAATTATCATAGAAGCCTAGAAGACCTGCAGATCTGACGGATATATATATATATATATAGCGCGCACCTCGTTGTCTCAGATGACCTGGAAGAATATTGCGAGAATAATACGAGAAAATAAACTGGTGTAATTAAATATGTTTCCACTAATTCCATGAATAAACTTTGTACGAGTGGAATCGTTACATGCTTTGAAGGAGCGACCCTCAACTTACCACAAGAACTAGACTAGAGACTGAGAAGCAAGTGCTGGTGGAGGTTTTACCCGGCTTAGCGTGTGATTTTCACAAGAAAACGAAGGTTGGCGGCGAGGTATACATACCATAAGCCGGAGTTTTTATCAAAGAAGAAGAAAAAAAAAACATTCTGCGTCCTTCGTTAGTGAAGACTGAAAAAATTTAAACATGCATCGACTCTGACGTTAGACGTGGAAGATTGACGGAGTGTGATTATTTTTTGAAAAGTTACAAGCGTCGTAACGTCATTTCCGCGTTCTCTCGTTCCAATTTGTTTTTTGGCAAGCAATCAACGTTGGGCAAACTTGTCATTCGGACGGGCCATGTCGGGTGGTAAAAACAAAACGATAAATTAACAGATTCGGAATTTAATCCGAGCTACAAATGAAGTGTCCGTCAAGCGGGAGTACCGAGTGCAAGAGATGCGGCTTTACCTGTCCGGCTGGACTGTCCAACGGTCGGCTTGGACATCTGGGAGAGTTAGCTCCCGGACGCCCGGCGTACCGAGTATTGGTTTGTGTCCACTGGACCAGAAGGGCGACAGGATTGCCACGCTCCTCGCGACGAGATAGGATCGCGTTGTTAGGATTACTATGTTGGTATACGTATACCTGATGTTATCAGCTATACACTGAGTATATATATAACTCCATCTACATATACATCCTAATCACGTATTACGACGCGGCTCATACCCGAAACGCCATCAATCAATATACTGTAAATGAATCAGATTTCATCTGCACAAAAGATGAAAAACGGGGGTTCAGGCTGACTATGAGCCAGCATTTCAACTTCCCGTTATTAATTTTGCTTCCAGCTATTTTGAATTTTGCACATCTGACCTCAAATTCTTGAGCAGCGGTTTAAAAAACTTGCGCTGTACCAATTTTCATGAGATGTTGAATGTTTTCAGTGTTTTCCCCCAGCAATTTGGATCCGCCATTTTGAATTTCGCAAATCTGACTTCAGATTCGTGATGAATGACCCAAGAAACCTTCGAGTACCACTTTTCATCAAATCCCAAATGTGTTTAGTTGTTTTGCTGCAGCACATCGAATGCGCAAAAAAAAAAAAAATCGCAAAAGTGAGTTCATATTCGTTATTAGCGATGCAAAAAACGATATGGTACCAAATTTCATTCAAATCCTCTGTTCCGTTCTCAAGATATCGTCCTTTTTATTGTATTTTTGAGAATTTTGCTATTTTAATAACTGAAAAGTACTGAACCGATCAAAGCCAAAATTTGATCAGTTCTAAGTTTGAAAAGACCGCGCTAAATGAGCCTAATTTGATAAAAATCCGCGAACTCCTGCTCGAAATATCGTGGGGACAAGTGGAAACTCAGTGTAAAATCAACTTTTCAGCTAGCAAATAGTTCACGATGCATTCGAGCCCTCCGCGAACCCCGAAAATTGATCACTGGTACATCACGCCACACGCAGACGTGATTCAACGTGATATGGATTTTCCGAGCACACGTGCTACTCGTTAAGCGTGCAAAAAAAAATAAAAAAATTTAGCAAGTATAATTGGACGTATGTGCAGACTGCGAAAAAAAGGATACTCAAACACTGCGGTACCGTCCCTGTACAAAAATATCCTCGCGGTGACCCGCCTGTCGAACACCAATTACCAAGGGTTTCTAGTAAATAACTGCACCTGACCCTCTCCAATTGCAGTATCCTATATGTGCGCCGGCAATCGGTAGATCAGGACCTCGGCTTGAGTCTATGGCTAAATGGCCAAGTGTTCGGGTTTTTTCATATTTGGCCTATTTGGCTGATTATACTCCTGTCCACACTTTTACATCTTAATTTGCTGCAGTCCTCGTTCACTCCGCGTGCACTTCGAGTGCAGTCGTGGTTCTCATCGACGAAGTTGATTTGAAAAAAAGGCTTGAATCGGCGACAGCTGTGAACGAGCACAGTTCTACGGGATCTGATCTTCGAAATTTTCCTCTCAGCCATGAAGTGGATCATTTATCATCTGGTATTGATCATCGGCACGATGGACGAGTTCGCTTTCTGCCAAAATTGTCTTCTGAAAGAAATTGAGAACACCGATGTAATCGAGAAACTGGGCAACGCCACTGACACATGGAATCTATTGTCTAAGATATTCAAATACGAGGCATCTGTTACCTTGATCGCCGGATCATCCATGGACGGAGATTCAGGGATCTACGACGCCCTCGTCAGTCTGACAGGGAGGAAGTTGAATCTCCCTGTGAGCGTGATCGACGTTGATGAATCTGATATCACGCTACAATCATTCGCTTTTGTACGAAATTCTTACGTTGGGACTGCCAACATGTCGTACGTGCTTCTAGTGACCGATAATAATAGACTCCATCGTTTCATCCGTGAATCCAATAATAACACCTTCAATTTACTGACTTCAAATATCAGCACGAAATCACCATTCGTGATTTTTTCAAGTGACATAAGTTTTCTCGATATGCATGACATAATGCGGACCAATAAAGTGATCGCATACGATTATCAAATCCACAAAGTCCTTGCGTTCAATTTTGTGGAAGACCAGACGAAGGTGTTCGATGTCACGGACGTCGATCGAATCCTGAAGTACACCTATGCTCCGAAGAAAAACCTGTACGGATACCCGATCAGAGTGGTGATGACTCAAAATCCTCCCGTGTCCATCGCCATACCAAACTCAATGTGATGACCAAGCCGAAACCTGAATCGCGAGTGTTCGACCCGGTAATTAATCGGGAGGTTGAATTGATAGCGAACATGCAGTTCATCACGAGTCACAATGAAAGCAAGTTCGAATTCAACACCCCTTTCTTTTCCGAGCGAATACACTTCGTCGTACCGAAAGTCGAACGAATCCCAATCTGGTTGAGCATGTACCACGTGTTCCATCCTTCGATATGGATAACGACGGCATGTCTATTCGCTGTGTGCGTCGCTTTGTGGCTCTGCATCTTGCAATTGCACCGAGGTAATTCACGCATCGACGGCTGTTACCATAATCGACGTCTTGATCCGGTTGAATCCGTGTTCAGGAGGCTGGAAAACTGTTCAGGGAGACTTTTGTTCCTATGCGGATGCATATTCGCGATTATCATCGTGAACACCTTCACGGGACACTTGTTCAAAAGTTTTTCCAAGACCTATTACTATCCGGAAATCGACAGTTTAGAGGCCTTGGACGAGTCCGGTCTCCCGTTGGCTTTGACCTCGGAGGATGTTATCTCTGCAGTGACCGGTATCAAGAATCCACGATTGAAGAATTTGTTGGTAAAAATGAATACGGAGTCGCGTTCGTTCATACAACCTGTTCACGCGTATCTCGCGCGGTTGACCCGATTCGTCAACTTTCGATCGGCAAACTTCGATCGAAAACAATGGATCCCAGTCATTACACATGATGAAAGAACATGTGGGCAAATATTCGATAGGTTTCATCGTTCCTCAGGGCTCGATTTTGTTACGCGACTTCAATTCTCACATAAACACGCTGCTGGAATCCGGACTGATTAAAAAATGGTACTACGACGCCACGTTCAACTACATATTATCGATGCGAATAAAGGAATCGATATCGGGCCGAAATTTTCCCCGGGCCTTTTCTCTTTCGGATTTGCGATTAGCATGGTTTCTATGGGCCGTGGGTATCACTATCAGCTTGATTTCTGTTCTGGTCGAAATAGCTTGTGGAAATAGGAAAGTTTCATGATTTTTTTTTCATTCGTTTATCCGATAATTTGATGATAAGGATTGATGAAAAACATATTGCACCTAATTGTTTAAAGTTGGTTTTCACGTGAATCGAGTTTTTTCAATACAGCGTTTAAATTTCCCGGTCACGTATGACGTCAAACAGTACCTTTTTCGCACAGTTTTACCGTCTGACGGCGCTGCCGACAACGATGGTCAACAGAATGTTTGTTAAGGTGAAATGAGAGTCACGTGATCTCGATATGATTTACACTTGGAATTTTCAAACGCTATTTTCTCAGCCAAAACACATTCGATTGATGTGAAATTGATATCAGCGACGTAGAAAAACTGAATGAAGGGCCTGCCAATCGTGGATTTTCGAATATCGAAAGACATAATCAGAATTTTGTGTAACAATATTGTTCTGTAACCCAAGTGCTGCCCCTCGTGGAGAGAGGCAGCACTTCCTTGCATTACAGAACAATATTGTTAAAAAACTGTTATTACGTCTCGATTTTCGAAAATCCACGATTGGCAGGCCCTTCATTGAGTTTTTCTACGTCACTGATATCAATTTCACATCAATAGAATGTGTTTTGGCTGAGAAAATAGCGTTTGAAAATTCCAAGTGTAAATCATATCGAGGTCACGTGACTTTCATTTCACCCTATTAGAAATATGCATTCGATTCAAATCCGTCTCGGTATGCGCGCTTCTTACAATTAGTTACAGAAAGTCACATGTAGGCAGCACTGCTTTATGCGAGAATTTTTCGGCATTAAAACCGTTTCACCGACCGTGGGCAAGACGTTGCGTTGCACAACAAGCCTCGCTTGGTGGCCGTCTGTCATCCAACCCGCGCCACGTGCTTTGATCTAGGTTAGGGTCAAGTTAGGAATAATGAATTTGTAAATCGTAGAGATTGAAATGGGCGAATTATCGTTCAACGAAACTCGCTCAGCATGTCGACTTTGCGTCTGAACAAATTGAAGAAAAAAACGGCTCCGAATCTCTGTGAAAAACCGAAGAAGAAGGTCGACCGTTTCGACGGTCTTACAGAGGAGGATCTCAGTCAATGCAAGCTCCCAGACATCCTCAGAGAAAATTTAGACATGGTTTTCGTTGGGATCAACCCGAGTCTGACGGCCGCATACTGCGGTCGGTATTACGCCGGTCCAGGAAATCACTTCTACAAGCTTTTACACGAGTCAGAGTTAACCCCACGGCTATTCAACCACGAAGAAGATTCGAAGCTCCTGGAGTACGGAATAGGGCTGACCAACATCGTCGAAAGACCCTCGAGGTCTTCGTCCGATTTGAAGAAATCAGAGATAAAAGAGGGGGCGAAAAAGGTCGAGGAGAAATTGATCTCGTTCAAACCCAAAATCGCGATTTTCAACGGCAAAGGAATCTACGAAGTTTTCTCCAATAAAAGTGGAAAATCGGATTTCAACTTCGGCCTCCAGCCACTCAGGGTCGGGAACACCGCGATATGGGTCGTCCCTTCTAGCAGTGCTAGGTGCGCACATTTTCCCAGAATGGTGGACAAGCTCCACTTCTATTCGGCGCTCAAGAAGTACCTGCTCTACGTCAACGGACAACTCTCGGAGGCTGTTGACGAGAGGGAATTTTTGTTCGATGGAAAATGCAGAATCTTTGATCCTACCACTTCGAAGATGTGGCGGCGAAAGGAGACCTCTGCCTTCATGCACGGGGGAAGAATAGCGAACAAAGAAACTCTATTGAACTCTAGCAACACCGGCACAGCTTCGGATGTCAACAGTCCAGGCTTTGACCGGATGAGAAGAAAAATAGTGGAGATGGTAGCGTGCGATGAGATAAAATGTGAGACTTCTGCAAGCGATTGCGGGAAAGGATTTGGGAATGAGGGAGAGGTAAAGCCGGTGAAAGAAGAGAGGATGGACCGAAAGCGTACTGTGGATTTTGTTGATCTTATAAAACAGCGGATTTCTCAAAAAGAAGAGACGGAAGAATCTTCTAGAGATTGTCAATCTATCCCTCATAATAAACGATCCAAGAAACTCAAATACGATATGTTGAAAAAGAATTTAACTCGTCGTTCATTTAGTATTAAAAAAACGCAGATATATACCAGCGATTCAGATACGTAGCCGATTGTACAATTTATACCCTTTGATTTCCCGTGTGAGATTATGAAGCTTTTATTTTTTATATACGAGAAAAACAAATAAAAAGAAAGAAACGCGTTTTGCTCATTAGACGCACAGTATTATATATCAATTTTAATGCGATGCTTGTATATGTGCTTTCAATAAATATTACGAATGCACGAGTAACTGATTTCCTATTCCTGAAATTCAAATATTCAAATTCGCGCGCCATATCGTTCCGTGATGATCGCAGTAGTCTCGAAATTGTCGTCTGCTGTCTGCGTCACGAGAAACTCGCCTAGCAGGCGACGATTATCAATTTAGAATTCTGATTTTAGGTTAAGAAATACTCGGAGTTTACATATTCATGCGATAAAATGTTCAAACGTCCGCTTACACTGTGCACCACATCATCCATCAATATTCTAACCGGTGAGCGATCCGTATTTCATCTTTGTATCACTGAAATGACACCAGATGCTTGGTCTAGTAACTAGTTTATTATTATTTTGAGGTTATATACCGCCCCCGACTCGATATTATCGACTGAAACATTATTTTCTTTACTCCGCTCCGGGTTTTATAACATATTCAGAGACACTTCTGACTTCTGTGTCACGTCTATTTTCGCGTCTCTAATTCTGACACGAATACAAACACGATACAGCGATCCTCCGATCTTCTAATCGTCTTATCCCGTAGCCTTCCTGCGGCGGGAAGCCAGGCACGTATCTACAGCTGGCAAATCGGCTACGGAATCGAAGGAAAAATGGGATATAGTTGGCGCAGTGTGCCTAGAAAGGCACCCGGTAATTTCCAGGTCCCTCAATGAGCTCGAGGCAAAGTTCAAGCAGCTACTCGAGGATCTGGAATTCGAAAACAGCATGAAATCGGACCACGAGATCAGAGATGAAAATGACAAGAAAGAAGCGCAACTGTTGAAATCGGGAGCCGTCGAAGCGGACATCGACACCGTCAAACAAACTGCTCAGGATTTTGAAGACGCCTCTCTAGAGGAGTTGAAGAAGTTCCAATTAGCACCTAGGATTACTGGTGAGATTTTTCGATCATTCATCTTGAAGCACTGAAAATAAATCCTAAACTCGTAATTTTCATTCCACAGAAGCGGACAAGAAGAACGACTTGACGTCGCTGAATCGAAAACTGGACAGAAATTTAGTCCTCCTCGTAGAGCAGAAATTGGGCGATGACAAATTTTGGATCCCTCCACAAGGCGTGAGGAAAGACGGAGAGACGCTGCGTCAAGTGAGCTTCTTTCTTTCTCAATCTACCGCATTCTTGAATCGATGAAGCATTTTTAATGATCGTTTTTCGTTCTCAGACGGCAGAAAGAGTCCTGAAGGAAGCCTGTGGCGATGGACTGAATGCTAAATTTTACGGCAACGCTCCGTGCGGATTTTACAAATACAAGTACCCCAAAGCTCTGAGGGAAACGGGAGTCACTGGGGCGAAAGTATTTTACTATCAAGCAAAGTATTTGGGCGGAGGTTTGGCGACGCAGGCTAAATATCAGTGGCTGGATAGAGAAGAGTTGCACAAAACGCTGCCAGCTCCTCTGAAGAAAAGTGTCTCAGAGTTTCTTATCGACGAGGACTAAGTGGGAGGGACTTGTGTAAGGGATAAATCTGATCGACTGCACTTGAAGCAGTTTGTATACTTTGAACAATGCAGTTTCCCGAGTTGATCAGACATCGAATAGTCAACTCAGCCCGCGGGAGGCCCGCAAAGTACAAAAATGCGAAAACTGATGAAAATATACCATCGTAATAATCGATACACAAATTGTATTCTAGATCCGGTATTACATTGGACTAAATAGACGAATAGTTTCAATAAAATAATAGCTCTTAATGTTCGATAAATTCTTCGATCCGAATATCAGTTTAGATTGATATCTTCCTTCAGAATCTGCCGCTCCTCTTCCGCCCCGTGTACTTGGAACTATCTCTGACGTCTTTACCCTGTCTTCGCCTCCTCTCTTTCTTCTCCAAGATCCATTCTCTACTCTTCTTCAGCGGTTTTCCCCTCGCCTTGTTGATTCTCTCTCTGTGACAAAGAAAACGAACCGTAAGACTCATCCGATTCTTTCGCAGACCGAAAAACTGACCTCTTCGACGTATAATTAACGACGGTATCGTTGTCCCCGGTTCCCAAAGCCTTTGGGAGCGGCATGGCGCCTCCGGTCATGAGAACGAGAAAGAATTTCTTGGCTTTGGTGCTGTTGGGAAAATCCACGACAATTCCACCAAAAAATCCTGCCTTGGTAGCCTGTGTCGTAACCAGTTCTATCTGCTCGCTGTTTTCGGGATAGAATTGAAAAACTGCTCTCGCAGTTCGGGACAGAGAGGCGAAAAGCGATGAGAAAAATTGATACAATCTCTTGACTGGATTGTGCCAAGTTTTATCCGCGTTACAGAGCCACTGTAGAGCCGATATGCTAACAGCTCCGTCAAAGCTGCCGGCTCTGAAAGGCACCCCTTGTCCCATGTCGCTGAGAATCAAATCTCCCTCCACTTCTCTCTCTTTGGCTACGTCTGGAATCATAATGTGCAAATTGCATCATGGTATCTACTCGACTCGGTATTTAAAACTATATTTTTATATACTGACTCAACATCGCCGATGATATATCGACACCGACCCATATGTGGCCTTGGTCTTCCAGAACGCTTCCGCTCAGACCAGATCCGCAACCGATATCCAATAGGAAGCACGGCTCGTCTTCGGGTAGGAGCAATAATTCTATGGCTCGTTCGCACATTTGGACTTGAATGTCTATCATACGGGAGCTGAAAATCAATCAGAAGGTAGAATTTCTGTATCTGTTTTTTTCACTTTTGTATACAGGGTGAATTCCTAACGACTCGTTGATCTGAAGTTGGCCAGAATCGAAAAATTATTACTCCGTGGTATCTGCAAATGACTATTTTAGATGTTGGACCTATTTAGCACCTCACAGCTACTAAACGATTGCGGTGTAATTTTTCGTTTTTCATTTACAGAGGTAACTGTAAACTCACTTTTGGGTGTACTTTTGCGCTTCCACATCGTTATAAAACTGTAAATAAGTAAATAAATATTGTTATTATAGGTTATGTTGAGAAAATCGAATATCTGAGTGTTTCGAGCCCCACGATCACGTGGTTGACGAATAACGCGACGATCGTACCACTTCTGGCGGAGCCAAATGCTCCGGACGCCTCGACATCTCTTCGCTTATTTAGATCCAACGTAGGGCAATTCCCAACACCGTCTAATCCATTTTGACGTTAGAGCTAAACCACGTGCTCAAATTAGGTTAAGAAAATCAAATCCTTCGAATTTTAGACACCAACTCACCGATTGGTGGATATGCTCTAGTTACACTTGCAGCTTTCTAGTGTTTTTTTTTTCCGTCGAATACCTTCATCAGATAAGTATAACAGCGAAATTACCTCATTATGGCGTTAATCAGACCTATTTTAGTTTTCATATTCATATTCATAGTTTTCCAGGTCTTATTTTTTTTCCCCGCCAATGTGTCCGAGTTTTGTTTCCATGTTGGTCAGCATGATGCCACAAGAGCGCGCGCGCCAGTAGCGAAGATAGTATCGTTGGATCGTCTCGTAGAGCGAAACTACAGAAGACAATAAAAAAAAAACACAGGAAAAAATGTTGTTAGTGAAATAATTCGTCTTCCATGTGTTCAAGTAGTGCATCATGTTTTTGGATAATATTCAGACGGACTTTTACAACGAGATATTAGGAAAAGTGAGTATTTCTCGCGCCCGTAATCGCGGCAGTGTGTCTGTCGTCGTAAATTATTTGCTCGTTACTTCGATACGTCCGCTTTTCGCACACGAAATAATCCCAACGGATTTTTATTCAAATATTTTCAAGACGTTCTGTGACCCAATTCACGGTTATGCAGGTCGCGTGTCGCATTACATCAACAATCTTTCGACACTCTTCGTTGACAAACGAATGTCCGACTTTCCAACCTCAAAGTCTTCCTCGTCTGTGTAGATCGCAGATAAATCCGACCCAATTATTTAAAAATAGTCCCGGAAATATTTGGCGACATCGTTTGGCGTATTTTTGTCCGACTGTACGTCCAAGACACGCTTCCAATGTTACAGAGATGTTTGCTGCTAGTCAACTTTGACATCGACGCGATATGCGCCTGCAAGATACTGCAGCATCTTTTAAAAAATGACAACATGGTGTACACGCTCGTTCCCGTACGCGGAATACGGGACTTGGTCCAAGCTTACGAAGATAATTGCGAGGAGGTAATTCAATGCTTCCATTATTCGCTACACGCCTCCGACAGACTCCGATTCAACTTCGCGCCGTTTTTTAGGTGAAATATGTGATCCTAGTCAACTGCGGCGGAACCTTGGACATCGTGGACCTACTCCACCCAGCCGAGGAGGTCGTCTTCTTCGTTCTCGATAGCCACAGGCCGTACGATCTATGCAACATCTACTCGGAAGGTCAAGTAAGGATCTTGGGCCAGCCGGATAGCGAAGAGAAAATACCGGAGTACGACGACGTTTTTAGAGACGATTCCGTGAGTATTATTTTTCTCTGTTGACATTACCGAAAAACCTTTCGTTCGCGTCTTTTAATTACTTCTCAATTTTTTTACATTCAGTCTGACGAAGAGAATGAGCAGGAGGACGGTTCGGACGCAGAGGAAGAAAGTCGGATCGCCAAACGACGGAGATTAAACGAAGAAGACATAAATAAAAGGAGGAATCAGCGGCTATGGGAGACGAACAGGACAGAAATTATGTTCAATTATACGCAGTACAGCTATTACGGTAGATCGGTACGAACTACTGAACAATCTCTCGAAATTCCAGTCTCTCTTAGATTTTCAGAACGATCGTTGATACATTTTTATTTTTATGTCAATATTTTCAGAGCGCTGTCCTGGTTTATGAACTGGCGTGGAAACTGTCGAGAGATAGCTTAGACGTCGCTTGGTGGGGAATTGTCGGTGCGACGGAACAAGCTATTCTTGGAAAAGTTGAATCCAGAGTCAGCGTTTTAGAGACGGGAAATCTCCAGGGCCACGTTTCCAGGCTTAGCCATCGATCGACGGACGCTGAAAGGCAGCAAACTACTGCCGTCAAACTCACATACGATAAAGAGTATCCTTTACTTAATGATCGGCAAATTTACATATTTTTTTTTCTCATCGATTGATTCCTCAACAACTATTCACAGTCTTCAACTAGCTCTGTATCGTCACTGGACCGTTGAAGCTAGTCTAAAACATTCCATGCCTACTGCAGTTTCCCTGCGATTATGGTCTCTGAGGGGTGAAAATCGGCTGAGAGAACTTTTGGCGGAAATGGGCTTGCCCTTGGCGCAATCTAAACAGAGATTCTCAGCCATGGACCTCACTTTGAGACAAGAGTTTAAGCAAATGGTTGAAAAACTAGCCGAGAAATACAACGTGAAGAGCGTCGTAGGCGCGAGTTTCACGCTGCAGTATGGATACAGGTTCAAATACTGTGCTTCCGACGTCGTTTATTCGATGCTCGCTCTTCTCGAGTCGACGGTATTTATCCTTATTCTCGTTCATTGAATGAATATACTTGAAATGATTTTCCTAGTATTTATATCGCTGTAATGTTTATTCGTTTTTACAGACAAAAGACAGACTGCCTCAACATTGTTTCTTGGATGCTTTAGACTGTTTGTCGCGTATGAAGAAAGATATGGTAGAAAGGGGCATAGAAAAGGCGAAATTGATGCTCAGCAATATCTACAAAACTGCTCAGGGCATTTTAGAGATGAAACAAGTCATGAATGCGGGTCCATTCCTCTACATTGTTATCCAAGACGGGACTTTGGATACTCGATTATTCGCGCATGAGCATGCTCTGATAATGGTGGCGCAGTTTACTTTGAAAGCGTACGTCGAAGCTTCCAGATTCAGAAACGCGAGTAAATGGCCGATGATCGCTACTGCACCTTTCTGCGAAGAAGATGGCACTTGCCTCGTCGTCGGAATTCCTCCACTCTCCGAGGATCAGCCTAGGAGGTAGGGATCGAAAAGAAGTTCGAGGAATTCGAGTTTTTGAGAAACTTTTGAAATCCACTTTTTGGCCTTATTTTTTACATCGATTTAGATATCTAATTCTCTATTTTTTCAGTCTTTTTGGAAGGGCGTTCGAACAAGCTGCTAAAAATACGAATTCGTACATCGATGCAGACTACTTCGATACAACAAGTGAGTATGACCCAATCTGCGCTATTTTGAGTTGTTTGTTTATGAAAATTATTTAAATATATTCACTTAATTTGTTTGTTTGCAGTTATAAGACTGAAGATTCAAGAGCGGCCCAAGTTTTTTGACGCATTGGCAGCACTCCTGCTCATGTGAATTGTAGAATATAAGTACATAGATAGATATAGTTTTAGGTACTTATTAAGAGAATACGAGCGAATAGCAAATAAATTGACAATAAATTAACGTTTTGAATATCAGGACGACTGGCGATCTGTAACAATGCAAATTTCTGGTAAAATACGATTCACAGTTTTTTAAATCCAGAAATATTTTAGAACCAGCGACGTGACAAGCTTTAATTTTATTTTAACTGCATTTTTAGTCTAGTTCATTCGCGGAATTAGTATCTTTCTTAACTCTAATTTAAGCTTATAGGATTATTCTTTTAAATTCCAACAATTTATTGACAATTTCGATACATCTGTGACTATAATTCGAAATAGAATCGACTAAATTTAATCATTATTTAGCGACAAGTTTGTGCAGCAAATTTATCTTGTAACGTATTGAAAACCGTTTTCATGAAATTCACAAAATTAGGTAGTGCCTTTACATTTGAGTCTAAGAATCCGAAATTGAAAACTAGTGAATATTTGAATCGCCGATTGATACGATAGTAAATAATACCTTGATTGTAAATATACGTGTACGGATATGGTCTACCTTAAGAGTGATACTAGATTTTAGTTACACATAAATTAATGTTCACAACTTCATTTAAATAATAACAATAAGGATTATAAGAGTAGTGTAAGAAGAATTCGTAAGTTAGTTACAATATGATGTTGAGCACACTCATAGTACTAAGAATAACAATAATTTAATACAAGTTGAATTTGATTAAGTATATAGAAATTATTCAAATAAACAAAGTGCCTTTTTTAATGAAAATCTGTTGTCCAGGTTTTCTCCAGTTCCCCACCCTTCAAATTGAAGTCCTCGTGAAAAAGAAATGACCTTTGAAGACGTAACAGAGGAGATTACTAAAATTTATGCAATTTCAAGTCTGAAACCAAATTCCGAAATTAGAGGTACAAGCCTCTAGGCAAGAAAGTAGAGCCGATGCATCGTTCAATTAGCGATTAGATAAGACCCTTGCCAATGAAAGTTAGTAATTCGAAAATTTGAAATCATAAAGAAAAAAGGTATCACTTTCTAGTACAGTCGATTCCGAAGCGGATGGCTAACAGGCTGAACTTTTCAGAATGTAGGCAACCAGCTACACAGCTGAGATCGGTTGGGAGTCTTCTACCAGGTTCCAACGACTCGGTCCAGTACTGTAGGCGAGAGGTAAGTCTATCCGGTCTACCCGCGCAAGGCCCAACACTGCGTATGAGTGCTACGGCGGGTCCGTGCGCCTGAAGTAGGCAACCGTACTTACACCGCATGTTCAGGTCCAGCGTGTAACGAGTGCTATATCGTAATGGATGTTTTATTATTGTTTCATACATATCAAATAAAAACAAAACAAAAAAAAATGCATTGATTATTTCAGGGATTAAAATCGGAATGAATCCGTTTGTCTGTTTTATGAAAAACATGTTTATAGTAAATTTATTATTCACGTCGGTCCTTATAGGGTCTATTTTATACTAAATGCCATTAATACATCGATATTTACAATTACTGATACCTAATCTTCTAAAAATGTACATTTTTCGTATACATCGTCATCTATGGTACATAAAGTTTTACGTAGAGACTTGAGGGAAAAAAATCTCAAAACACCGTGTTGTAAACGACATCCACATCGGTATTGATGATGGAATCGATCTGTTGCGAAGTGTGTATTAAATTGACGTAATTATTGTGTCCGTTTATCTCGTCGGTATCCGGAAAAGTTTTGCTCTTATTCCTCACGACGACCCTGACCTTAGCTACGACATGGGTACCCGCCACATTTGGCGCCCGCTCCGCCGCCGCGTTCTCGCATATCTCAGTGTATATGTCTTCCGCCTTAGCCTTGGCCAGATCCGGCGGCGTAGAGGGCAGCACCAGGCTGTCCCTGACGCGCGCGTAATTCGGCTGAAGCTCCACGCTGTCTCTATTCGTTTCCAACACCCCGGCCGACACCGATCTCTGGACCTGCTGTTTCGTGGCCCTGCTGCACCCGGGCGACGTCACGTCCGTTTCGAGACTCGCGTACTTCTCCCCGGACCTCATCGCCACTTCGGGTCTCACGGCGAAGGTAAACGACGCCGATTTCTTGGCTGGGTTCCGACACTTACTGCTGGACGTCAACTTCGTTATCTTCTCCAAAAATCCTCCCCCTGTGCCGGGCTGCCTACTCTGACTCCGCTCTCGACTCGCAGTCTTCTTCAGGTTCTCCAAACCGTCTCGAAGACTCCGAAGGATCGGCTTAGCTTCCGGCTTCGGCTTGACCTCCTTCAGGTTCAACTCCTTCTGCGGCATGCTCTTCGAGTGCCACATCTGAGGCGCTACTCTGGGCTCCGTCGCTCGATCCCCCAGTGTCCTGCTGTTTGATAAATTTCACCATTAGCGGGATAATTGGAACGGATTCATGTCGTGATTATGATTGATCGGACGATAGAAAACGCACCAGCAGGCCGCGAGGAGTCTTTGCAGCTTCGGCGAGGCCAGGAGCCGAGCCTCCGACGGGTAGCCGAGCCTGGCGCGTCTGACCCTCGGGGCGCCAGGCCCGGAGACCACCAGCTCCAGCATTTCCGGGTCGTGGACGGGTCTCTCTGGCACGATGCAGCCCAGGACGATAGACCCTCTGGTAGCAGTCTCGAGTTGCATGAGGCCGGCATACTCGCGGGGAAGCGGTACCGGAAGAGGTCCGGCGACTAGTCTGACCTGCGGAGGATAAAAATGACCGAACCGTTCGGAGTGGCGATTGTTCGAGGTCGATATGTGCGTACCTTCAGTGGCAGATCTCTTCTCGCGAGCTGATGGACCTTGTAGAGAACGGCGTCGCAGTCCGTGTCCGAATTACTGCTCGTACAAGTCGCGTAGAATTCACCCCTCGCTGATAAAGGAGCGAATATCTCACGACCATGGGAATCCAGGCATTGGGCGTACTGGTCCCGGTCCGAGGATCCGTTCACTCCGCTGATCCCGAAGGTGAGAGGGTAGCGCCGAGTGTCCTGAAAGACTGCGACTAGTCGGAGGACCTCGCCGGCACGGACTGTCGTTTTCGTGTAGTGAGCTCGGAGGTTTCCATTTTCTGTTAAATATTGTAAAACACGAAATGAAACGATATTAGCGAAGGGCGATTCGCTTACATTTCTCTTATAATTACGTATGTAGCAAGTTGTGAAATCTCATGGAAGTTTTACGACCAAAGCTGTTCGGTACAATCGCAGATTACTTGTGCAAGCAACGGTTCTATTATAGTTTCCGAGTTCAAATGTCCGAAGTTGATACTCATATGGAGGGAAGTTTGACCCTTTTACCGATTCTACGGATTTTCAAAATCAAATTAATGCCAGGTCAATGTTTCTGCAAATCATCTGCAACTATCACAGAAATCACTGTAAACCTTGTAAAATCATTGCTATCCTCGAAAATCTCCGGAAATTAATGAGTGTTCTCAGCCCCTTGGCTGGATCAACATTTCTTAATATTTGATTGACGTCGTCTACACATCGTGTGGGTGTCTATACACTTCTAGTTCCAACAAAGATTTAGTATGCACAGAGTCAGAATCTGGAGAAAAGCAATTGGGTCAAGAACGAGAAGGGCCAAAGATCGCGTTGCTGCACCTCGCGCAAGACCGATGTGGGTTCTTCATCAAAATTCAAGTTTTGTCACAGTTTTATAACCATTCGGTTTACGGTTTGTAAACATTCTCAGTCCTGAATGATACCTCAACAAGAGCTGCATCGTGACGTGATCTCGAGTGGGTTTGGCTCGAACATTTCCATGTCACGGGCAACAACTTTTCACTGACACAACCGTGCTGTAGGAGATTCCAATTTTTAATTTCAATTCTTCGCCTCATTGCGCATCTCTTAGACTGCAATTCACCAACGCATACAATTTTCAAGGCGACGATACTTTCAACTCGCCTTTAGCCAGGCAACCCAACTATCACGCGTGTTGAACGTGTGGATATGAAGGCTCTTACCCATTTTAGAATGCGTGAGGGTGTACGCCCTCAACGGTGACGTCAAAAGGAAGGCTGGCACCCCGGCTCGCACCAGTGTTTCGACCCTTCGATACACCCTCGCATTGCCTGCGGTGTTGTTACCAGAAACGACAGAGAACCATCCTGAAAATATAGAGAAAAAATATTTGTTAATTAAAGATTCACCGTGGTTTAATCAAGCGTTTCTCAAATCATGTTACACACTGCGTATTTTTATGTGCTATATACGATTAGAGCCACGTAGAGAGATTTTATAATTACGATACACCCAGGATAGAAGAATCGAGAGAGAAAAATGAGGCGCAGATAGAAAGAGAGGCAGGAAGGAGACCGTTTGATATTAATTCGCCGTTAGCGGATGAAGAGTGGTCTCTGCCACGCCACATACCAACAGTTTGTGTTACGGACTTGTTAACTGAATTCGAATGAGAACTTTCCCACGATATCTCATACGCCTAAATCGGCTCATCGTTCTGCGCATCACTGAATTTCAAGTTCACAGACTCAGACCTTTTCACAAATACAATTTTCAGATCGAGAGGGCAACTCACGCGAGGCCTGAGGTCAACGTATTATCTGAAGCAATATCGCAATCAGAGACCCAGCATCCTCACGGACTTCATGAATTATTTTTTGTTCATCCGATCTCCGATAATAATTGACTTAAGGCTGACTTGTTTATTACAGACCTTCGAATGGCAATGCCATCACGAAATCTAGGAGTCGATTATCCACAGTAGCTCTGATTGTCAATCCGAAGCTGGAAGATTAATTTTTTTGTCTCGCCGATCTCCGATAGTTATCCGTGAAACCGTGAAATCCAGTAGCCGATTATCCTTGGTCCGAAAATATCAGCCCCGCTGGGTGTACGAACCTGGTTGTCGGCTATTGCGTACGTGCACGAGCCTAGGGCCTCGTCGACTCTATGAACGGGATAAGAGACCCGTGCAAGATTTATATAGATTATGCTAATGAAAGGCGATCGTGTCTCGCGATATTAGCCGTACAACTTGTACCAGATAATCTCTTCATCCCAGGGGCGAATAGGGTAGTTACTCCAAATACTAATTACTAGGTAGATATTGTCGAGCGGCCACGCGATTAACGGGGCTGGGTTGGCGCCCGACACTCAACTTTGACATCTTGATAATAACGGTTCGAGTAATTTATCGATCCTTCGATAGTCTTGAACGGGGCTGGAACCAGATGTACAGTTCGAAACGGGCGATGAATGCGAGGCGAGGATACGCGATACTATTTCCGCTACCGTCAAAGCGAATGGGGAATGGTTTTCAGTTCATTATCCGTCTAATTGAGTAACGCCCGCGAATCCCTCGTAAATCTGATCAGTTCGAGTAGTCAAAGATGCTGCGGTACGTCGAACGTCGTTCTTTGAAAAGAAGCAGGAATCGGCGTACGGGTGGAATCCAGTGCTAAGACGGACACGCATGCGGTACAAACAGCTCGTAAACTCAGGTTGTAAAATAATTGTGGTTATTATGGCCAGGCTGATTGTACCGCTATAACGTAATTAAGTTTTAATTCGACGCTGTGGTTGCCTACAACAGTTCTTTCGTTTGTACGGCGCTCGAGACACAGCGAAGGTGTTGAAGATCGTTTCTCGTTACTCTTCTAATTACCTTCTGTTCGGGAGAAAAGAGGGAGCCTCTACCTGGTCAGTGACTCATTTCTTTCACCCGATGTCGGCTCACGTTTCACGCACGTAACCAGATGCCCACTTTGTATGGTCACCTAATTCAATCAGACATAGCACAGCCTTTGCAGTGCCTCAGGAAAAGATTCGGCTGAAAGAATATCTTTTGAAGATTTCAGCAACGGGATATATTGCCTTGTATGTACGAAAGACGTGAGATATTTGGTCGACTTTGAACAACAAAGAACTAGACGATGATTACGATACGAAGCTTCACAATGTTCGCTTGTTTTTCATTAGCCAACGCCGTTAGTTTAAAATATCGTCACCATCCTAATTTGAACTATATTTTAGATTCTATACCGAAAGATTGTTCAGCAAATCTTTTTTGGCCTGGGAATCTTTGGCCTACAGTCGAATGAAACTCGAGAAGGGTAGAAAAGAAGAGAGTACAGTGTATAATGCATAGTAATGAATAAAAAAATAATTGCTGTCTTTGGGGTGACGTGACTCTGATTTCGAATTCAGTGTAATCGCGGATCCTGGATTGAAATTAATCTTCTCACAAGATGACGCGAGTTATAATCGCGAAATGAAAGGCTTTGGCAAATTGAATTACATTGGAAAAAGTCTTAATTACATTCTTCATTACTTTTGCCTTGAATCATCGACGTTAACGAACTGCGTCCTGAAACGAAAGTGAGTTTTTATGCTTACGTGAAGCTAGACGTGCGAAGATCAGTGTATCGCTGATCATTTGAATAGGGGTCGTAAAAATGGGTACAAAAACTAAAGGAACTATAAACCGAGTTACCGCGGTATTTACTCTCCATATATTTCAACGGCGCCTCATATTCACGAGCAAAAACTCCTCTGCATTCTACCGTGTACCTAATTGCGATCTTCCGGGACGAAGCAAGTGATGTCTCTTCGCGGTTGGTCCCACGTTCGGTTAATGCGGTCCGCGCGGTACCCTTGGGGCCTTTCCGCGGAGGGCAGCGGACCACGCTAGGGGTCAATCGGCGGACCCTTTCCTCGATCTTGGGACTCAAAAATCAATTCTTATAGTCTGGATACCCGGTCATTTCCCTCCACTCTCTGCGAGTGGCCGAAGCTCGGTAGATTTCGTACAGAAAAGATATTGACGGTTTTTCGAGTAGAGTTTAATTACCCTTCAATAGTTGCACAGACCTGAAAATCAGGGTCTAACGATGCAACATTGAAAATCAGATCATCGGCTCGTTGGTTGAACCGAGGAAAGCTTGGCTAGTGAATCAGTTCTCAGGCTTTAGCTGATTCAACCTCGAATAAAGCGACCACATATGTGGAGTTTTAAAAAAACTGATGAATCTTTGACAGTTAGGAATTAAAAAACTATTCAACAAACTACCTTTTCGTAATTGAGGTGATTATTTTGGACCTATACTAAGAATTTGTCCTGTACGAAGGACCGAAAACGTTCAGGCTACCCGACCGAGTTCCAGACGACGAAGGGCCCGCGGCCACCGTTGTAAGTTTTTTGGGTCTTGGACCGCGGACAGCGTTTTCGCATTGCTTGGTGACATTCTTAAATCAATTAGCGCGATCGCTAAAGAACCAGGCGACCTTCGATGATCACACCACGGCATGCCTTCTACGAAGTGTTCAGTTCTTCGAGGTCTTGGAAGTTCTGAAGACTTTGGATCGTTTTTACCAAAGGTAGAGACTGCCCGAGGATCTCGTACATCTTTTGATTTTTAATAGAAGAAAAAAAGAAGAGAAAAATGAAATTCCCGATGGACCACGAAGTCTCGTTATTTTCTGTCAAGGAGACGCGACGAAGGGAAACTTTATTAGCTCCAATATTGGAACTAATGAAAAACAATATCGATCAATGTCTTATTGTTGAAGGTTGAATCCGGTGATCAGTTAGCAATAAAATTATTTTAATTGGACAGTTAATTCTGTTTTTTTTCCCCCTCTAATGTTGTGCGAGTTCTATATCGGTGTTTCATCTAGGGCTTACCGGCTCTCGAAAAATCAGGTATGGTATACGATGCCTTGTGCGATTACAAACAAGTTGTCGGCATTAATTAGCAATAAGCCAATAACTTGCGGATACAAATCACCGGTCGACATCGTCGCGTTATGACCGCACCGAGCCATAAACGATACTCGGTACACGTATGCGATTGATTTACGAATTTATTGATCTTGAATCGAACGTTTCTATACGTGACGCGGGACCCAGATTCGTGCCTTGATCATCCTGCGTATTACTCAATATCTGTAAAGTTTTTCAAAATCAATTTACGTCGTGGGTAATCGAAATTTCATTCTCACGGCGATAATTCATTTCAGGTTTGGGGGCCGTTCCAATAAACGAGTATTGAAGGAATGAAGAAATGAGTAACGCAATATACATAATTCAGCTATCCCTCAGCTGCTCATTAAGCTGATAATCAAGCCGGTGTTTGTTCGAACAAGACGATGAAACAACCAAGGATTTGGACCAGTCACGTTACGGCAATGCCTTATGACGAATGTTCGTGCACAATTTTTAAAACCGTTATATCCAATCTTCATATCATAAAATTTCAAGGATATGAAAACGACCGAAAGTAATTTTTGAGACGTTTGAATGGGCTTCACATGATTTTAGATAGAATTTTTTTTCTGTCTATGATGCACGAAATAAAGTCTACCGGTGGACCGATCTTAGTTTTTCTGGTCTCAAATTGTTCAGTAAAGAGGCCTTTTCAATATGAATAGAGAACTCTTTCATCACTTTATTTTTACTCGAGTTATCATGAAAAGTATAATGTACGTAAACAGAAAAACGCTATTTTATTCTAGAAAATGATGAATATCTGGTACAATTTTGATCGGATCAAGAAGTTCTCTGGTCATTTTGAGAAGGCCTCTTTACTGAATAGTTTGAGACCTGAAAAACTTAGATCGATCCACCGATAGATTTTATTTCGTGCATCTTAGACAAAAAAAAGGTGTTCCCAAAATCGTGTGTAAAACATTCTAAAATATGAAAAATGACTTCTGGCGGTTTTTACTTTTTTCATATTCTAAGGTCTATGTATCCCCTTAACAAGGGTATTTAACTTATGGCGTGCAGCCCTCTCACGGTTTTACGTCTTTTGAGGAAGAAAGAAAAAACGATTATCAGCGCACGTGCCACCGGGGTTTCTCTTCCTTCACGGTCTACGAAACCTTTTGAAAATTGCTCACCCCCCTCTTCCTTCGGTTCTTCCTACCCCCATGAGCGAACCCGCACGTGCGCAGCTGGATCTGGCTGCATACGGGGGATCGTGAACACCTTGGCAATATCTATATACACATTTTTGTGAAATTCACACCACACGCCGGTACACGGGATGAACCCGGTGTTGAAAATTAAGACGAAAGATTACCGTACACGAAACATGAAAATATACCGTAAGAGAACGACTTAATTGATACAGGTACACGGCGCCGATGTTACGCTCGTGTGTTATATATCAATTTACATATGCTAATTGACAAGCGGCAATTATGAAACCGCGGAACGATATCGAGCCGGGTTACAAGTGCCGGCAAATCAATTACAATTACATTATCCTTAATAAATGCCAGTTCATGCGCGGCCGCGGCAACGGCTCGCTATTACTCTCAGCTAATTTCTCAAAATCATTACACTATTCATACCGGTACATGGACGGCTTACACCTTTCCGGAAAGCACGTGGTCGCTCTTAAGTACCTTCGCCGCTCCGGGCCGACGTAAATAACACGCGTGAGGCATTCGCGGTCACGACTCGCCTCAGGATCCCTAGGGGTCGACGACGATGTTGGACACCTAAGGGCCAGGCGGGTGGACGAGGACAAGGGTCACCTGGGGCTCGGCCGTGAGGCAGATGGCTAGACGTCCAGGTGCGGTGGATAACTTTTACAACCTATCAACGGGATCTACCCGGAGAAATTGATCTCGTAATTCCATTGTCCGATCGGTGAAAAGGATCGAGGAAATCGGGTTTCAGATGGTTGATATTTTTTCGGGTCGGTATGCTCGCACTCGTTCGTGATTGCGGCCGGGGTGTGTATCGGGTCTCGGATCTGGACGCGGACGTAATTCTTGTAATATAGCAATACCCATATCTTATGGTATAATATAATATTAGTTCGGCGCGAAGTCAACCGTGAAAGTGCCGTTCTGGGTCCGGCGCGCGTGCTTTATGTAGTCAACTAACCATGCAAGTTATACTTGGATTCAAGAATCATTATTCATACGATTGAAACGATGAAAAGAAACGACCTCAATAACCAACCTACGAAGCTGCCAGCTCAAACATTACGACCAGTCCTAACCGTCCCCGCAGCAACTACAATCGGATTCAATAAATCCGAGTGAATTTCGCTCCGTATCCACAAATCGATTCCGGTTGTACCAAAAGTCGTGGAATCGATGCGGACTGATTCGATCCATAAGCGTCCACGTGGCGGACCACCGGATTTCATTGACCCGGAGAAATCGAATGATGTAGAAATAGAGATGATCACGAACGTTGCATTATCTCGCCTACGCGGTTCTATCGAGAGGCAGAAGAAATGACAGATCACCGTTACCGAGAGTTTGGATTAATCCGGCTGCCTGCCTCCAGAAGAATTACCTTTTCCAGATCCAGAACCGCGGTTCTTCGCTCTTTCGTTGTATCAAAATTTAAGTAACGCCCAGACACACTTATATTCGACCGTATAATTTGCGGAGTCACGTAACGATCCGAACTGCATCTGGCCCCTGAAAAGTGAATAGTCGACGCAATTGAGACGTTTGCGGTCACTTTGAGCCTTCGTTCGATTATCGTCGGAAGCGTCGGGTTTCGCCAATTTAAATCTCGTCAACTTCTTGCATCGATTTGACGGAATGGTCGTTTCGTTAGCCCAGGAAATTACACGGTTCAATTAGCCACCCGGGAATTGATATCCCGCTCTGTAATGACACTTTTGAGACGAGTTTGTTGAACCTTCGGTAATTAGTCGACGCCCAACATACTCGTAAGCCTGTCAACAAATGGAAAAAGAAGTTGCAGCATCGGCGAGGAGGTCATTAACCTCGCCCAATATCAGAGGACCATAATCCCCGATACGTTACAGTATCAGAATAGAAAACGCAGCGTGTCCGTAACGTCGTTTGAATAAATCCAACTTATTCGATATTCAAGTCACACCCAGCCTCTAATGATCGGAGTGTTGTAATCGAATATATTTTTGCATCTTAAGCTCTTCCATCATCCGCAATTAGAAGCGCATAGAATCCGTTCAATTTATTTTCAAACGATGCAAGGCTGCGGCTGCGGCTGCGTGGGAGAGAATGGGACACGGATTACGGGGACCAGCGTCAGCCGTTAATCAAAGACTCATAGACGGATCTCCCCGTTCGTAGCTTATCTGTAAGCTGCGGTTGATATTCCCTCGTTATCCCGAACATCACGTTACCAATTATCGCGTGCGACATTGAACAGCTTACTCAGAGTACGTTCGATCATATTTCAGGAGGAGATGCTGGTGCGGGATATGGCGAATCTGGAATTCGCTGACCTCTTGTCGATTACCCGGCTAATCGTTTGATCGCGGATCATTGAACATCCGGCATTATCGAAAGACCACGCATCGCCGAACGAAGATCTACTTCCTTTCGCCTTCCGGGAGGCAGCTAACTTGAATCCGGTGAATCAGCTAGTTGGTTGTGGTTACCGGTATCTATATTACGGGGCACGCGTCACCGTCGTATGTCGTACGACTCAGATCATAGATCATGGGCGCTCGCAAGACAACGCGTACGCCTCTCCCTTTCTCTATCTAGCCTGCGATGGATGAGTCATAAAACGCGGACGTCACATCGTGGGTGCGATTTTTATCCCCAGGTCTTTTCTCCGCTCCGTGTGTAATTCTGGTTTCTCGTATTCGCGTCCGACTGTGGATAACCCTCGGTGGAAAATCATTCGTCGAATGCAGATCAGTCTCTGATTGCTGATTATATCCCAGCTTCGCATCGAGTCCGGGATTCCTGCGGTTAACGATCGAGATTTACAAACATACCGTTCTCGATAATATGCAATTACTAACCATAAATGGCCCTAGGTAAGAAACTACTAGGCGAGTACGTGAATAAACACTGGTCAATCGTTGAAATACCAAGGGTATGCCTTCATCGCCGTTGACCTTCTTGGCCCTAAAATAATTGAGATGAAACGAAATTATAGACATACACGAATTTGTTACCTGGCTACTACGCGCTTGGCGATTTGCCACGCGGCGTTAGATCTCGACTCCTATCGTATAAAAATTTGCCGTTAGATTTCTTTCAGTGTCTCACATATAGCTCCAAGTTCGATTATAAGCATCGAATCGCACCTGTAATTCGAGACGTGATTTTAGTCTGGGGACATTGCTTTATTTCGGAGCGTCGAACACTGACGATGGTATCGACGAAAGAAATTTACTAAAAAACTGAATCACTGGACCGTTGACCGTTACGGAAACATTAGTTCGGGCCTATCTATCCGTATCTGAAGTTTGGCATCAGGCGGATTTCAAACTCGGTTGAAACGCACCCGCGGGTATCGCACGTTCATCAAACATCATGCTATATCTCACCAGCAAAGAAACATTACTCCGAGTATCATGTGAGCTTTAGCAAACTTCAACCAGAATGATTAATTATTAATTCAAAGTTATGAATATCTCCTCCGCGAGGAGTGCAAGACGGAGAATTACACGTTTCCACGCTCGTTATTTAACACGCAGAAAGTGTTCACCGGATGTTTCCATCCATTGTCTCCTTAAATCATCATAAGTCATGTGACTATTCAAGAAAGTCGGTATTTCATTACTATTTTAATAAATCAACGCCTGTGAGAAAAACATTCCGTGATATATTTCATATATTACAAGAGAAATGCAGTTGCACTGCCTAGAACTGATCCGAATAAAGTTTGGTCTCCTCCAGCAGCAGGATTATAGAAGGCAGTAAGGTTCATGCACGCGTAAGCGCAGAGATACAGGGACGCTAAGTGCAGGCGAATGTGTTAATAGCACGCGCCCACGTGGCACACGCCACAAACCAAGTACTTCACTTTACGATGCTCCTCGCAAAATGTACGTTTTCCATTAGCGATGGAGCGAAAGGGTTCAAAGGGTATGAATTAACCCGAAGCATCCCCCATTCTTCGAATTTTAGCAACTATCAGGACGACGTCGCTTCATCATCTAAGGGGACACAACCTGCTGATGAATTAATTACAGTCGTGTTACCAAAAAAATATATGTGGACGATCAGACAACTCACCAGGATACCCTTCGGGGATGACGATCTCCGGTCCAACCTTAACGTCGTGTCGATAACGATGCATGAGTAAGGTAGCCGTGACCCTGAGTGACCTTGGCTGTTGTTTGTACAGAAGAACCGGCCTTCCTCCGGTACCTTCGAGCCTTACTACCCTCGGTAGAGAGAATCTGTCGAGGAACTCCCTCAGGGGCATGAAACCACCGGAGTTGGTTTCCGCCGTCGCCTCTCGGGAGCTTGGCAAAGACTTTGGCAGCGAGGTACCCTCGCCGCTTGAAATCGTTGAGAATTCTCCGTTCGAAGACATCCTGAATTTTTATTTTATTCCTCTAGTTTATCGTGTCGGATCCTGATATCTTTCAGCTTCAGACGACCACCTCGGGTGTCAATTTCATCGCGGATCAATTAACGGTGAATTTTTTCATTCCCCCAGGGTTCTCGAAGACTGACATCCGGAATTACATTCGGTATAACTTTCGAGCGACCTTTCGCTGGCACAGTCGGTCAGTGCGAGCGATTTTTAATTGTGTCATTAACGAGAGCAGAAATTTCTCTCGAGTCACACAAATGTCGACAATTTGTCAGGTTGCTGGACACTTTCTTCGGTTATGTCATAGCTTGAGAGACACCGGCGAAAGGACGTTACTGTCACTTTCCGTAGGGGATTAATCGGACACGGTGTTACGCCTGGAGACGTCCACCAGTCGCTTGAGAGATTTCAAGCTCTGTGAGATCTGAAGATGGTCTATAGATTTCCACTTTTGGACTTGACAACTCTCGTCGAATTAGTCATGTTCACTCGACGATATCTGTTGCCGGAGGCAACAGCACGCAGTGAAGATCGGAAACTAGATCGAATATATTGAACACCGTTGAGAATATCCTTATTTCAGAAGCCTTGACGAAATTCCTTAACGAGTCCTTTCACACTGACACCGCAAAGCACATCACTAGCTGCAGTTCGATTCTGATATCCCGATATATTCCAACATCATCAGCGGAGCTTATTCAGCGTCTGTTAAGATCCATCGATCGATGGATCGGGGTCATTTGCGTGATCGATGAATCCTCTCATCGATTCACTACCCGGAGGCATTTGAATGATCCGTCATCTGCGGGTGCTGATCAAATTTACTCGTTTGTGCTCTAAAACGTACCAGAAGAAGCAAACTTTCAGCAGGTTTCGAAATGTCCGATTATCTAAGGGTACAATCACTTGATTATCCTGCTCCGGTCACTTCAGATTCAGCGTTGGAATAACGACAACTGCACTGTACCCAAAATATCGTTTATATAAAAATCCAAGATCCTGTAAAGTGATGTAACTGTTGGATTGCGATCAACTGAGGGGGCGGAGGGGTGAATAAAATCGTGACAGACCGAAGGGAATCGAAGCTGTCAAACGACATTCGGTATTTTTCGAGAAGGATGCGATCGTGGCGGAGGACGCGAAGTCACTGACGCCGGGCATGAGCCGAGTGGCGTGTAAGAGGAGGCCTGCAAGGCTTTGGGCTCCCCTCCGAGCCCCTCAAATTCGCTCAGTCCTCCCACTCGGTACGAGCAAAAGCGAAACATCGCCAACGCCGACTATTTGTAAAACTGTCCTATTGTCTCTTCGGAGTTTCTAGTTTCGGTACGTGTGTACATACGAACGTGAAAACGTACGTCCATCGGACATGTCTAGCATGCGATATGAGGCACCTACGTCCAATACCCACGGTATCGTAACCCGAGTCCCCCCGTATAACGAGAATTCAGTTACACACTAATCATCCGCGTAATTACGGGGAGTCGAAACATTGGGCAGGAATTCACAGTACGGCAACATTGTGTAATGATGATAATATCGCGCTCCTCCGGTGTTTGTCGTTTGAAATTGGCCTGGCTCGTTAGTAAAGTCGCACACTCGCGTGTGGTAGGTGTATGCTTGGGCCCGAAGAGGTGAAATTAAACGTTGATGTCGGAGCATTAGTCCAGCGAAGTATAACTATTAGAGTAGTCACTATACGAGTCACATTGCGCTGCGTTACGAAACTAATCTGCACGAGAGATCATTCGAGTCTACCGTCGGCCTTGTGAGGCCAGCGCGATGTCGTACTACACAGTTTTGTTTTTGTTTTTGTTTTTGTACGTTTCTCTTTTCAAGAATATAAAATACGGTATTCCCACGGTGAGAGATGCGGGATAATGGGCAGATACTCAGCCTCAACGGATTGTCAGTCCTGCAGCAGCTTGCCGCAAGGACGAGTTCCTCATTTCAAATATAAAGACGAACAATTATTACCGCGGCCAGGGTGTGCCTCGGCTACCGCAGCTGTGGAAAATGGCACGGGGTTCATGGTCTGCTCAAGATCAAGGAGAACGAACTCGTTATCTTCGTATTTCACGTACTTACAACGTATATATATTACGTTACGTCGCGGAATTGCACGCGAGTCGTTATTTTTCGTCAGAGTCAGAAGTCAGAAGTCAGCCAGTTTTCAGGATCAGATATCGCTGGAATCACGTCAAATGAGAATTTTCGTTTCGTTTTTTTTTCTTCCCGCATCTCGCATCAACCCGCAGACCGGTTATCGAAAATTCTTCTTCGTTAGTAGGGTTTATAACTTTCGAGGCTGATGAATAAAATAATTCAACCGGGGTACGCCTAGCGATCGGTCATTTGGCACATTATAAGCGAATAAGAATGCGCGAGGCGTGCGCCCTAATTGGCAGCGGCTGTCGAACCTTTTTTGTCTGGGACCAAAACCGGCAGTCGCTGTCGCTGCGGGTTAGGCGAGACGCTCATATCCCTTCGGTGCAGCGCAGGTTAAATTCGCAATAGCACAAGGACGACGCGGACGGTGTTTTAAAACCTGGAAAGGGACGGACAAAGGGTTTGAGATAACGATTAGCTGCAACTTCTCGATGTCGGCGGTTAGCACGGGTGTGTGTGAACACCGTCAAGGACACCGGGGGCGGGTTGAACCACCTTTTGTTCATCATATTCCAGGAATTGCCTGGTCAAAGTATTTCAGAAGATCACGGTGTTACCGAGAAGTTGAGTCCTAGTCGGCAGCTGGACATTAAATAATTCTGTTATACGTTCTAACGGCGCTTAAACGCGGAGTTGAACTCGCCGGTCTGTGAGGAAAAATACATAGTGAGCGAGTTCCGAACGGGTCTGCGTGATCTCCGCGGTGTATATCCACCGGGGATATAATACGTATGATACCTCCAAGCCGGGAGATCTTCGGGATAACGGATGCTGGAAACGGATCGACGAAAAACCAGCAGATATCTTACAGGTGTAAGCAGGTAACGCGAGTCATTAGCGAATACGAAGTAAAGAGCGAGGGAACCCATACCGCGTCCACGGACATAGGCGGGGTTAATTACAAGACGCGGAGTCAACCGCGAGGCGCTCGATACTCCGAGGACCTCTGCTTCGCTCGTTTTTCCTTTTTTTCATTCTTTTTTTCATCTATTTCCCTTTCGTTTTGTTTTCTCTCTCTCTTTTTTCGCATAACACCGTGTCCCTTCGGCATTGCCAATCCCAGGAGTAGAATACCTGCAACGCGAATGCGCGAGGGCGGGCTGCTTATAGTTTTGCCCGAGTAGCGACGGTTATGAACAAACGATGACCCAACATCTCTGATCATGACGACTCGACGATATACGAAGGGTTCGGAGCTGGAGTAGCCCAGCTCACATTGCCGATAAGGTTCATTACATACGGCTTGCGGCACTTAGAATGTGGGTTAGGCTACTCTGAGCTACGTGAGCCGTGAAATGGAGGAAATCGCTAAGCAGACGCGGAAAGTGGAGAATAACGTCGGTGCAGTTGATGGAGCCAACTTTTTCCCTTTCTATTCGCACTGCGATTCCTCGAGGGTTGGACTGCGCCAGGAACGGATTGAGCCTGACGAACGAGGAAGCGGTTGGATCTTTTCCTCTAGCATCGGAGTGGAGAACAAACGACGTGCCTTTTATCGGTTGTTAGAGTTTCCCAGTGGAAAATAAGACCCGACATCGACGTGGGCAGGGAGTATCAAATAGCTTGCTAGAGCGCATCTTCATGTTGGTCTCTGACCGTGGTCAGAAAGATCAAACGTGAGTTTGGTCGTTCCCCTCGCTACCCGTGGGCCTTGCTTGCCTCTAGATGTAATTGCAAGGTACTTGGTATTTTTTATCGTCTCCACCGTCACGTTAAGCGAACACTTCTCATCTTATTGTTGTCTGGTGTTCTCGCCTTTATGGCGAAAGAGGCAGCATAAGAGATGGAATTTTAAGAAACTCAAATGGAAATGAACGGTAGGCAGTAACGGTGGCTAGAGACGAGTCGGATTTTCAATATCATCGATGTGAATTTGCTCCCCGTTCTACGAGTCATTAAAATCCTCGACGTGAATCATTTTCCATATCGAGAAGAGCTGAAGAACGATAACGAGACCTCGTCGCACATACTGCAGCCCCTTTACCCGGACCTCGACTCCGCTCCGCGAGGGGTCCGACGATTAAGCCGCAAGCTCTCGCCGAATGTCTCTTCAGCTTCGCGAAGAAGCCGAGCTAGCGTTGACTCCGGAGAGCGAGTCAGTTTTTTGAAAAAAATTCCACCACCTTCGGAATCGCTGCGTGCAATGGAAACGAACATTTGTACGCGCGCCTCGTAGCCATATAGACGGTGTCCTTGTAGATATTGACTCATCGGGGAATATCACGGCAAGGGCTGGGCGTTGACCCTGAGAATTTATTTCGCGGGCATCGCAGGACCCTTCCATCCCGCTCGGGCGCGGGCGGCTCGCCTTCTATACCTTCAGACGGCTCGTGCGGATAGCATTAAAATTGCTGTACTTAATCTACAAACTAAGATAATGGCGAAGCTGTTGCAGGTTTATCGTGCGAATACTCGCGAGACGCACGTTGCTGCGGTAAAAATAAGACAGAGAATGAGAAAAGCGTGAGGCAAGATGATGTTATTCTTAACTGTCTTATGATGGCTGGGAGAGGAAAAAAGAAAACTACAAAATTATGGTAATCTGCAGTTTTTGGCCGAGACGTTGGACAAGGCTACGCCGCTATTGTTTGAGAAACGTAGCCAAGAGGATCGAGCGAGAGGCAAGAGGCACTACACTGAAAAAGTCATAAGACAATTTTGCGTGTATCTTCAATCTTTTTGCACTCTTAAATCTTTTTCTTTCTCTCTATATTCACATCTGCAGACTATTGTAAAAAAAAGAGTGCATTCGATCGGTATGCTAATTTTGATATTATTCAAATTCAGGACGGCGTCTTTCTGCATATTATCATAAAAACATGGTCAACTGCCTGTCGTATTTAGATTCAATCCTTATACCCGTCATTATACGTTGCCGTATTTGATCCTTGGAAAAAATATGAATATTAAAGTACCATCAGGACGTTACTCTTTGTTCGACTGCCACACGTGGGTGCCTAATTTATGATCAGACGTTTCTCAGTCACAATTAGCACCCGTCAATTTCGTCGGGAAATTAAGTGGTGATCGGATCTCCGAGGACTCGATTTTGTCGTCTCATTCTCGGGCAACAGGCAGAAAAAAAAAAAAAATTCCCCAATCCGATCAGAACCTGGAGATAAGTCCAACAGGCAAATTTGAGAAGCTGTACACGTGCGACGGATCGAGAGGTTCAGTTATGCCGCAACGTTACCTCACTCGGTCAGAGATCGATCTCTCCGGTCTTCTCAGGAAGCACACGAGTCAATAAATTTGCTCGATGACTCAGTGGTCACGAGAATCAGCAGTGAGCTAACGCGGCCGGTTTCACCCATCATCGTCGATAAAATTACGAGACGTAGAATTATCTACAGGTTTATTCGCCGAAACATGACCTGCGTAACAGAATACGTGAAATTCGCTGATTCGTGACCTCCGATATTCGATGCCAGACAACTTTTTCTCTCATTCATTTGCATAAGTATTTTTGGCTGAAAGTTGAAATTACAGCGTATGAAATTCCTACGGTATTCCTCACACTCGATCAGGTTTCCACGATCCACTGCAGCACTGTTCATTATTCATCGCGATATCGCAGTTGCCTAAACATCATCAGACGCGATTGGCGCTGGTCTGAATATTGGCACGTAAACTTTAGCCGAAGGCGTACAACGAATAAATTAACGAAATTTAGCACCGCATGAAACTAGTCGTCACGTATGATGGACGCGTGCGTACAATGGCCTGTGCCTCGAGGAGCTCGTTTTACTGTTTTGGCGATCGATTGTAAATCGTTTGACGAATAACAATCGAATATAATCTACGACGCGCACATACTCGTCGATTTAGTCACCGCGTTCCAGCCCGCATATGCATACGAGACCCCGCCGTTTATACTCCTCAGGTTTGTCACCTTGAATTATGGATTTTACCTGTTGATACCTTGCCCATATAAATTGTTGCTATCTACGGAGCGCCTCTACCTTCTGCACGCGAATATTATTAGCTAGTATGAGTTATCGCTCTAGAAGCCCGTAATCTGTGGATTATAAAGACGCGGTACGAACGCTGAGTTATTGTCGTGTGAACGCATCTTTTATTTTCTCAATCCCCTCGTGTCTCTATATCGTTCAACGACATGTGGTCGAAACCCATCGCTCTTGATTTTAATAATTCCCAAGTGGCTGCTGCGGGCGGCTGTCCCTCGTCATTGAGCACAGAAACGTCCAACAGGCTGCAATAAGGATTTCGCAAAACGCACCGAGCCTTGATTGGCGGAATCACGGTATGCGTGATGAATCGACATCTCCTGGTGTTACGCTATCCGATGTCTTACGGAATATCCTTCCGCAGCTTGCCCCAGATCGTCGTTCAGTCATCGAATCAGTTTCCGCTGAGTCGCAACGCGATTGCAGGCCACGATTAGTAGTTTTCTGAATTCTGCTCGAAGACGCTGACCCTCAAAGGTAAACGTTTCTTCACTCATATCACAGGCGATGCTTCCATATCATTTTATCTCCGTTCATTCTCAAGAGTGGGGATTTCTTACGCGCAGGATGACCAGTATTCTGACGGCGTGAACAAACTAATTTACCGAGAGCGAGCATAAATGAAAGTGTAAATGAGAAGGTTGCGCATTAACGAAAGGATTCGTTCGGACCCTCGCGGTAAGAAATTGGCTGAAAAACGGCAAAACTATGTTCTCGGTGTTTTTGACCTCCGAAGTATTTTGCTCGTCGCAAAAACCAATCGGTGGCTATTTTCTTCGATCCACGATCTAATCCGAGGAAATCTGATATGCAGCCGGAACTCAACTAACAATGAGTCGAGATGTGGTCTCGGGTAACTCGCTTACACACCGTGAGCAGCTGACCACTTTGGTTCCAAACGGTTACGGGTCTTGATAAAAACGGTTGACCGACGAGTCCGATACCTGCGTTGTTTTTTCATTGCTTCATCCTCGGTATTCTTTTTTCTGTATTCCGCTCCACACGCAAAGAGAGATGCCGGTGTTATGGGGAGAGAGCGAGAGGCAAGGGCTTTCCGTGTTTCTTCTCCCTCCTCCCTCTCGCGGCTCGGCTTAACAGGCATTTGCATTGTAATACGAGCGCCTAATGACTATGATTGCTGTAGGCGTACCGATGTTTAAATTTAATGGCCCTCCCCAAAAGCCAGCAGAACCAACGAACGTGAAACTTTTATCGCCACTGGTACGTTGGGTGTAATTTTTTTGGAGAAAACATCGCCAATTATTGTCCCCGAGGTTTTCTTCCTGCAGGAGAAGAGTCGGTCCGCTACGGGCCTGTCGTTAAATTGAATGAGCGAAACAACGCAGGGCCCGCTATACTTCGCGTCTTAGCTAATTAAGCCGCAGTATCTCTGCAATTATTATTTCTTTCGTCGTTTCTTCATCGTCACTTTCTCGTAATCGCGTTCGTTATCATCGGTATCCAGGTCGTTCTCGTTGTCGTTAGACTCCCGTTCCCGGGTTTCTCGGGAATAAAATGGCCGTCTTGTCGGAAGCCGTTGCTGATCCCTGCCGATAGCTCGTCTCAAGGCAGACGAGACAGTTCGAAATGTTGGGATGGAATTCGCGAGATCTCCGATCTTGGCATCGCTAGAAGTCTCAGCAAACTTCCAACCATGTCGGCATTAACTTGTATTAATGTTGTCGATCAATTCTAATGGACATGCATCGGCACTGGGCACATAATATTTGCATACCCAGCAGACGTTCGCATGGAACGGCTATTATTCCAAGAGTATTTCTCACAAGAAATCCGCCGCATCACCGTGGGTAGAGACAATGAACGAGTTTGTGAGAAAAAAAGAGGATAATTCAGTCATTGAAAATGGGACCCGGTAAGAAGTGGTACAACGCTACATAACACTCGCGCAATCTGGTCTTGGGTAATAGTCGCGAGGGAACATTGGCTTCTATTGTCTCAAAGTTACGCCATTGCAGTGTTTGAAACCCTGCCAGAGCTTAGACTCGAAATATTTACAATTTACGCACAGCTACGCGATATGTTGATGCCGAGTTTTACGACCGCGCCGCAAGTTCGTTACGGAGGAAAAAGGTCGACGTTGGTATCGCTAATTAACTCCGTACGGACCTCACAAACTGCAGGTAGCACCTAACTAGCTGCTCGATGTTCAGTAGTGTCGCCATGGTGCCTCGGGACCGTCATTTGCAAGCTAGTATCAAACTAATCCATGCACACACGCACAGCATCTACTGCTTTGATGGGTAACCCGCAGACCAGTAACTGTCATACACGCCTCCCGATAAGACGCTGACGCAACTCGCCGCAATCTTGGCTGCCTTGTGACTCGGCTAGTCGATCGACGTAATTCTCTCTTTTCACTGTCACGGCTAAGAAGATCGGGCCCGGTCCTGGTCCCGTTACGTCCCGGGGCTCGTCAGGGTCCGACGTGTAATTTATATGTGGTTATACGCGCTCGTATATTGACTCTGGATTCAAATTCTCGTGCGCCCGGAGCGGAAGGACTCGCGACATTCAGCGTCCTTCGATCTGTCGATATAATTTCACTTTTCAATCAAATACGTAATACCGGATCAGCCGCGGGGTTTGTTAACCCGCCGCGGTGTTATCGCCAACGTTGCGGAGAATCAGATTTATTTTGCGGTAATTACGTTACGGCGATTTGCAAGCGGTTACAATGTAGGATTTGACTTGAGTAATAATCGTAATTAATATTCCTTCCTGGCAATTAATAACGCCCGGTGACACAACAGAGACGTGCCAGCACGTCGCGTATTGGTAAACAAGCTCGGCAGGCCTCGTTACGTTGGGTTACGTATGTAGCGTATACCAGTACGAAGGCATCCAGAGTACATCGCAGGAGATACACCTTGCCACGTAATAGAGACACCTGGGGGTCGAGGGGTGGAGGAGGTGCGTGAGATCGCCAACGCCTTCGCCAAAGACTCGCTTTCACATTTCCCATGAGCATGGGTATAAACTCCTAGCCGAAGATCCTCTTGGAAAAAGCGCTCTTCTCGGTAGACAGTATGTGAACTTGTCAGTGTCGTTCGTGACTGGATATGTAAAACTTACGCAACCGGTTCACTCGGAGCCGGGATCGTTGTTTCGAAAGGAGAAGATTTTAATCAATTTCTCTTGTTCGAGACGTCCCGAACCTGGGGACACAACAATTTCTTATTTCGTCCCCTTTTGTTCGGGTCAGGTGGTCCATGGTTTTATACTCATTCGGGTTTTAATTTCCGGGTACAGTCGTTAAGTACCCTGACGAATTAGTCCATCGGAAATATCGGTACCCGGAGATCAGAGCGCGTGGTCGCTTCTCGATAACGGAACTCTGCGAAGCACCGGGTTAGGTCGGAGACTCGGGAATCTAAAAGGAGAAAAGGTGGATACGGTGGAACCGTTGGTTGCACCATCAATGGAACTAATTCCACCGCAACTCGATTCTTTTTACCGAACACGAACGGATCCCGGAGATCAACGTCACGAGGAAACCCCACCGCTGCAGCACGCACCATATAGAATATACTTGTGTTTGGATTTTCATTACACCAACGTTAAAAAAAGCAAGCACGCCATTAGCTCCTCTCATCGTCTACCCGAGTCCAATATGTTAATTACATGATGAATACGTGTACCTTTCCGTAACTCGACCTCAGCATGTATGACCGATTTGGCTCAGTCAATCACACTCTTCACTGGACTGGATTTGCAGCCACTGGAGCACATCTTTCTTGCTCACAATCAGATCGGCGAAGAAACGTGCGCAGTAAAATATCTCTCAGCTTCTAATTAGAGCTATAAGTTACTCCGAAGGCCTGATAAAAACCCAGAAGCAGAGTTTGGTCGAAATCTACGAAACGTACCCCGCGGCTACTACACCGTGTAGCACAGAAATTTATTTTCCCTGAGCAAACTGAGGGGCAGAGGTCGACCCCACGTCTCTCTTTCTCCGTACCCAGTCATGCTCCAGTGACGTTGGTCGTCATTAGCCCAATGATTAGACGAGCTCGTCCTGCGTCCGGCTCATTCGAGGATCGACCGTATAGCTTATAGTTTCGCTTGTATTGGTTTACCGTTCGAAACCTCGACCGCCGTGGCTGGTCTCGTTCAAAGTTGTTCCTTTTCTAGCGAAACAATGACACGCTTCGGGCCTCTAAACGCCGATGAACTGACCGACGCTTTAACCGATACGAGTAAAAAATGATGCTGATCGTTGGTACCAAAGGCTCGCAAAATGACATTTTGATAGCCCAATTTCGGTCAGTATTGCAAAAACGTTGCTGTTAGAATTGCGAGAGTTGTCAATGGTTGCGAATAACGGTAGGAAACTGAGTGGCTCCTGGAAGGCTCTTGGGATCCAGGGTTTCAGGAATCGACACCGACGCCAGACGTCGAATAAGACAAGCCGTCGAACCGTGTTTACACAAGTGGTGGTAGATAAGTGAGTACCACAGCTTTGTTCCATCGGCTAATACCCACGGCGCCTATGGAGACAATTACAGAACTCCATATACGTTCATCCGGGGAGTTCATCTGCGGAATAGATACAGATATACAGACTGTTGGAGCATAGGAGTCATCCAGGAGTCCTAGCTGACCGTACAACATTTCCTGTTAGCCTGTTATACGCCGTGCAGACTCTCGACTGCAGTTCCACCGGGTTTCCATCCTCCTATCTTTCCAACGTTTCGTAGCTCTTCGGTAGTTTCCTTGGTATCCGAGTCGCAGCGGGCTGGCTATCAGGACTCGAGACAATTTGCCCGCACCCCAAGATTTATACCATTACACTCAATGGTACTGTTATACCTCTGCTCTTGTAGGTACTCGACTAGATGCTGGATAGAGGTGGTCACGACGTCTGAAACTAGCGTGACGTTTCCAGTTTCGAGTAAAGACGACCGGCGCTATTCCCTGTTAGTCAGACTCAAGGAATTGTCGTTTTCATTGACGTACTAGTTTCGATCGAGCCGAGGTTAAACGTTTCGAGTCATGGCCTAGTTTTTTTTTCAACCGTCACAGAACTGCGGTCACTGGTGCCAAATACACTTTCGTGTTCATCAGGAAAAAAGGCAATTATAACGACTCTCCTCCGTTCCTCCGAAGGGTTCATAGGTCATTGTGAAAGGTGAACCTTTCCTGTCTTCTTCGAAAGCTAACACCGCGCCCGCTTCGAATGTTATTTTAATCTCGTATTCTAGTGGCGATCGTCTCGTCCGCGGTATTATAAATTAGGGGAAAGTGAGGTCATCGGGGCATTCAGCGGGTAATTTACGACGCGCATATTGTAGCTGATAAATATCTGTACCTATACCCACAACGGAGATATCAGACGAGAACTGAGTTGCTCTGAAATGGTGAAGGTTTATTGAGGAAATGGACAACGGTCATTACCGTACGCGATCTAAGCGACTCCGTCGAGTTATACCGATCGAATCAGAGATGGCCTTTTCCTTATTTGGTCGCGACGTATCAAACGATAAAATCAAGGAATTAAAACCAGTTTTCCCGATTCTTTTTCAGATACCGATACGTAGGTACCTGCTTAACGGAAAACATCTCTTCCCACGATCAATATGTACCAATCATTTCTGCAGCCGGTGCCATAGTTCCTTCTTCCAACTTCGAACGCGATAGCACTCGACCAACTTTTTCACACTCGGTGAATTCGACGATTTCATTATATTTGCTACGCACGCCCGAGTTTGACCGACTGCATGTACCAGTACAATGATAGTATTAGCCTTGAGTGGTGAGTCGATGACAAGGCCAGGGCTAAAAACCAGGTCAAAGTTTCACTGGTTGAGAAAGTCCAAATAGAATCCCAATTATTCAGTCTTTTAAATTTTACTCGTGGCACCTCGGCAACACGGTGTAAATGTAAAACGTTCAGCTTTCCGATAGAAAAATGTTGCTCTCCAATTCTTTGCTCGATTTCACGAAACAGGGTTCGCACAGGCAGCTGAGCAGGTACTATCAACCTTTTCTGGTTCAAAGAACCCTGGTATCTGCCAATGGCCTCCCTCATGCAGTATGGCACAAGTGGTATTACAGTTTTATCTGTTCTGACCGCGTTTCGCATAGTCATTGATACGGCGAGGCTCGGTAATATTTTAGCCCGTTCACTTACGCTCTTATTGCTCGGTATGTACTCGCGGACGTACGTCGGTCGTGCTTTCTTATTACCATTCAAGGAGCGTCTGGGAGAATGATAAATGACGAGATAGCGGGTAGCAAAGTGGCTTACACAGTGACAACTTGGGTACCCTGGTGGTTTTCGTCTTTGACGATCCGCTCGCCCCGACGTCCGGATGTACCTGCTTGAAAACTAGGCCGCTCGTTATCGTCTAGCTCAAAACAAAACCAGCACCGCGACAACTGGTCTACGCATATCATTTCTTTTCAGAGAAAGAGCGGACATCATTGAAAAATCAGGCCGGATATCGTCAATTTTTACTTTCCTCGGTCGCTCTACTGGCGAATACATTACCTGGGAATACTCTCTACCAAGTGTCATTGTTCCCGCAGTATTTGCTACAGTAAAACCACCACTGTTTACAATGGGCTGTGACAACAGCCTCCGGTAGCAGTAAGCTATAATTCATACCGCGAAGATCCACCGTGACTCTTATTTGGAAGAATAAACACACTCCGAAAATATCTACGGTTCTCATCGGTTTAAATTTAATGACCGAAATAGCTTCTGGGAACGAGATTTGCAATTGCTATAATGATATGGACAGTTTTTTGTACGATTGGTATTAAATTACAGTGCCGAATAGTACAGCGAATAAAATCTCTCATGCTACTTTGTTCCTGGATCAACTATCATGATGTCATAATTCAACAGTCTTTCAAAGGTGTAATCGAACATATTTGTAGTACCTCAACGTGATCGCGACGTGTCCGCCAATCTTCGTGAAAGAGTTCTCATTGCACATGGTAATTTACCTTTAATTGTTCGGAATCGATTATTGGCAACCGGTATAACGATATTACAACAGTCGGCCCTGCGTAATGAAGCTTGGCGCGTGGGTATTGGGCCAGGTACCGTGGGCTTAGTTCAGTTTGTTGGGAAATATTCAAATGAGCTTTGTCTACACTGTGCAGTACAGCGGCAATCGCGTACGTCCACACGACCGGTAAGAGATAATACATATCGTACCACGTGCAACCAGAGTGAGCGAGACCCGATAGCTATTTTCCCTCCAGGACTTTGGACTCGTGGTTTTTTTTCTCTTTTATGTCATGCTTTGTATAAGAAGAGAAGAAATGTACGAGCCATTAGGCACATACCGAGATAAAGCGCGCAAGGCCTTTCGAGGCTGAACAAGGATCATCCCGCGTCCTTGGTTTCTCAAGCTGTGAGGTGTGATGTAATTAATTTACCCATAATTACATGAGTCTCTGCGTGAGAACGGGACGGAGAATAAAACCGACGACTGGGATTAAAGTCAGTACGATAATTGTTAGAGTTTCGTATATACAATCTTGCAAGAAGGGTGCGAGACGTCGCATATTTTTATCGAGTGGTTAATCACTATCGAAGTCCGTCGTACTACAGTCTTAGCAAGTTCCATATAGCGTCCTGAAATCCTTGAAGGAATCTCGTCAAGTTCCTTGATATCTTTTGAATCCTTCGAAATCTCATTAATTCATCACATCACACATCACCTACTAATTCTTCAGACCAAATGTGCCAGACATATCAATCTACGTGGAAGATAAGTTCACTCACTTGCTGATTGTGTCACTTTTTTGGAAACACATGTTACAGTTGCTGATCATATAGATTTTTCAGATTCCATGTTGGTTCACCAAGATATTTTATAATTTTCTACAGGTCCTGAAGATTTTTTTCTACAAGTTGAGTTGGATTACTTCTAAATATTTTAACTTTCTTATATGATTTCTTCAAGATCCTTCAAAGATTTGGCTGAAATTTTTTATTCGTCGTGATTCTGCAAGATTGTCAGTGGATCATTTTCTATACAGAAAATGGATGCCAATCAAGGAATATGGTGAAATTTTGTGAAAACTTATCTTTTTCTAGTCTATTGGAATCTTGAAATAATTTGCACACCCAAATTGTCGAGAAATCAACATTTCGAGTGGGCGTATGTGAATGAGTAAACAGAATGGTGAGCCGGTGTCACGATGTTCAGAGTTCGTCATGTGTGACGGGAGACGGGAGACGGGAGAACGTCACACGTCACATCTTTGTCCGTGTAGCACGTCCCAAGTGTCTCGTACTCTGGCGTTTTGTCCTTCCGTTCCGAATCCTCGTTAATGAGTCTCGCAAAAAGTAGGTGAACATGCTGGCGCAAAGACGGAAATGGCTGGGAAGTAGAACAAGCAATGGCAATTTGGCTGGCTAATCGCCCGTAGATTTAGAGAAATTTTTCAACGCACTGCGTCTGCGTGGTTGCTGCAAGCTATACTTTTCAGCGTTGACTACTCCAGGAGTAAACGCACAATTATGCAAATCGGACGAAAAAAAAGTCAAACTTTCCACGATTATTAAACATGAAAAAGTGGGATTCTGTCGCTCAGTAAAACCCAACTCCCGTACGGTCCAGGATCCCGATTAATAGCTGTGTTTACCGCGAAAGAGGCATTCCTAATGCCGCGTAATTGCCTATTAGCTACTTCATTACGAATAATCGTTCTTTTTTACCTCATTTTACTCCTCATACCTTCCCCATCGGGTTTCTTCCTCTAACGTACGTTTATACGCTTCTCCTCATTCGTTCAGTAGTTAAATCATTCGTGCGATTCCTGCACTACCGCGACATTTTCCGCAAGTAATATGGGGCCAGTTTCTGATCTATAATTGTCATTCATTGAACTATCATCTGCATAGAATATTGATGTTCCCTCTTTGTGTGGTTTTCAGGAATGTCTACGGGGCTCGCATTTCACAGCGTCGAATTCTCTATTATTTTTTTTTTTACATAGGCTTGACCTGCGTGGAAGACCCTCTTGTTACGATCAATAAATCAAGAAACTGCATTTCATAGCTTTCAAGTTACAGGTTTAATACTTTCCCCGAGCTTCGAAGCGATTCTCGGCTCTTTAGGTCTTTCGCGTATTTTTTTACGTCACCGCGTTCCTGCCTCACAGTCTCCCATCGTTTCATGCCCTCTTGGTCATCTCTTTCCACAGTATTTCATTATTCTTTTGATCCCACGAAGTTATGCCAAGCGAACTACTGTGCTACGGACACAATGCTTTTACTCCATGGCAAAAAGTTCCTCCCCCCCGCCCTTCTTTTTCTTTCTTTATTTGAGAGTGAGAGAGAAAGAGCGACGAGTATCACACTGCACACAACCCACCTCGGTTATGTATAACGTAACATGGGAAACTAGTCGTGTGAATGCGAACACTCCTGACTCGTATTATGCCAGTAACCCGTGTAAATATACGGTGCTTATGCGAATACATTAGGCATAAATAACTAAGTGTTTATATTTTCTATACGAGCGGGTTACTACACGTGTAGTCCACGACGCGACGCCTTACCACGCCCCGTTACGAGATGATCATTCAAGCTAGAAAAGAAGAATACGAGGACGGTAGTAGTATCCAGTCCCTCTCGCCTTGCGTAAGAGAATTATCAGTCCCACCGAACCGCCTTGGCTAATTTTGTTAATTGGTCGGAATTGTTTCGCGTAAAAGTAGAGGATTTAAGGACGCAGACAACTTCCACCTCGACCTCGCCTTGCCCAAGTTGGATTTGTACTAATTACATCCACTTGCTTAGATACTCTCTTTACTCGACGGTCACGTAATTTCAATTCAGGACGCGAGTTATTCAAGGCTGCGAAATTAGATCGGCACACTAATTGGTCGGGTTTGAAATTTATTTGAAAAATTCGTCAATTAAGATCACCGAGCTGTTTTCAGCGAAAAACCTTGTAACAGAGAATCACCTGGGTGTAAAATTTATTCTATTATGTGAATTGTCGTTTAATAAAATCGGAGAAAATACTGCCTCCGCTGCTTTTCCCTGCGGGAGATCAGCCACAGACCGTCCAAAGCATTTCTTATCGTGGCAGTTATTGAAAATATCTGATAAACGCAGCCTGCGAATCCCGGAATACCGGTAGAATAATGAGGCAGAAAAAAAAACAAATATCAATCCACCTTCGATTGCTGAGACATATGCGGGGTTTACAGCGTTGGTAATGTGAACCAGAATAAGAGTCCGCGCTTGACCAGAAATATATATAATGCAGCAAAATACCGAAGGTGGACAAACACGTGCAGGAAATATATCTACCGTGCGATTCTTCGCCACGTGATAGTCGTAGAGTTGTCGTATTTAACGGTTAGGCCAATGCACATTATTACACATGCGTATATATATGTGCTTATGGGCACACATGTGCGAATGTACAGCTGCGCAGTGGTTAGGTTTCATCGTTGTTACACCACCTGACAGATAGGTGGTACCTACAATGTCTACGGTATGTCCAACGATAGATTTACTCGCGATACCTCCTCGAGCACGTGCCCCCTACGCGTTGGGCGGTCAACCGCTCGATAAATTTTACCGATCGTATAACCAATTCGATGCAGTTTGAAAACCCGCTTTGTGGGCGATCAAATTTTCACAATCCATAAATCGACGATTACTTCATTACTTCAAAGTTCAGAGAGGGAAAAAATTAAGAGAAAAACCAATTAATCAGCCTCGTTGTTCATCGTCACTCGAGCCTCTACCTCAAGATCACAAGGTTTATCATCAGCGAAAAGAAGAGTCCATTTTTACCTTCTATAAATTCAGAGTCTTTCAAAATTGGAAAAAGAGATTTAGAGATAAGCCATTTTAGAGATAAGCCCAATGCGAAGAGACGGAAGAGTTTGTGACGTCTAATTCCTGTTGGATGTTGTTTGTAGAAGAACAAGAGAGACTCGACGCGATCTAGCGAGTTGAGTGCCGGTTTTTGCGGGCTATCGGTGGACTCGCGGTTGGGCCCCGATATATTCAGATGAGCCGCGGAACAGCCTTGAACGCTCTGGGTCATCGAACTACCGGGATAGCCGGTGGACGCGGAGCACCCGGTCCCCAGGTTACTCAAGTCGCAGTCGGACGTCGAGTGAAGTGATGCGGCGGATATCTGATTTTACATATTGAACGTCTGTGAGAGTAAAGACATTTTTTTATCTCTCCAAACCGTATGGATTTGGGAAGGAGCTGGGAATCCGCCGCGGGTCATAAATCAACCGTCTATCTGAGAAGTTTATCAAAATTGCGGCACTAGGTCCGTGTGCGGCAAGTTCCGAAATATCGAAGATTTATACACACAACGTATGAAGTCGGAGTTTATGTACCCATTGCACACCGGATGTGATTGCATAGCTAATCGCGAATAGAACCTCGCCGCGTATGACGTAACGATTTCACAAGGAGCCCATGCACGCTATTTGTCGGTGTAAATCAGCCTAATCCCTGCGTTTTGTAGAACTGGATTACGCCAATCAGACCACAATGCGTCACGGGCTATGAGTTAAAACGACTCGGTATAGCCGGGCGCAAAGCCAACGGTGATAAGTCCACAGCCGATCGTCTTGAAGCGAGGACAAGACCGGAGTAAACGATTACAAAAAAGATTTGGGAATGCGCAGTTATCGTTGAATGTAACTCTGCGAGGCGGTCAATCTGATAATTGGAGGCACTCCGCCATTGCTTTTACCCCGGTACCCACCCCGATCGGTTGCTTATAGTCGTTGGAGCCGGTTTTCCGCTACCGAACTGAAATATTGTTCACCGTGGGTGGTTTTATGATCGCTGAATGTTTCGCGTCTCTTTCCATACCGCCAACTATTTTCGCATCGATTCCTAATCCTGTCTCTGTCTCCGCGTTGCACCCAGGATGGAAGAAGTTATCGGGTTCGCAGATACACCGCAAGGCGAAAGTTTTCTCATTTATAACACAGCTAATAGACGCGGGTAGATTCAATATCAGTTACATAACTTGAGAAACATCCGACCGCCTTCGAGGTCATTCGACCCGTCTAATCGTTATAGCAAATTACCCGCAGGGTAATTAGAAAAATAACGATGATGCGGAAAGTGAAAGAAACTTGTGGATCTGGAAGATAATCACATTCTTCGGAGTCTGCGAGGAAGATTCTTAGGCTGCCATCAGGCAGTGAAATGAAATAAATTAGGCAAATGGATCAACTGGGTGAAAGTTCAATCGTGAAATTGCCTGACGTTTTAATTGCTATCGCTGTATTACGTACTGCTCTACAGTACGTAGTACCAGGTCATAATTATACCCGTTAAACGCGATTCGTATCGCCGCACCGGTTATCCACCTCGCAAATTCACCGAGCGATCCAGAAGCTTGATAATAGCTAAGAACGATAATTACAAAAAGATTTCAACACCTTGTATTTCGTCTCAGGTATCTGCCAGCGGTAAATTCGCTCGCGCTGAGGACTTCGTTCCCGAATTGGCAATCGCGGGATCGCTCTATCAACTTGATTGACTTTCTGTCACTATCATCGGCCGACGCTGCCGACGCTGGCCAGATAGTCGAGTCAAATCTGACAGGTTCGACGTACGGAGGATCGTGACCGTTTGTTATTAATTATTACGAGGATAGCTCATCGTCATATAGTAGTTAGGCTTTTTTTGTTCATCTTTTCACCGCTCGCAGGGGTCAATAGCCATTGTCGGTTTTCAGCCCTGGGCACCTTGGCACTAACCTCGACGGCAAAATTCCAATATAATGGAGATGACCTACGACTCTTTACAATGACGTAATAACTTCCTAGACGTTTACCTGTGGAGTGTTTGAGGCTCCCTCGTGCATCCATACAACCAGGCATGTAGATATGTGCTCATCTGTATCCACGTGGAGAGACAGATTCTTTGGTAAATTTTGACGCGTCACGGTGTCAGGTGTCGTTGGATTATCATGATCTTCGCTCGAGGCTGTATTCGACTTACGATTAGAAAATACATACGCAGGGACGATCCCACCGAATCGATACAAACTCTTGATAAGAAGCGGTTGCTGTAATTGGTTAAGAGTTAAAACTCGACTTTGATCCGTCAAAGGTTCTCATGAGCGTTAAAAGATGACAAGCATTGTATGATCATACTTCAAGTTGAAGAATTACGTCATCTACCAACGAAAGTGGTCACATCAATCGCACTTCGTGGCTGACCAGCCGGAAGAATAATGCCGATGGACCAGGGATCTAAATATCCTAATAACGGCACAGAAAAATGTCACCTATTTTCTGCACAGAATGATAATCCGAAACTCCGTCGAATTTAAGAAGGGGGCAGAATTTCTGCAATGAGTATCAATTGCAGATGGCGAAAGCGATATGGAGGACCCATAACGTAAGTTATTCTGGTTCAGATCAAATAATTTCGTGTCTTTCTTTCCTGTGTTTGGGTATGGTTAAATTTAGTCACGATTTCTATCCAGCATGAAGGAAGGGCTAGTATGTACCAGTGCCCGATGTAATGAGGGAGATAAGGAAGATAATTCGTAGCATGAAAATAACTGAGGCATTATAATTCTGTTGGGAGTTGCCGGGTACATTGTGATGCAGGAAAGGTTGGTTCAGATTAGGGCTCGAATACAAAATCTAAAACGTGAACTTTTGTTAAAAGTGATTTTCCAAAAGGAGGTAAAATCCAGAAGTAAGATACTCGGTAATGTTATGAAATCAAGTCCGAGCGAACACCTTAAACCCATACTTATGCAATTATAAACGCATCCGTGTGTGCAATATGTGTTCGCTATTCGCGTGCAATCCGCACGTAATCCGCATGCAATACGAAGTAGGTCTCGGTCCGTTAAAGGCTTATTGGTTTATTATAAACGATAGATCGATCGGACGCCGCGATGGAAAGTGGAACTGTAAATCAAGTCGGCGTGGTTTGGCTTCTTTCTGGAAGCTGCAGCGGCTATTCCGATTCCGGACATCCATTCGCCGCTTGCTCCAAGGCGCCTGGGACTCGATCCTGCGGCAAAACCGACGCGACGTGAAGACAGCAGCAGTGGTAAACCCGGCAGTTAAACCTGTGCGAATCACTGAAGGAGCTAACAAATAGAGCACGGATCGGTATTTGCATTTGCACATGACGTGTTGCTCTGAACTTGAACCGTGAAGTTTAATTGGTTTCATTTACATATCCTCAAAGTCCTGTTATATAACCAACCAACATCGTGATCGGAATATCAAACTAAAGACGCTCTGATTAAACGCCTGGTCAGTTTCATAAAAAGTTGCATAAAATCTATCCCACCATTATCATCGCTGGACCGGAAACTGTTCTGTAGAACACACGTCGAACAGAATCTTTTTACTTAGGAACATCAACGAGACTATAAAAGAGGATTCGAGGGTCTTTGATGGTCGCCGCTGAGGGTACGTTGAGGGTAAATGGCATAAACTATTTCTGAGAACGGTAAAAAACCGAAATAAAAAATCACTCACATTATGTAAGGATGGGGAATTACTTCCGTCGATGTCGCCTCGGGCGAAGTAAACGTTTCGCATTTAGAGTGACGTGTGTCCTGATCGCGTTCTCACACATGACGTTATAAAACGATGATCCGTTAGCGGGTCCGATGTTACTGTAAACTTAAAGCAAGGCGCGGGCAAAAAAGTTCAATTGATTACATCCTCTGATTCAGGTCTACGTGCGTCTCTGCTCTGAGGTAGCTTCCACGTTGAATAGATACAATTTCTGCCTCGCCTCTTCGCCTTCGCGGCTCGAACGTACCTCTATCTCCGCCTCTGTGAGCCACAATCCGACGGGATAAGAACACTGTGGCTAATTGAAAAAGTTAATTACTATCTTATGCTCGCGATGGTTTCGACTTTGTGAGACGCCATATTATTCCATACGTGTATCCGGATTATTTTACATTATTCTATCCTGGTACCTGTACTAGTTGACAAGAACAACGCCTCCCTCGCTTATTGAACATACAGCTCCCCGTAGGATTATGACTTTGATGAATAGTTGTTGCGATAAAGAAATCCAATAAGCTTGCACAAACCGAGATTAATAAGTTTTTAATTTTCCGCAGCTCGCATAAGTTGTTCTTCGTAAAACTGTAAAAGTGTGGAGAACTTTTGTAGCTGTATTTCAGGCTCAGCTGGTATCTGATATCAATATCAGATCGAGTATAGCGATAAAGAGGCGCTTGAGAAGGTGTATGTTGTAAATTATAAAACTGCGGCATGCTGTATGTTGTAAGTGTGAATTTTTCTTTTGATAAAACAAAAAAGAGGAGTATCTCGATCCGGTGAAGAACATCGGCGATCACGTCCATATTAAGTAATAAATAAATGAATTAATTAATCAATGTCCGTAGCGCTGTAGCCGCCCGATGTATTCCCGAGAATCTTCTCTCCACTATAAATAAGATAAACAAAAGAGAAGTAGCGATAAATTATTGGCAAAATTCCTCCTTGCCTCGGTATATAATGACTCGCCATAAATCGGTGCTAAAATAAATCCGCTTTATAAAAATTTCGTAATTGCTATGTCCGAGGATCCCGCGTCTTTTCTTTTCCTAATTCTGATCATAAATTCGCCATTTGTCATCGGGGACCAGGCGTCCATCCGTCCTGCCGTTCCTCAAGGGCTTACGCCCGGTATACCGATCACTATTTTATACATGTACAAACCACAGGCATAACCCGGTACTATACTTACCTAGAACTCTGTAATAACTCTATATTCCTTCGGCGGTAATGACTTAGCCCGGCGGGCGGTCGCGGTTCGACTTGCTAAGCAAATTTCTCCTATGCTTCTAATTCCGTATGGACATTGCGGAGGATCGACTCTTTTTACGGTGTTACGAATCCACATAGCTGAAGCAATTGAGTAATGACTCCTCGAAGATTGTCTCCTCGGAGTCTGTGAATAGGAATTAATTGCCGCAAAGGAAACGAGAAAAGCAATAAAGCCGAACATGGGAGGAACTTGAACCCCGATGCACCGCGGGATGAACCAACGTGGGTTAAACCGACTCTGGGTTTCTGGGCTTCTTAACGATGGCAGTGATTACTGCTATTAGGGAGTATACCTTGAGCACTTAATCTTAAATGGCTTCGCGAAAGAGGATTAGTTTATCTAGGAGATACTTGCACAACAATATATCTCTCGCTTCTAACAACAACACCGCACGCAATCTAAACATACGCCAGGAAGTGTTCATTTCTAACAAGTGTGTAAAAAGTACGTTGTTACACGTACACAGAATGACCGATTGTTCTCAATGTTGCGAACGGTATTGAATAGCTTCAACGGTATGATTTCATTGAACAAAACTGTCGAGTCAGTTTCGATTATAGACGCGTTTGCTGGAATTGGATTCAGTTACGTTCTATTCAATTTTTTGTTCGTTTGTTTGTTTCAGGTGTAAAAATGAAGGCGAACCACAGCGAGTCGACCTTCTGTATTTGTAAAATATTATCCGTAGGCGTATATAATAAAAGTCACGGACACCTGCTCGTGTCCGTAATGGTGCGTCGTTGCAGAAACACGCGGGTAAACTTCGATGAAGGAAGACTTCGTTCGATGGTGGTAAAAAGGAAGAGTTTTCATCTCCCCCATTCCTAGGTATTGGCAGCGGTTGATCGTTATTACTGGGCATTATACGCTCTAAAATGAAGCTTTTCGATCTACGAGCTATAGTGGGCGTCCTGATTGCCCGGGACTATATAACGAATATGAAATTTATGCCGAAGGTCGTCTGCGAGCGACCGTAAACTGATTCGCACCTCAAGGGTCTGATGGCAGGTTATGCCGTTGCTCCCAATATGATCGCCCTGATGAATGGCCCTTGTATCGAGCGAGAATATCGAGCATCGCGTTTTATGCTCTGCACTTTACATCTGATTTAATGGACGTGAAGGTCGCGGTCATAAAACCGTTCAATAGAACGATTTAAAATCGCAGAGTTTTAATTTCTGCCCCCGGGTGATGGGTGCCCGGCCCTCCTATGACGCGGATCGTTAAAAATTGCGAGGGATATAAATTCGAAACACAAACGAGACTGCATTAGGTACACGACGTTTTAATATATCATCAAAGTTTCAGCCACCATTAACCGTCGAAGACAGTTTAAACTTGGGAACGATATCATATAAAGTAGTTTGAAGACCTGATCAAGCGATGAAAACATACAGCAAACCCACCTGGTTGCACACAATTTTCTCTATAAACGAGAGAATTTCAGATCGCCGATAACGAAATGCTGTGTAATGACGTCTGACTATACGGATAACGACGTTCTTTAGATATCATAACGCAAACTACCCCCTAGCTCGTTCACCTCGAGTGGCCAACACCTCAGCCTCTCGGTACAATCCGCGAGGTAGACTTCGTTGAATATTAAACGCAGCACTGGAAAATTCGCATCGAAAGTGTTGAACCCATTGACCGTCTTCGATCCGAGATATTTTTGTATTCTTTGGAAGATTCTTCGAAGCGAAAAAAAGCGCCCCTCACATCCCAAGATAAGATCAGGCGTCACCGCCTACCCGCGAGGCGTTTCGTCGGTGATTCTTCTTCTATACTCGGAGAAGAAATTCTACGTCGTATCTCAAACTCCGGGGTCTTCGTATAACCCGCACCTTGTGTGTGCACGTACGTGCGTTACATACCGGCGCTGTATGCAACACGCATCACGCACAACGCATCGGACACACCAACAACCGCTGACCATCAAGTCCCGCTCCTTCCGATCTGATAAACACTTTACGCATTCGGTACGTGTTTCTAGACGTATCTACGACGTACACGTACCTACATACTGTTCCTTTGGACCTTTTTGGATTTCAGGAGAAATCACAGAGTTTGGGGTACCTCGAATGTCGTAGCTGGATACAAGGAGCTCACGCTATTTCGCGTTTCTGGCAAAGATCAGAGCTTGGAAATGGGTAACGTCGATGCTTGCACAGGCGAGGTCGAGGGTCCGATCCCCCTTAGAGTCTGCGATAAAAATAATTAGACGCGCGTTGATTGTATTGAATTATTTAACTGTTCCCGGTACAGTATAACTATACACGTTAGCGAGTTTGCGATCAGGTTTGCTGAAAGGACGCCCATCTTTTTTCTTTTCTCTGAACAACCGAGGGTAAAGGTAACCCATACCGCGTCCAGCTGTACAGTACTAGCCCCTCTGCTCCTCTGGAATACGTCGTTAAAAATATCTATGGAGAATTCAATTAAATTTTTTGTTTTTCGTTTCTACTTCAGGAATACTCTATGGTTACGCATATATGTATAGCAAACCATGCGATTACCTGTAGACCAGCATCACGCCATGTGGGTATAAAACAAGCCGCTACAGACGAGTAAAACTATAAAATTCTACCATCGCTGAGATTATCCACTGTTATATTACCGTACTTTTCACTGGGGTACGTTCTAGACCATTCCGCAACGTTTTTTTTTCCAACTCCGGGTTTTTTCAGCGAGATAATTCTGGAAATGAACGGTCGATACGGGTGTTTAAAATTTTTGGTCGATAAATCGACCAAGAAATCCCGCGGCCTGTAACCGTCGAGCAAATCTTTGCCTTAGGGAGTCGCCGAGGCAGCGAGGGTCGAACTGTTCATGGTTCGATGACCGCGCCGTCAAGGCTGCCGCCGCCGTGGTCAGCGAAGTCCGCGCCCGTCGACCGACTGACTCTCTGTGCCCGTCTCGAACTGAATTGTATGGAGAGCCAGAACCAGAGCCAGAAGAAGACTAAAATGATCCAGATATACTCTTAGGCAAGGATCGTAGCTGGCTTCAGGACGGTTGTCGCGTGTCTGGTAGCAATTACTTACGCGGTTTTAATATTTTTCATCATTCACCATACGCCAATAGTGAAAAACGGTCACTTTAGCATAATTACGTGTTTCAAAGGAGATCTGGCTACGTGACACGTTCTTGTTCTTTTTTTTCATCAAAGGTTGCGATCTTGATTCCACGTTCTTCATTTTTTCAAGATCGTCTGGAATGAGCACTTTGGTCGATCATTCTTATCGGATTACCTACCGAAATAACGGGTTATGAACGGAGTTGAATGATACTACCCGAAGAAATAAAGTTATTATTTGTAAAGGTACGCGTAACAGCCGACGTAATTTGACGAGTTAAGCGAGCAGTGTGTGCCTCTGTAATATCTTACGATGTAATTAGCATAACCTGCGGCAGACGACCGTCGAGTGAAACCAAAGCGGAGCTTGTGCCGATTCTTTCAAGTGCACCCACCTATCCGATCGGATCAACAGAATTCGCGGTTCGAATAGAGATCATTACGTCGGTATTATGAACCAGTCGCGTCAATGAGCCTAATTGAAACTGTGCAATCACTTTGAATTCCCAATTACGTCATCAATACTCGTACATCCGAGCGACAGTTAATCAACCGTAGGTACAGCATGTGCTTGACGCACGGATATAACTGTAACCAATCGTAAAGAATCGTCTACGTCGTAATGAAATTCTCTCTGCCAATCATATTCGCCTGTATATTCTTTAAGTTATCAGTATCCTAATTTTTCTGTTTACGGTATCGCGGTTAATGACAAGGTGAATAGGAGTGGCTCCGAAATGAAGAAAATAATTTTTTTTACAATATCACACCCCACGCAGCCCTCGCGATGATCGTAGGTACGAGGAGAAAAAAAATGACCCCGTGGGTGTGACGAAACTAGTACTCTTGAGAGTTATTACGTGCAAGGTGATACTTAGGTCGACGACGAAGGCGTCACGGTGCCGGGGTGCCATTACGCATTGTGTACCATGAAGGACTCTATTCTTGGTAATAAACGGCCAGGACGAATAATGATGGGAAAAATTTACACGTGTCTGGTTGTACCGTTTCACTCGTGGACGCTACATCAGCCACATCGACTCTACAAACTACAGATACGCGTACGCGTAACACTTGGAGCAGCTGCACGATCACAAGTCACCGGTCAGTGCAGTGGTACAAGCTCTTATCGAGGGCGCTGATTTAGCAGCAATCCAACTATCCGAGCTCAGCCTCACCTGCGGCTGACGTCATCCGGGGACCGTATCTAATTTGCTATCAGAAATTGTTACCGGTTCAGAACGATGACTAGGCGGATTAACGATTCGTCGCGTTTCACCAATAGTCGCATCGCCTGCTATCATTTGTTAGATGACAAATTGAGGTTCGCTATACCAACTGTTGATCCAACGACATAACGAACTCTTGAAAGTATCTCGTATTCTTGGTTTGAAAAAAGAAACCACTGAATGATAAAAGCAGTTTGATAAAGGTTTCAGACAATGGCGGACGGTAGCTGACGCCAAAGAGTAGCTGCTGCCAACGTTCTTAACCAAACAATGGCACTACCCACACGGTTGTTCACCAACCGCTATCCGCGCGTGCCTTCATTGTGCGCGGAGCTGGGTGGAATATTAACGTCATATCCGCGCAACGGTTGATACTCCAATTCCTCTGGTGTTGGTTCAACATTTACTTATCTCTCCCGACGTCTGTGTCCCATTTGACCCAAACACCTCAGTCGGATCTGAACACTGTAGCATGATGATGTAAATTCAATCAATAGACTTTCTCCGTTTTTACCTTACGGCCAAAGTTCAGGATAAAATTGAAAGATGTGAAACTGCATACCGCATCTAATTGAACTTCTATTTTCCAGGTGTGCCAGTTTGAATATTTGTAGAAGCTAGTCACCGTCGCATTCTGCGCCATTACTTGCTGAATCACTTTCTTTTCACCTGCATGGATTATCTATGGTCTTGATAAAATAATGATTATTCACCAAAGTGGAACGGGCCAGAGAATATATTAAAACGTGCGTGCATTCGCTCCGTTGCTTTCCCGATTCGGTACAACTCCCAACAGTTTTCAATGTCTTAGACACATTGAGGATCAGATTCGCCTCGCGAGACCGGGGATTTCGCAACTCTCCCCCCCAGCCGAAGAGATTACCATACAGATTTGAATTTTTCGGGTTATTGGCTACAGCCTAATTTCAAGTCTCGCAAATGAGCCCGCGAACGAAGCATCGCATCTTTCCTTCGCCTCCTGCACTCTCGCCGTATCCCCAATACCCTCGGCAGAGCCCCAGCCTCGCGATCGGGTGTGTGAGATTCGCTGATTCAGATAAGAAGAAGTACAGCCGAACCATCGCGAACCGAGTAACAAACGAGCCAGCGTCTAACCGAAAGCGCACGACCGCGGGCTCTCCCAAGACTGGATGGGGTGAGCAACCTTATTTGGCGAGGAGACGTTGCTCCATAGTGAAAGATTAAACCTGATCATGAGCCGGTTCAACTCATCCTCTCGAAAATTTTCCCTATACTCAGACGAAAGTAATTGTCGTCGATTTAGCGTTCCGACAAAATTCCGAATGTCTGACATCTGAACGGGTTCGAGAACCTATTTACGACCTTGGAACCATTCAGGGATAATTTACAAGGTGCAAAATCGAAGACGTCGCTTTTCGAGATGGCAGATTTAAGGAGTTGACCAAATCAGAGCGTCGCGGGGTAACCAGGTGGGGACCGTGGCCGTGGGCGCAATGACCACTTCACAATACCTCTAACGATCCGCGAGATTCTTGGGCGCTCCCTTCGGAGTGCCGGTGGTTCTTCGTCGGGGATTTAGGACCGGATTTTCGTTGGAGGAGAGTTGAATGGTCTCAGGATCCCAGAAGACGTCTTAGCGCCCACATAACGTCTCGGTCTGGACTCGAGTACCGGTGTCCTCTGGGTTTTTGGCAAGGTTCGAAAACCAAAAGGAAAGAAGAGTCTTCATAAGCCGACACGTGCCTAAGCAGTTTACAGTCCGATGCCGCGAGAGACGGCGACAAGATTTATCGATAACAATTTTGAGAAGGGTTCGCGGGATCCTGCCGGGACGATAATAAGGGAGAGATAAAACGACGGGGTGACTGAACGGGTTACTCCACAGTCCCGGAAAGTCCAGTTTGATATGGTCGAGGTCAACGCACCCGAAACGAACGTGGATTATTTTTTTCTCCATTGCCAAAAAAGTTGTTCAGTTATTTTTTGTTTCATCGGTAAATTCGTACGGAACGAATCAAGTACATCAAGGAGATCGAATACGTTATTGGTTTTCGAAACCGTTCTTCCGATCCCTGAGGGGATTTCCCGCGGTTTGATTGATCGCGGAGAAAGACTTTGACGTAGAAAATCGAACTACTACATCCTATATACGGTTGCGCGGCGCAAATCGGGAGCAAACAAGAGGCAAACTGGATAAATGGAGGGGGCCTAGTTCGCGCATTCGCGTTCTGCGGCGCCGGGTTCTTCCGGTTTTCTGTGCGCCGGTTCCCGTTACTCCCCAAGATAGAACGCGCGTTAGACTCACGATTGTGCTAATGGGTCAAATTGCGGGTAAGACTGCCTCCTAGACGATCCACGCTCGGTGCACGTGACTCAAGTCTACTTACATCGAGTCTCTTATACGGCGAGACTGGAACAGCCGGTCAAGCTAATGTCATTTTTCTATTGCTTTTATCATCGTGATTAAAATTTTCGTTATACACTTAGCGAAGCAATCAATCAATTACAGGATGTTGTAACAAGACTGCACGTAATTTAGAAATTTTAACCACAATCTAATTTGGCTGTTCGACTCGTCAATCACTCGATCAATCATCATTTCTTGACCAAAATCGTCGACGTTTTTGCGGTTATAAGGGCTCGACGATCGAAAGCTTATTCGCACTCTGCGCTCTCGAATATTGAAAGCAATCTTACAAGACGCCTCTTTCACACGTCATCCTCAACTCGAATCAATATGCGGTTTTATTTATAACCCACTGTCGAATTACTGTCGAACTTTACATTAATTCGACTCGCTCGTCGAAAAATATATATCCACTCGAAACTGTGAACTAATTTTATTCAGACATGGTAAAAATTCCGACAATTTCCGTTCAGCATCAATTAACGCCGGTCCTGCAAAGAAAGTGTGAGGAGTGCTAGAGACATTGCGAGGCGTTTTGTACTCTCTGCTCCTCGGAGTGGGACGTCGACGAGTCGTGAATACAAATCTGGTGTTAAGATTATAGCACATGTGGCGGTCCCAGTCCCGGTCCCGGTCCTCCGTTCTTCACTTTCTTACTTACTTTGGCGAGGATGCAAAGTCCTGTGCTTCGAATGGACCAGTCGCTGTACGCGGACTGTAAAAGGCAAACCCGTTGTACCAGCACCGGCACCATTCGTGGTCCGCAGGCATTCCGCGCGACGCCAACCTCCCGCCAGTGCCCGACGTACCCGGCGACCCTGGCGTCCCTGGCGTCCCGTACCCTCTTCGTGGTACACGCAATATAATGCAACCGTATGCAGTCACCTCAGCGTCGTGCTATACTTGCCTCAGAGGCGTGAATTCTTACGCGGTTCGCCAACATCTGATACATCGTCAAGGCTGAAGGCTGATTCATTCAATGTATTCGACAAACCGTGGAATACCGAGAAACGGCGTCGATTGATTTTACCAAAACCGTTTAATATGCGCCGGATATATCGACACGTTGGATGTGATGTAACGGGGCTTTCGCGGCGACGTACGTTCTCGCATTCCCTTACGACTTATATGACGAATGCTTACGATTAATCATCATCAATTTTGTGCAGCGTCGATTCAACAAATTCTCCATGCTCCAAAAATCATTGATATCTTATCCAAAGTTTATTACACATCGAAAAAATTACTTTTGTCGTAAGGTTTCAGGCATACGGTTCATTTGATTATGTATCTTGACGTCTCATTTTCTTCGGAGAGCTGGATTGTCGCTAAATTTCGATAACTAGCCATAACTTATCACAGGATTTTTCTTTCTCAGTTTCCCTCATTCATATGGAGAAGAATTGCTCTCCGAAGAAAATGAGACGTCGAGAGGCATAATAGAATCAACCGTGTGTCTGAAACCTTACGACAAGTGATTTAAAAAGAAAGAAAGTCTATTTTTCGATGCGTATAATGAACTTTGGATAAGATGTCTATGTCTTTTGGAGTACGTAGAATTCGTTGAATCAGACTGTACTGGTTCCCTCAATACCCTCTGACAATGTTCAATCTCTGAGGATGTGGATATTCGAGTATCACAGAATCCGACCGATCTATAATAAAAGACTATCGAAAAGATCTCGTATAAAGGTTTGAACATCTGGCGATGCGGTGTTGCGTTACCGCGTGACAAGAAACCTACGTGGGACGAGCATTTATCGTTGAGATTCTCGAGTAGACGCGAACATTATGGTCCCCGATACAAGATGTTTGCCTTTGAATTGAATCCAAACCTGCGTGACGTCGGTGCGTCTCGTCCGAGACGTCTCTATTGATGCTAGCCTGGTGCTGGGGGGGTAAAAAAATTTCAATCGGAAGCCCAAGTCTTTTTTATTGTCTGGATGAACGAGAACTTTATGGCCATTGAAATAGCTATATACCTACCCGAGACTTATACCTACATTGTGAAAAGTTGAGACGTGCAGCGATGATTGACGAAAGGATACGTGAACGAGTTCTTAACCCCACATTCTGCGCGTGCTCATGGGTCGCTCTTCGGAATGAAATCGTAACGATATCGAAAAAAATTGTACCAAAACTGTGTCGACGGTATCGGGATCATCTCCAAATTCATCGAACGTTACGAAGGGTTCAAATAATTGTATGAAAAGTGACAGTCTTGATTTAGGTGTCCAACCCTCATGCAGATCCGTCTGAACGAGCCTCAACAAAACGTTATACACTTTCTGCGTAGAAAACCGATTAATTATAATGCGGGTTGTGTGGTTACGCGTGTGTCACAGTAATCTAGTTTGTCGTTTCGTTGTAAGAACAGTCGACTCGGCTGATGGTATCGGTGCCCGCATAGCTGCAGACATAGCCCAGATATACCGGACAAGAGAAAGTAATGATCTGGTGACTTTGATCGCTGTGGATATATACGTGTACCCGCAACCGTGTATTATTGTACCAGTACCCCAGGCCTGTCTCGGTTATTTCGTTCTTGCAGTGAAGAAAATCCTTTATATATAGATCCGAGTTGGCTCGTGGTTCTTCGTCTCCGTATAAACGACCGTCAATGGTACCAGCGAGTTACACGTGACAGAGTCAATGATCGGAGGATCCGAGGGAGGCTCACCAGCGGCGACGAAGAGTCTTGATCTTAGCAGATAAGGATCTTGTTTGAGAGATAAAAGAGGATAGAAATAAGGCATGGAACAAGGCATTCTCTCGGCGTAAGCGGCTCAGGGGTCATAAGATCACACAAGCTATGAATTAAATCACGCGAGACCTATTACGAACTAGTCGAGAGAATTTCAATTCCAACTCAAGATACTCAAATTACAATAGCATATCAGTCCCGGCGCGGAACGACAGGCGAAAATCATTATCGCCCACGACCTACCCGAACTATAACAACGGTAACATGCGACGTTCAAGACCATTGATTACCATCTTCTGTTCTGTCCGAAGCACGTCTCACGTATTCACTCAAACTTTTACTGTACAATTGATTCCGTGATTTCATATGATTTCGCATGATTTTATGAGATTTCACACATTATTTTGCTGATTTTCGATCTTTTCAATTGATTTTCTTATTTGCAAGTCAATTTCTACACGGGCAGACGTCAATTCCATTCGGAATTTTGTATCAAGCCCATTTTGGTATCTTCTTGGCAAGACGATCGAATAACTTGGATCCACGATACGTATGATAGCTGACAATGAGAAGCGGAATGAATGAGAATGGTAAAAGGGCTGGGGCTGCGGAGCGAGACGGTGATCAGCCTTTGGCAGCGGGCTGATCGCGGCGATCTGGAAAAGGAATTATTTGCATTTCAATTTGCATATTAAAACAAGATTCGTCGATCACCGTGGCGAGCTACGAAATACGATACTCTCCCCGCTGCCGCAGCATTAACGTTGTAAAGCTGAGTTACATGACCGCAAGGGAACTAGACGGCCATGAAACACCGGCGTGCATGCCGATCTTGAAATATGCACCCGCGCCCGCCTGATCACCCCATCGCGGACGCGTTAACGGATCACCGAGTTATTATACGGAGACTCGATGCCTCGCCGAGACCCTTGGACCCCCGAAAAAGGAAGAATTTATACCGAGCGAATGATCGAGTCGGCACATAGGCGATATTACTTTTGATTTTTGTCAGAATCAATTCGTTCAACCCTCCCGGCGATTTTACAGATGAGGGTTCAGCGCCGATTTCACATTCGATCCGGAGCCCTGAATCCGGATTAGCTTCGCGGAAAGCAAAGCAAAAAACCTGTTCTCTAAATTCTGAGGAATGATTTACATTACCATGAGCCTATAGACTTTGTAGATTGCTCTTCGTTACCTGGTCACTCGATAGTCCAGATATCGAACGCATTGAAAATATTATCGTCGGGAATTCACTGAGAAAGTTTGACTGCAAGGTATCAGATGTCTTGTGTACTACAAATGTTAACAATTACTTATATTTCAAGTTGTGAAAGCTGACCCAAGAGTAATGAAAGAAATTTACAAACGCTGTCCGGTTTTATGGCCTTGTCTTGAAAAATATAGTACGAGTAAGAACAATATGCGCGCACTTACCTCGCCACTTACAGCAACTCGGTGTTCATTCGTGATTAACGTAAAGTGATTATTAGGCGGACTGAACCTGTTCCGATTTAATGAGAATATCAACGATTGTATCTACGTGCGTACGAACCGTGTGGTCCGAGAATTCTGAGGTATTCAACTGGTTTGCTGAATTAGTCATATTGGGAAAAACGTCATCTGACCATAAGCAACGATTATTATTAGCCAGAATTTTGTTTTTGTAACTTTCGGAGAATCGTATGAATGACAACTTGCGAAATGTTCGTTATAGTCACTCGGTGTATAATTTCGAAATGACGGAAAACTTGTATAATTACAGCTACGCGTCGCTGAGAGGTGTAATAATTTTCATCAATTACGCTAACGCCCCTGTCTTTTTGTTGTTCCCGCGTTCTCAGTGCTAAATTGTCGACATTATCTGGACAGTGTATCTCCTGTTATTATTTTCTCCTTGACATATATCCACTAAAAAATGCGTCTAGATTAGCTTTCGTCGAATTAGTATCACGTGTGTGGTTACTTTACCCGTGAGCAATCTGGTCAAAATGACGTCAATTCCCGTACAGCAAGAGCGTAAAGTGCTACCTTAGCTTTTTTTATCCGCATTTTTTCACACAGAACAAGTTAGCTCGGTCTCTTTTTCATCGTATATATACAGTGATTCTCTTAATTAACTTATCTGATGATCACTCGAAACATGATGAAAAAAATTGATTCCACCGATTCGGCAGTCGATAATATCTGCCCAAGTTGTAAGCAGAGGTTGTTAATCGAGTGGACGAGATGAAAAAAGGTGATCAACCTCATAGGATATCTTATAGGATAACATTGTAATAAAATCATGAATATATGAGCCGTAAAAGTTCTTCGCCAATGAAACCGCGAGTCTCAATACTGCGTTCAATCTTATCTAGATTCGGTTTGCACGAGAGTCTCCGAGTTTAAAATACGACAAATTAATTATCATAAACTCACCTTCGGATCGTCGTGGGATCGGGGTACAGTGAATTAATTATTTTTTGGTATTGTAGAAGGATGGATGATTTTATTTCACAACTTTGTCTTGAATATACATAATATACAAATATTACAAATTCTATGATTGATAAAGGTTAGATCAGTGTTACCCGCGATTGAACGTGAGTTTATCAAAATCTCGTTAATCGCGTGCTCCTGAATGAGGGAATAATACTACTATCTTAAAGTATGTAGTGTCACTTTGTTTATTGTACATGTATGTTCCTTACCTCCCAGCGCCATGGCGAATATCGTTCGATCCAATTTGCTCGGATCCTACTACACACAACATATACGGTAATCTGCAAACGATGACCCAATCGTTAATCACGTCAATAACCGGCCATTTCGTACGATATGTTTGAAACTGATTTCCGATCCCGCCTCAACACGGTAGTTGAATTGAGAAAAAATAGACGAAGCAGAATGAAAGAAATAAAAAGGATCCGCTATGGCCGCTGGGTTGATAAACCTACAAGAAACACCGATCGCGGTTTCCTATCCGTGTAGAAATCTTCGTTACACATCCATGCGGGAGAAGGCAGAAATCAATTCAGCCGTGGGACCGTAATCTCGTTCTGCACTAACACAACCGAAACCCCTTTACACGTGGCTGTAACCTGGACACGCGTAATTATACCCGCTGCACGCATTGCGTGGAGTCTGGAGCTACACCGAGAACCGAGCGAACACGGCACTCCTATGCGCCGTTAGCTAGTCGCGCCCAATTACCGGGGCGTTTCTCCTGCAGTACCAGCGATTTCATTTAATTACTTATCATCTCCGCCGTACCATCGAGCACCGATCCTATTGTCGCACAGTTTCCGTTTCTTTTGATAGTCCTAAAAGGTCGAACTCTCACTGTCACACTAGATTCACTTCAGCACACCGTGTTGTAGATGGCCTCCTCTTCCTCCGCGCTCGCAGAAGTGTCGGAGATCTCCGAGTGCGACGCAAGCTTCACGTATCCTCTGTCCCTCTCCTTGGTCCCCTTTTTACCAGGTGGCGGATGCTTGTCCTTCGAAGTATCCCGGAGCACGCTCCCGGTCGGCTCGCAGATTTCGGCATAAATGTCCTCCGGTCTGGGCGGCGGAGTGGCTGGAAGCGGTGTGAGGCTGTCTCTGACCCTGGAGTAAGGTGGATCGAGGTCAGGGTGCGCCTGGACTTCGAGTACGCTGGTGGACACCGACCTCTGAACTTGCTGCTTGTTCAGAGCCGCCCCGGGAATGAGAGAAGTCGCCTCGGATTCGAGACTCGCGTATCGCTCCGGAGTCCTCATCCCGATTTCCGGTCTCACAGCGAACGTGAACGAGGCTGATTTCTTCGCCGGGTTCCGGCTCCTCCCGCCATGCGTTATCCTCGAGATCCTCTCCAGGAATCCATTCCCGTTTCCGTTCCCGTTTCCGCTCTGTCGCGTCTGACTTCTGTCCCTGATGGTAGTTTTCTTGATGTGCTCAAGTCCATCTTTCAGACTCTGAAGAATCGGTTTCGTCTCTGGTTTCGACTTGATCTCCTTCAGATGCAACTCCTTCAGCTCCAGGTTCGTCGCCGCAGGTTTCGGCGGAGCTACTCTCGGCTCGGTCGCTCTCTGGTCCAACGCTCTTCTGCAAACAGAAATTGCCACAAGTCGAGGATGAGCTGCTGATCCCTTGGACAATATTGCGAAATTCTTACCTGCAGGCGGAAAGGAGTCTCTGCATCTTCGGCGAGGCCAGGAGTCTGGCTTCCGAGGGACATCCTAACCTGGCTCTTTTCACTCGCGGTGCGGTGGGTCCCGTCGCAACGAGCTCCAGGAGTTCGGGGATGGTGGAACCCGGCAGTGGCCTTTCGGGCATCAGCGGAACCGCGCAGCCCAGGACGATCGGACCTCGAGTGGCTTCTTCGAGCTGCATGAGCCCGGTGTAATCCCTGGGAAGCGGAATAGGCAGAGGTCCAGCTACGAGTCGGACCTGGAGCAAAGAAAGAGAGAGCGTTTCATCTTCTCCTGTGGAAGATGACGTAAGTCTGATCGTCGACCGCCTCCTACCTTCAAGGGCAGGTCTCTCCTGGCCAGCTGATGCACCCTGTACAGAACAGCGTCGCTCCCAGTGTCCAGGTTCCCGCTCTGACAAGTCGCGTAAAATTCGCCCCTGGCTGACAGCGGTGCGAATAACTCGTGACCATGGGAGTCGAGGCACTGTGCGTACTGATCCCTCTCCGACGACCTGGAGCTCTTGCCCTCCGGCATGCTGCCTATGACGCCCGAGACCCCGGTGGACATCGGGGCTCTCCGGGTGTCCTGAAAGACAGCGGCAAGCCGGAGTACCTCGCCGGCTCGAACGGTCGTTTTGGTGTAGTGAGCTCTGAGGTTACCGTTTTCTGCGGATAGAGAAGGGTCAGGTGAGAGGTCGCCGTTCGGATGCTAATTCTCCGATAAAGGATAGTCGACTGACGAGATACCGATCTCCTTGTCGCAGAGGTCCGCGCGGTTCGTTCGCGGACAAAACATCTCGAAGAGGAAGGCATGCGCGGAGGTTGTCGTATTAATCATGCGGGCTGTCCCATTTGAATATGTCGCCACAAATATCTGACTAGCGATCAACCGGCTGTAACCAACGCGTATAGGTATGCACGGCGAAATGACGTATCACTAGGCGGCGCTACGTCGGTGTGTAATGTGCATAGTGCATAGCGCACAGGCATAAGGCAATAAGACGCGCACGGGAGAGCCGCGAGCTGGGAATCATTCATCTCAAGACACTGTTTCAGGAATGCCAATTAAGTGAAATCCAAGCTCTCCTCCTGCAGTGTCGTTTTTCTACATGTTATATCCGAGTATCGTGCGTTTAGTATCATTTATATTCTACATTTCTTTTCTGAAAGTGAAAGAGATTGAAGACGTAGTAATCTAGATTCTTTACTTTCGCGATTCGCCAGCTGATCATATGGCACAGTCCGAGCTGGAGCTGGAACTGGATGGGCTTCGGCGCGGCGAGGTGTCATTGGCCTTTGACGCGCTCAAGTCTGTCTCTACAAAGCCTCCAGGCTATCGCGACACCTATTAAGTCGCCTGTGCACTACCTCGGATATCCATGGATATTTACATCGACTTTCGTGTCACGGCCAAGCGCGCTGCGCACGATTGCGATTGGCGCGTGACGGTTCGCGCCACGATAAGACTGCACAGCGCGCATTCTCCTAGCGCGAAATTTTCCTACGTGCGTGTACCGCGGTCAATAAGCGCGACGTGATGTTGCCAAACGTGGACGACAACGGATTCTCTGATCTCTTCTATCTTCAAGTTTTCAGGCCCCAAAAATTGCCGATATCTTGACCTTCTGGACAATTTATGAAAGGTCAGAGGTGACGCCCGTGCCTCGACCACGGGCTACATGCGAAGCAATAAGTGCAGCGTTGCGTCTCTCGCGGATATCTTCGCCCTCCTGCAGCCGGGGCTCGCGGTCGAGACGAATGACGCAATTAACGCGACCTGCACCGAGGGCCTGGCGCGTTCCCCGGGGACTCTTACGTGCCGTTTATGGCTCGCCAATCCAGGGGAACCTTTGACGTTCGCGACGATGTTGCGTACACTCGTAAACGCGAAGCCGTTAAACGTGGAATAAGAACGTGGTGCAACCTATGCGTTTCTCGGATCTTTAAGCCCTTTCAGGTGGTTTCTTTTCATTTTCTTCCTGATGTCTGAATATTGGGATCATTGAGATTAAGACCGAGGAAAATAAGCCTTCGAGTTACTTGTCGTACAAAACGATTCCGCAACACGCGTCGTTGGGTTTTGCTAGAACCGTTACCACCGCAGTCGTCCAACAGAGACTGAATAGAAGTTTAACGAGTGTGTACTTCTCGGATAGCTGTGAAGTTACCACAATGGTATAGTTAAAATTGCGCCCAACTGTCGCGTGCGGAATAGAGAACAGCGATAAGTGACAGGCGTCGTGAGTCACTCGGTAGAAATTCCGCACTCACGTCCTTATAAGCAACTAGGGACAGTCCTCAGGCTTGAATTTGAGTGGGCGGTATCGAGTAGCCGGATAGGGGAATAAAATGCAGTACTATATTATACCACCGTATATTATGCAACGATGAGTACTCACCCATTTTTGAATGCGTCAGGGTGTAAGCTCGCAGCGGTTTTGCCAGAAGGAACGCCGGCACTCCGGCACGGACCAGGGCTCCGACTCTTCTGTAAACTCTCGCACTTCCGGTCCCGCTGCTCGTTGAGACCACCGAAAACCATCCTGCGCGATAAAAGGAAAGTCAAGTTGAAATCGATGTCAGATTAGGAGCCTGGAATTCCTCGGCCTGTACTCGGTACTTGAGGCATACTGTATGGATATAGAGGATCGCGACGTACCCTGGGTAATTTAAATAAGAAATTTACAACCATCGCGTCGTAGTAGAACTGAGACAGAACAGGTCAAGATAATCGCTTGGTTATTTACAATCGAACGTGGACATCCGTTTCTTGTCATTGCTATTTACTATTTAGTATTAGTATTTACAGCGAGGGTCATAAGGTATAACTAGAAGACCGATTAGCCAGCCAGCCTGCAGTTTATACCCTATCTCCGCCATCTTGAATTGATTTATAACGCCGAACTTGAGGTATACGTATTCTGCCTCAGCGTATTCAAATTACGCGAAATTCGTCTCTGAATCTTTTCCTCTTCTCTGCCTCAGAGCTCAATAGGTATGTATCAGCAAAAACCGAAACCAGTCGAGACCAGGTGTTATAAGATCTCCAATGGAAGTTGAATTCCCAAACCAGGTTAGGCCTTCGTGGCAATTTATCCCGAGGCGTGTCGATGAGGAGTAGCGAGCGCCTCTAATTGGTTTTCGTTTATCAAATTGGACCAGATGCCTGCCTAATCACGCGCTCAATTTTTCACTCGGTAGTCAGGAGGGGCTGCTTCGGTACAATTATTGAGACATTCTACCGGTAAATTGCGTAATAAAAAGAAAACTGTTCACCTCTGGCAGTGTACCATTTACCCTTATTGGCCACTGATAATTGTCCAAGATAACGAAACCGCGCAACGAATAGTTTTACGTGTCTGGTTTCTCTAGCCTGAGCTAATCAATAACGACTTAATTACGTGTATCATCGATTACGATTCGGTTTATCGAGGTGCCAAAACACTCGCTGTCGCCACGGAATTGTCTCATCCCCGGGGGTAAGGAAAAGCGGGCGTGACTTTTACGGTGGTAGTTTGCAATTAATTTAATTGCTCGAGTTCGACTCACCGCGGGGTTCTTATTCCCCTATAGATGAGCCGTGGGTCAGCTCACAACCCGGTGCTGAGGACTCGACGCGAAGTCCTAGGGCAAATTTTTATGCGGTCGCTAACAAGCTGTTATGAACTTTATACAATCTCGGTGTTTATAGCTTGCGAAGTCGCTTTTACGAGCCACGAACTTTGCTATTATTTATTTTTACGACTCGAAGTTGTACGCCGGAAGGCTCGAAACGATACACCCGCCCGTTTCGAAGAGCAGAACAAAATTCTTCAAACGCAGGCTCAGCTCCCGTCCAGGATCTACTTCGCAAGCTATTCGATCAGACGTCGAAAAATCTTGTTCCAACATCTTCGAACCAGATTAAAATTGCCCACGCAAATTTCAGAGACAGACTCGTGGGTAGCAATCGTCGATCAAACTACAGCGACTCAAGGACCCAGGGGTCTATTAAAATAGATTCCGCACAAATTTTCGAGCGGACAAACATCGCGAACGACTATAAATCTCTCTGTAAAGTATAATTGTTGCTAAGTTTACTGTCAAGCGTGCAGAAATCTGAGCCGGGCAGTTGACTTTTCAATCACCGTATAACACAATGAGATATCTGAATCTGGGTCATTAAGTAATACTCTATAGTTCCGTTCGTTGTAACGACAGGAACTATGTAGCATTATCGTATCCGCGTGTAACCGTACCGTAATATGCATCGAGAAATATGTTGCACGGTGCAGGTATGGCGTTCCACACACGCGTGGATCCCTGCCACAGCTTACGTAACGGTCTGAGCTTGTAATTGGTTAATTGTAACTCGTCTAATAAGTTAGTTAGTTAACGGGGTCTTAATCGTCACGTGCAAATTAACGGCGACAGACTAGACAAGCCGTTACAGATTCTCACTCCTCGTTATCACCTCAAGTTCCTACATGGTGGATCGGAAGGACTCAGAGTTTCACAAGCCGCTTTTTATTGCCTTTTCAAAGCTCATCATTTGTTAAGGGGACCAGCACAGCGTGATTCATCAAATTTTCTGTACTCCGAAAATCATTAATATCTTATTCAAAGTTCATTACACATCTGATACTTCTGACGTCTCATTCCCTTCGGAGGGAAATTCTTCATCGTGTAAATGAGGGAAACTGAGAAAAAAGAAATCTGTGATAAGTTATGGTCAGTTATCGAAATTTAGCGACAATCTAGTCACTCTTTTGCTGATAACTTGCTGCAAAAAAACATTTTTTTCTCAATTTCCCTCATTCAAACGATGAAGGATTGCTTTCCAAAGTAAATGAGACGTCGAGAGACATAATCGAATCAACCGTGTGTCTGAAACCTTACGACAAGTGATTTTTCAAAAAGTCAATTTCTCGATGTGTCATCAACTTTGGATAAGATATAGATGATTTTTGCAGTATGGAGAATTTTTCTAATCACGCTGTACTGGTCCCCCCAACTCACCTTATATCCGCACAACTGTGACAATGCTTTAGCTTTCTCTGATCGTCAAGCCAACCGATCGGACAGTCTTGGTCAATTGAATCCGATTCACTTTCTGCAAACCGCGCGCCGCTTACGTCGGGTGATCGAACGTCGTCGAATTTATTGGATATTGTTATAGACAGAGACGGATCAGGGATTGACCAGTCATTGTGGATGAGGAGAAATCGGCGCGGATTCGAAATGCTTTGGAATCGTTGATGGACAAGGGTCCTAACAGTGTGGTTGAAGCACCACGTGTCATGTATAACATTTTTTTTTCAACTAGTCACGTTACGAAATTTCACGTTACGTAGATCGTCAGAGACAGGCATAAGGAGTGTTCGGACAATGTGACGTTGGAACAATGCCCCGACCCCCATGGCGAGAATAGAAAAATCAATTTTTCAACCACATCGTACCGCAGTCGTTGTTAAATAATTATCGCGATCGGACAAATCACTCAATAATTTGCTAGATCGTTAAATAAAAAGTAGCACCTCGATAGCTGAAGGCGTATAGAACACGGCTTATATTCTATATATGACAATTTAGAACGCTATTATGACGCCTTGGTATCTCTAATGACTCCGTAAAATAGTGATTGAAAATAAACGAGTCATGACCAATGATACATCAGACGATAATAAACCGAGAACTTTCGGATGATCACACAGCGGTGGCAGACCCGTTTCTTGACTTTTGAATATTGTGTAATAAATACCAATGTGAAAGAAACAAAAAAATATATATATATATACCTGTTCGCCAATAGGTTGAAAATATAATTTGCTTGTAAATGTCGATCGGAACGATGCCATTAATCAAGTCAGGTATGATGTAGCGGCGCGGTGACGAAACGAAAATGATAACACTCGCTTCGTATTTTATATACCTCGATATAAAATATATTATTTATGAACATGCACGAAGTCGGTGGATGTTATGGGCGAAGACACAGTCACGAACCTTCTTAGCCATGGCTGTGTGGCGTAACCTTCGAGGTTTAAGATTAACCGCGGTAAATGGACGAAAATAAATCAGTCTCTCTCACAATATACTCGGTGTATTGTAGCAAAGTCTTTGTAAATGTAAATCAACCGAGAGCATGAGTATAGGGCCAGGTATAGGTATATACTATATACGATGCCAAATTTGCGATTGTAATTCTTACGAAAGAAGCCGCCGCATCGGTACCGAGAGACGGTGCTAAAATGGCGATATGACTCCCTCGTTACGTACGTCACACATGACCATACCAGTACAACAGAGATCGTGTGTATCTCATACCGGGAATCGAATGGACTTCGATGTCCCCGAAACCAGGTGCGCAATGTTGCGCCTTTGCGGTAGCCTCTGAAAGTACGAGGGTCCGTTATATCCAGCCATGGCTAGGATCGGTGGTGCCGGACCAATGGGACCAGCCGATAAGCTGTACAACCGCAACGTAGTTTTAATACACCTATGCGTGTACACGTTGATGCGTCGTACCGGTGAAATACAGTTACCGTTACAGTTCGCCATTAATATGCGATGTAGATATGGCGTGGAAGCTGTTATTATGCCATACGATTCTCTCGGGAAAAGGAGTCGCGTTGAAAAATCGAAAACGGAATACCGCCCGCATCTTTATCGCGTCTGGTCTTACTTTCGACGAAACAAATTGGCCGCAGATTCGTTCGAGATAATCGATGTCTCCGTTACGACAGCGTCTCTGAGGTCAGGGCGAATGGGAGTCAGGCTAAATTCCTTAGTTCACTTTCTCGTTGGGCAAGCGACCTGGTAGCGTAATATCGCGTAAAACCGAGCGAGCTAGCGATCAGATCGAACGGGAGCAGACACAGAGTAAGTGAAGGTGGTGAACAGGAATCAATTTCATTCCAATGAACTTGAGAAGTGGGGCAACGTGAAATCGTCAGCGCGCGATAGCGTGGGTAGGTGCGTTACAGTGTCGGAGAAATTGCATAAAAACTTTTATGCAATTACGGTGCATCCTTCCAGGTTACAACATCACCTCTTGATTTTATTACCATTTTTAAACAGTTGCATGCGAGCGAAGTGTAAAGTGTGAACAATTATTCTGACGTAACTAAATATCGAAATTCACGCGCCTCGAGGGTCGGGGACGATTTCTAAGCATGCGGGCCAATTTCGTTACAGTTGATCAATGGTTAGCCGAAACAATTTATTTTCAACACGCCGGACCCTGCCCACTGGTTCGATGGTTCGATAGTCGTACACACCGTGTGTATTGCGTAAGGCTGTAACGATCGTCGCCTCTCGGTCTTCCCGGGCCTTTCTTTCTCTTTCTGGTCTCCGAGCAATTCTAGCTACTCGTGATTATAGTGGAAGCAATTTCGTATGCTAATTTCGATTGAAATAAAAGAAACAAAAAAAAAAGTGCCCAGAGGCGAGCGGAACAACCTTGGAACTTTATGAAGCGGCTATAAGTCGACGTAATATTGAGCTGTCTATGAGAATACGAGATATGTATATTCGTCGTGTGGGAGCTGGCTGGAAGGTGGACGCAGACTTTACGTGTTATTAACGGGAGCATGGGCAGAGAGACGCGACGTCGTATAAACTCACCTACATCTCTTTTGAGCAAGCGGTAAAACTGCAATTATGGTTGAGGAAACGCGCACGCAATCGAAACGGACCGGAGTCATTGGCCTAATTTTCACGTGTATAAAACTAGTTTGACAACAACGAGATATTTTAGAAAATAAAACGTATTCAAAGAAAAAGGTTGCGTCGAAACGAAACTTGTTCCGACGACTTCGTACAAAATAAAATTGTTACAAAGGACGGTTCAGTGTCTTCAATACTGTTTGAAGACAGTTCTAGAGTAGAACTCGTCGTAAAGCATGCCTTGTATCCTAATTCGCATCCTGATTCGTTTGTGACGTGGTAAACGTGTCATCTGCTGGTACAAGGACAACAGAAAGTGATAGTCTTCGTCAAGGTTAAAAGTGTCACCAACACGATTCGGTTCCGTTCTTCTGGACTCGTTTTTTTCCAAAATTTCAACGTCCCTGTCCTCCTCATCGACGAGATTCACTTCCGTCGAATCTTCCGAGTTCGTATTTTGACTCATCGCCAACTTTTCCAGACGCCATAAATCATCAGGAATTTCTCTTAGTAGCCTCTCGTCTCCGCTGACGGTTTCCGGCATGGTCCCTTCGCTCCTGACTTCATTTACCTCTGCCATTTCCATGTGAGAAAGATACTTCGACGGGTTAATTGGCTGCTCGTCAAAATTTATGAGAATATTAGCGTCTGTTTCCTCACTATGATGCTCGTCACTCCGATAGACTGAACTTGCTGCATGTTCTTGTATACAATTTATCAACGTTCTTGCACATTGGTAGATGATCCTTTCGTCCTGAAGACCCTCACTCATTAAGCATTCTTCACTAGGAGCCTGAATCGAAGGAGCAATCAGCCTCCCATCCATGATCGTGTGAGAACATTTTGCTGCTCTTAAGAAGTCAAGACGCTCCCTGTCTCCTCTGATCCTGGTGAATAGGAGCAGCAACTTTTCTTCAGCATAACGAGACTGCTCAAGAATTTCCGCAAGATAATTATCGTGGTCATTGGTTTTAGTTTTCAAGTTCATCAACCGTTCTGGCAGGACTGTATCATCTTCTGAATTTGGTTCCTCCGGATGAAAATTTGTGTTACAAAAATGAACGATCTCATTTTTTTTCTCCACCCAGACCTTACAATTAGACGCTGAGTTTTTGGTGGTCGATCGTTTTCTAGGAGGTGACGAAGAAGCTCGCTTTAGACTAGTACGAGTGCTCCTCTTCCTCGACGATTTTTTAGTGCCTCCAATACTCGTTGCCGAAATCGACTGCCGAGAATGTTCTCGATCAGCTTTCGAAGGCTTGTCTCTTGCCGAACGTCTCAACGTAAATTCTGACGTGGAATTGACGACTGTGGGCGGTACGTAATCTCCAAGTCGAACTGGGGACTGGAATTCACGAGGAGGCGACGATATGAGGCAATCTTCTCTACTTTCCCGCACTGAACTCTGACCAGACGGAGAACCCGAAGACTCTCCCAATTCACTATCCAACGAAACCAGACCTGGACACGAGTACGGTCGACCAGCATGGATCCAATTATGATCTTTGATGCCTTCCGTATCCACGCATTTCGACGTGCAGGGAGCCGTTCTAACTTGAAGCGAATGTTGTCGAGGATTGGAGTTTAGCGTGTTATCGAATGATGAGAAGGTACAATTTTCCGACTTCGGAGGAGCACCAACAGTCTCGAAATTTCTGCTTGAACCAGACGACGGAGTTTCAGGGGCGTTCGATAAGGCTTGCGCACTACCGGACATTGATTCCTTCGTCTGGTCAGAGCTCACGGAAGTTTTTGATGGTCTGAGATTCTTTGTATCGGACACTCCAGCTTGTAAATTTTGTGCTCGCGATTCTCGGCTCCCAGTCTTCGTCATGGTTGAAAAATGGCATCGTTTGCCAGACCTGGGGAAGATAACGTCGAGGCAACCGTTGTTCTGAGACCCTTCCCGACCCCACCAGGTCGAGTCTTTTTTACGAAAGCTGAGAATACTGTCCGACAATAGAGTCTGAGAACCTGTGTTTCTTCTGGCCGAATTCCTCCGCGATCTTCTCAGCCTGTCATGTTCTCGGAGAAAAGCCAGGTTCCGGTAATATCGCCAGGCTGACCTGCGCTGCAACTTTTTCGAGAATTTGTACTCCCTGGTGTGTGAATTACGGATACAGTTCCAACTATTCCTCATCAGTTCCGCTGAAAGATAGTGAATTTGCCGTTAAGTCGTTACCGCGACAAGACCATCAGGCTCTTGCCTACTTTCATAGAGGTTTCTTCTAGATATACGAGGAATCTCTTTTCACGTCGATGAGACCTATATGTATATTCACCTGGCTGATTCAAAGTGACAGCGATATCGGTCCACGTGTTGTCGCGAATCGTGCGATTTTTGTAGTCAACGTGAGCACGGTCCCACAGCAAATTTCGTTCCTTGACTCTCATTATGAGCTCGCGGTTCTCTTTGGGGGTTAAAAATCCGGACATTTTGCCAGCGTCGTGGAGGACGGGCGATATTGAAAGGTGCAAGAATGACTATCGAATATCCGCGCCTCCTTTGTTTCTGAGGTCTCGTTCTCAATGCCCACATAGACTTATCTGCATCCTTGGCGAAGATCTTATTGTTAGCCGCGGTGATCGGGCTGTTTTGGTCGTCTAAATAACACGTGGAGACCTTACCGCGATTCTATGGCGAGTGAAAATACTCGCACCGTCATTTGTCAACGTCGGTTGAATCGGGTTAATTGCAGTGTCAAGATTACAGACGGCGTTGGCCTGCGTCACGCGATAGAGACTTATCTCAAAAGCTTCTAACATCTCGCGCAGCTAACCTCAGGTTCTGTTATAGTCGAACAAAAGTTCTGTCGCAAAAATGTCTTCGCAATTTAATATCCCGTCATAGTTGCGACGAGGTCGAGATCAGCCCGTGTAAATACGGATGATTTCTCAAACGAAATTGACACGTTACGTGACAAGGGGCGCGTGCACTAAATTGCGTAACACACCTTCGCACGCACACCTTCTTCTTTTCCTAGCTAACCTCACGTCACCTTGTGAGAGCTAGGAGCTCATTGTGCGTATGTCGGTTGGCGTGGGTGTCTCGTAATAACGATGCCACGAACGATCAACGAACTTCAATCTCCCCGGGAGACAAGATCTCAACAATGCTGGGTTTCTCGTCTCTTCAACCGGTCCGACCAAACCTAGATCCAGTTTCGGTAGCACGAAGCAAAAAGAGAAACGTACCGGGTCGCCCTCACACGGTTGTACTTCCATACTTCCATCTTTCGCAAGTGGGACACACGCCTCTGTTGCCCGTGACATAACGTTGTGATCGGTTACGGAGGGTGAAGATTTTTATCAGAGCGGTTACCGATCGACGTCGAACACGCTAAATATACTTTCTCCATCGTGCACCAGCCCGGAGCCTCGCAAGTCTTACAGATGACCTTGTGCCTTCTCCGGCTCTCGTTGCGCCACTTTCGGTTTCTTCCGGGTAAGCCGATCGATCGGTCTACCTTCTTGCTACTCACGATGCAAGACCGATAGAAATTAGTGATGTGGTCAACGAAAATCTCCGCTCATCCACCCGGAGGAGTCCGGTGAGCTCACGCTGATATTCTAGAGACGGTATTCCGCGTTATTCCTCGTCTGTCGCGAGCCGCCCGAAGCCCTGGGTGCAGCATTCCTTAAGAAGGAACCCGTCCAGAGAACGGTTACGCACGAACAATGCCGCCCCCGGGTGATCTCCGGAACCTTACCTCCTCTGGTACCGATCCGGACGCAGATATGCTCTTCCGTACCCCTGGTCGGGTACCCGCGATCGGTAGACTTAACTCAGTTCTCAATTCCACCGGAGCTGCGGAGCCTTCGCCGATTACGAATGCGATCCCCACGAGCACGACGTGGTCAGGTCTGTTCGCATTTACATTTCGATTATACCGGTGTGGTACACGACGGATCAGCCCGGATCCTCGAGACCCTCTACGTATTCTATATACTTAAACCTTTGTGATCGTTCGCTCAAGTGGATATTCCACGGACCCCGGGTGCTCTATGCTCCGGATTAACGTGCACGATATCATTCAAATTTTACCCGTGCAATGATAGACTCGGCTTCCTCGAGATAAAACGATCTTCCGCGGCGGTATCGTGAACATGCTTTTCAGAACGCCCGGAGGGATCGAATGCCTCTCTGTGTACCCATGGAGTATAGCGGATACTTTTGCTCAAGAGTCCACGAGGTATCCTGCGGCACGAAACCAAACAGAGCAAGACACGCAACACTGCTACTCCTCGGCACAAGGGCTTGTGGATTGTGGATTGTGGATTGTGGATTGTGGATAAGCTGCGAGCGCAAACGTTCTCAAAACCGCGAGTAGCAAACAGTGCGTAGATCTACGATGGAAAGAGAGTAGAGACTCGAGAAGTAACGTTACTTTGCGTGGTCCCGCGTGCCGAGCTCACCTCCGAGGAGAATACCAGAACCGGAAGCGACGACTTACCGCTCGGTAAGCTGACGCGTTACGCTGATGTTATGCTACCGTTGCACGACTCGCGTTCTCGTGGTCCTCGCACGGCGCGTGCCGCACAAGCGCTCACCTATCCGGAGACATTGTCAACGAAAGTACAGTACAGTTCGACTCTACCATTTCGGGTCAGGACGGAAGTCGTTGGTTTCGGATTCCTCGAACCACCGCGTGCTCGACTGTTAATCAATAATTTACCACGCAGCGAGAATAGGTTTCACAGAAATCGTTTTTGTCAATTTTTCAATGTACACACTTTGTGTGTCAGGGTGATACAGACGTGGGTAAAAAGCGGTCAGAATGCTGGGAACTTTATAGCCGCATGTAGTCCGCGGTACTACGTATAGTCCTTTGTACAAGTCACGATCGATGAACGTAATGCACGAATTACCATACACACTCCCTTTACCATGACACAGGGCGTGACCGAAGTAAATTGAAGTTGCCCAACTCTATCGACTAATCGATTTTTTTTTCTTGTCTTCTTACAATTATCATCGCCAGGAAGCCACGTGCCCTCCGGTCCTACAACACAATCAGGGAGCACTCAAATTACAGAGGCAGACGGAACAATCGAATAACCGAGCGCTGATAGAAAAGATGAATGTGATCAGAATCTCATCTCCGAAGTTCGAGGTCTTCTTGGTCGGGCAACAACTTTGTAACCTAGTTCCAAGTATTTCTTGGCCAAAAGTATAGTTTTCACTGAACCCTCGGTCGCGGGCACGTTCGACTTGTGAGACAAACTCGCTCCTTCGATATTCATTCTCTTCTGTATAGGACGAAAGAAGCTGTTGTCCTTGTGGACGTGAGCGGCTGAGGGGTATCCTTTGTCTGTAGGTCAACCATTGTCTCTAAGTCTCCGATCTGCTAGTTTTATTCTCTAACATCATTGAACCGACCAGTTATTACCTGGAACTAGATATTTCCAATTGGTAAATCCTCACGGTTGCGATTCATTTTATCTCCGGCCTCTGATACTTTTGACGAAAAAATCAATCGACCAGTAAACACACGGAGCACGTAAGACGCGATTTTTTGCCCATGGTTTCCGCTGATATCTACTACGCGGTACTCCGAGCTTGGTGAATGAATAATAACACGTAACGTCGAAGGTGCGGCCGAGCCGTTGTGCAAGAACAATAGTCGATTCCTATTTATGAACTGTATCATCGTCGCATGTTATTGGCCAACACTGCGACGTTGTCCGCGAGGATTCCCCGCTTCTTGGACACAACATCAAGGTCTTCGGCAGCGATTCGATTTCAGTGGGAGAATCCTTGAGAGCGATACAGGAAGCGAAAAAATAAATGAAATGAAAATAATGGCGCCGCAGGACAGGAATTATTTACGTTAGAGACCTGCAGAGGTATGCACTCTTCGTGCATAGGGTTACTACGTGTTGGACATAACTACGCGGATTATTTTCTCGGGCGTATTCGCGAAGCAGATGTAAATACCTGGAGGGCATGAGCCATCTCCTATTAAATATACGTTATCGTGCCTCGACAAATTGCTCGTATACAGACTAGAATAATTAGCATGGGGGTTATACCGCGAGTGTGCACAGCCTGATACCCACCGCGTAGAATACGCCGTGTATCCTCTTATTGTGTAACTAAACCGACCGCATTCAATCAGCTTCACGGACTTAATATATTAGCTATGTCTGGTTAAGAATGCAATTTAATATGTGACGTCCGCGTCCTCGCGCACAGCATCAACCGCGACTGCAACGTCGCGGTCGCTTGTCAGTGAGCTCGCTTATCTCGACGTGGCTTTCAGGCTTTTCCGTTGTTTCAGAGCACCCGAGATCACAATCGTTGCTGCATTTTGTTTTCCTTTATTTCACAAAGTTATTTCTGCATTAGCACACGAACTGAGAAACTAACGAGGCGTGTAGCCAGTGCGGCGCAATTAACTGTTGCAAACTTTTCAGGAATTCATTCCGCTACTTGGCGCTTACAGATACGTAGACCGATCGATCCGAACGGTCTTGAAAAAAACTTCCTGCACGCCATCCGAGACCGGCTGTACCCATACCCTCGATGCAAAGCGGCCTGCAGACCGAGGATTGAGAAGTTAATTTTACCTCGCGATTAAATCGAAATTGGACTCTTCGTCTTAATCGTACCGGTGCTCATTCCGCCGGTTCTCAGATGAGTTTATCTCTTACTCCGAGTTTCCTACAGCTTCGTGACCGATCAAACAATGAGTTTATAAAATTTCTTTAAAAAAGAAACAACCTGATCCGAATTAGCCTCGAGTTTTCCGAGGATCGTGGATCGGCACGAACAACGTTGTGCAACGATCCGAGAAATGTTTGAGCGGACAAAACCTCGCAGGCATCTCGGTACAGCCGAGAACAGCGATAGGTACTCGATACAGATGCAAATCGGCTCCGATCAATAGGTATACAGGTGAAAATACTCAGCCGGTATAATTCCGTTCGATCGTAACTCAAACTCGTCTCGCTCGTTGCGTCTGTAGATTATCTCGCGTCTTTTTCCATTCTTGCAAACTACGACGAAGCTACCGCGGCGTGGTTTACACTCGTAAAACTCCGTGGCGGTAAGGACTTTCGATTTCGCGCGCCGCGCAGTCTCCCGATGGACTTTGAGAAGAGGCAACCACGATTTATATGCGAATATGCTCGAGCATTCGCCGAGATTTTCAACCTCGCGGTTGGTTAACCGTTCGCACCGTCGTTCATACGATCCACGTGCATTGCACGCACCCAGCTGCTCCGCGGGGCGAAGTCGAGCCCAAATGGTTTCTGGTTGTAAATCAACGGTTTATGCACAGTCGCGGATAGCGAAGCTACTTCCGCCGTCGTTTTCACCCATGGTTGAATATTCGACGTCCGCCACTTCTTTGTTTCGACAATTAGGGTGTGTAATTTATCAGAATATAGGCACCCCTTCCACCTGCCAGTCGCTTCTCACGTAGAGATGTTCCAATTTCAGGAAATTGAATCAGTTAGACGCGAGATAAGCCTCCGAGGCGAATATACGACGCGGGAGATGTGCGTGCTCGCGTCGCGGTCGTTATAGCAAACCCCTGGTAAGACGGAGGAACGGTAGTCGCCTTGGGCGAACCTTCTGTTACACGTGAACTTGGATAAGTACTTGGCAAACTGGCCTATCTGTGGAGTATACGTCACGGGTTGGGACTGGAGTGACGTGGAATAGGCCTAAGGAGGTAAAATCGCGCTGGCGTAATGCAAATTTGCAACATTTCACAGCCCGTGAGTCGAATTAGTTGAATAAGTATCGTTGAACGATTGTCTGAACGCGATCGTCCCCAGGCCATTAGAAGAGCTGTTTACCATTCTTGTTATATACATACGAAACCGGAAACTGAAATATTCCACGAGTTGAGCTTCTCCCCCTTATCTCAACCCTCGTGAAGATAATATGGAGCGTTAGTTGCTTTCTGGATGAAAGTCTTGAAATGGTGTAAGCGAGGTCAGAGCGAGTAACGTAACTCATTCTCGAGTTTACGAGGAGAAATTGTTGCCCTGGGTCAGGAGAAAACATTTCGCACTCGTTTGTCTACGGTTGTAGGTATACGTGCGTGGACTAACCGAGGATTGACGAATTGAATTATGGCGAAAATTGGTATAAAAGTGTTTCGACTGAAACCGCGCCCACGTGACGGAGAGCGTCAAGTGATTTATGCGTAATTCATTTTCATTCATCCATTCAGGTTTCATTTATCCGTTGTTGAGATAAACCGCGCGTCGCTGGTGTAAACGCGATGGTAATATCGTCGCTTTTATACCCCTTATCCTTTACCCATATGTCACTGACCACCTACCACGCGCCTTCGAGACGGCTAAATAGCGAATTGCTGAGGGAATATATGAATACGCCCGTGGAGGGACTGTTGCATAGGTTTGTAAATTCACTATATCAACATATAGAAGTCGACAATGCTCGTTTTGATATTAAATTATAATTCATGACACGCTCGCTCAACGTTACCTCATACTTTCCTCAACTATTTATAGATATACGCCCGTCTGTCCACTATATGGGCGTTTTAACAGTGAATTATACCACAGCGATGGCCACGAACGAACCACCGTCCCTTCCGTTACGGCCACTTTACATTGCGCAATAGGTATAGGGATCCTATCCACGTGGACCGTGGTCGAACGATTAAAATCGCTTTGACCGCGTGGGCGACACTCCACAACGCGATAGTATTACATATATACACACGGAAGGTCATTATATATACACTTTTGACGATCCTTGGTCGAAGATACGCCAGTTGAAACGCGGAAGGTGCAGTACGTAAGTTATTACACCTAATCGTAGTTTCGATATCTTTTGATCGCGATCGAGCGCCGCTCCTTTCCCTTGCTAGAAAATAACACACGTTTGTCGTAGTCGCGGTGGTAGTTCGCTTATTCCGTTTTTTCTTATTCATTCCGTACACTCGCTTCTACTCCCACATCCTTTTGTCCTTCCATCTGTTACTTTCGTTCTGTTGACTTAGGTTAAATCACTGCTGTACCTGCATAATACTCCACCGGTTGTCTACAACCGCTGAGCATTCATCTCTTACAAGGTACTTAAAACCCTGTTCATGTAGGCAGGGCATGCAACGTATGCAAACTCGTGGTACAGGACAGTTTCTTATGCCACATATAAGCGCCCAAAAAGTTGCCTGTTGATTATTATGTGTCGAGGCTATCGGTACTTTGATCTGAAAGAAAGTAGATACGACGCGAGTTACGCAAGGTTCGATTGGTTCTCTGGGAAAACAGATGCGGATGCTGATGGTGATCGGATGAATCGGGTGGCTGATATAAACCGTTAATAAATTGTCCTTTTACGGTATTAGTTTTTTTTTTTTCATTTTGTATTTCTCTTCTCTACAATACGACAGCTCTATTCATCTGGCTACTACTTATTATACAACGTGTACCGCGACTGTAACCAGCATATTCGGCTGTACAGTTACTTAGCACGTTCAATGCAGATAAGGTAGTGACGTACGCTAACGTTGGCGAACCGTTGATAATCTTTCATCAATACGAATCGAGGAAACCTTTTTTTCCTGTTCATTTCTCGATGATCAAAATCCATGTAAACTATAACTATTACTTATGTTCGCAGTCTTTCTACTATGCTACGTAGTTATTCACAGTTGAGTGAACAAAATTTTGCTTTGGCACACTTCAGTAAACCTGGAACGTCTTTTTAAAGGTAGTAGAATAATAATTAATAGGGTATCCAACGTGAGGAGAAAAAAATTTGTGTACAAAATATGTTAACTTGGAGAATAATGGAGGAGAAATAAATCGGTTAATGGGATCCAAAATTATACAACTTGAGTTTCATTATGGAAAAAAAATGTCTTCAAAGCTATCTTGTGAATTGTGATCATCAGATATCTCAGAAAAATCACGATTATTATCTAAGCTGTCGCGGAACGATTTTATAATCTAATTACTTCTGTTGTAGAAACCGATTTAGCAAAAGCTCGGATGGTTCCGATACAAATGAAATGGTATCTGGTTTAGTTATTTCTAGACACTCGGTTTGGCTCTACTTCGATGGCATCTGGAAGTACAATTTTGAAGCTGGATCTGAATTCTCGTTTCCAAAATGAATTTTCGAAGACGAAGCACTCTTCCACCCAAAAATGAAATTGAATCGATTACTCACCCGGATATCCTTCTGGGATGACGATTTCCGGTCCGACTTTAACGTCATGTCGATATCGGTGCATAAGCAGGGTCGCCGTGACCCTGAGAGACCGCTGCTGCTGCTTGTACAGTAGAATCGGCCTGCCCCCAGCCCCCTCGATCCTGACGACTCTCGGCAAAGAGAATCTGTCGAGGAACTCTCTCAGGGGGACGTAGCCTCCCCCGGAGCCTGGTACCTCGGCTGTAGCCTCTCTCGAACTCGGAAGCGAATCGTCGCCGGTTCCTGTGGCCTCGCCGCTCGAAAGGGTAGAAAATTCCCCGCTCGATGACATCTCGTGTATCGATTTAGTCCTCGTCGACACTGCCGATATCAAATACAATCTGGGTCACGGATAACGAGGTGTTGTGTCTAAGAAAGTTTCATTTGTGTATACACTAGAGCAGAAAAATAAAAGTATCGTTACGTGATCCGGGAGGTACGTTGTTACGTGGCCCGATGTAAAGTAATTGATGTGTAAAAACGACCACGATTGCAATAAATGGATCAACACTTTTTTCCCTACTTCTATTTCGGCCCGAGTACATGCGCACAATTTTGCGGCTTTTGTGCCCTCAAGGTTTGCACCACGTTGCAAAAACCGTCCGCGATGAATCTCTACCGCGCCTTTACCTACACCTTGCGTAACATTTTCATGCACGATCGAACGTTTCCATAGATTTTATCGCTAATCAAACAAAACTCCTTGTCCAGTGAATTTAAGGAACAGTTGGTAGAAAAAAGCGTCAGTTTCGTTTCGGGACCCTTTTTAAGTATTATCATCAATCATCTCACACCTGACACTGGCATTATACTTTCTCCGATTGTTGATTCCGTCTCGAGCTCCGAGCTATTCAACGGTCGTAATCAGTTCAGGGATCAGTGCGAAACGAAGTGCTTAAAATTTTGCAGCAGAGATTCAGCACGAGTCGTCAAGAGGTATCGACGAATCGGTGTAACGATGATGCGAAGTTACCGAAGATTCGTCAAGGTTGTTATCCGATTTGTGTAGAAAAAGCGCCGAATCACTTGCGAATAACGCAACGAAATAACTAAATCAGAAAATCCTGTGTTACGCGGCCGCACGGAATTCAAGCGTATCCGATCGAGCTTTCACTGCGCGTTACACGGGGTCCGCGGGATGAGGAATATCAAATTCAATATATTCAAGTATTCAGAGCCTGGGTTCGGCTCTTGAAGAGTATCCCTTGGCAGCTGTCCACGAAATACGAAAATCGTGGATTCTTCCAAGTTTGGGGAATCACCGGTGGCTCTTTGGTATTCGAAGCCGTCTCCCCGAGGCTTCGTTTCTCAACTACTAATTTGAGACGAGTAGTTTGATAACCCGCCTCTAGGGTCACGAACAAACACGAAATGAAAAAGCACACGATTGGCGCAACGACGATTAACTCTTATCCTGACAAAAAACGTCAATTTCCGTGTATTCGAGAAACCATTTTGATACTCCAACGCAAAAAAAGTTTGTACTTCGAGACAAACTTACAAGGAACCTGCCCGGAGGGAGTTACGAGGGCCCTGAACAACAGCTCGGAAGCTAGTAAAAAGAATCTAATTCTCCGCTTCGACTGAATGAATGAACGGGTAATGGTAATAGTTTCAGTTTCTGTTGTCACGTACGCGCATGCCGAAATGAATCATTGCTAAATCCACAAGCAAGGTGGGTTTGCCAACGAGGCGAGTGATTGTGTGATTTTTCACAGTTATCGTAGAAAATCGATGTCAAAGTTACACCATCGACTATATTGGTTTCCGAGATTATCCGGTTAATTTTGTGATATTTTAACGTTTATGTCCGATAGAGCGTGAAATTAGTCGGCTATTACCTTCCCTGGGGGCCGAATTGAGCAATTACACAACGTCTAAGACTTCCGTTTCGATTCGTATTATATTATAAGCCGTCTCAGCCGAGTCTCAGGTGGTTGGCAAATGCGCTTTTCCTTGAACGATTTCTTCTGTAATAATGTTTCAGCTTCACCGTTTCGAAGGAGCCTAATTAAATAACGAAAAAAGAACCCGTCAAGTATTTACAATTCGATCCGTTACACACGTCCAACGGTCGAGATAAGGCCGGTGTGTACCGGTGCGCCGTCACCGTTTCGGAGTAAATGAAATTTTTATTACCTTGATACCTTTCACATCCTTAATAACAGTATTTCTCCGCATTCGCCACCGAAGTCAGTGTCGATAAAGCAACGAAATGAACCATCAAAAATCCATCACTATTTCTTCTTTTTCGTTTTACATGTAACTGTTATATTTTACAACTAACAACTTTATTGTTACCAACGGTTTAAGAGAGAGCTTTTCAATTCACACAACCGCGGATGAAGGAACCGACGATGATTGATCGATTCGAGAATTTTTATTCAAATCACCCAATTATTTGAACTGACAGTTTATAATCGATTTCACGTACAAAACTGATGATAATTTTTATGTATTATTATTGTTATCATTATGATCACAAGTCGACCCGTAAATTTGAATTTTGGTGATCGTGTAAAAGCGCGTGTTTTAAAACCGCGACGGCGGGCGCCTCGACGCCCGGGACGAGATTGTGCGACTGAGCTTAGAGGCCTCCAGTCACCGTGACTACTACCACCGGCCCCCACTTTCGTACTGTGAAACGAACTAAAGCGTGATGTTCAGGTAGATACACGGATAACGCGAAGGTATATGAATGCAGGTATACAACCGCGAGGCTAACTTGCCGAAATTGATAAGAATCAGGATCGCCTACCTTCTGTACGCACTTGTCCGATCGCTCCTCCCCTCGGAGTATCGAACGATCGTGTACTTTTCGTTTTTTTGCTCTCCGCGCAATTAACGAGGCAAGATAACGAGTTCCTAAATTGTACTAATTGTGGTTATCGCACCGTAGGCTGGGTTCCGAAATACCTGGACATCGTTCGATTCACACAATTTCACGGTAACCGATTAATACGATGTTTTGCAGAGTTTCTATTCCCGTTCGATTGATTCTCGATACAACTTTCAATTTATTGGTAATCTAGTGACTCGATGACCGTATCGTCTCCGCGGTGCTCGCGCAAACTCTTCAATTTCGGAAGTTCCACATTTAATAGGTATGCGAGGTATTCGATAGTCAAATGGGATTACCTTGCAGCAGCTGTTTGATAATCAAACGAAGCGTATCGGTCCCTGACCTGACACACCGCGTCGAAATGCTAAGCTCGGATATAATGACAGATTTCGAGACAGCCATCGTGCCCAGGATAACCATTGGTTGAGGTGTAATCAACAAGCCGGTAACAATATGCAACGTTCGACAATAACCGACATTATTATTCCACGGTCTTGAATTAATTGTCGGGTATTACGGACAGGTCGACGATTCCAGGACGTTAATCAACTCTACGTGCGACTATTCGTTACGAACCTGAGGGTACAGGCATTCCTATAGGTACTCTCAGCTCAAGCTGCAAAATTTCAGGACATTGCCAAGGTGACGTGACTCCATTTGGATCCGACATTTTTTCGAAATAGGACGTCGTGTTGCTTTTTGGGTTCTAATAAGGCGAGCAGCTCGCCGGTCGTCGTGGACGGTCGAAGCTGCTTGAAAGCTTATCTGTCTCTAAAAGAGCAACGACGGTGCAAATATCTGGTCGAACATTACTTGAGAATAACGACTTCACTCGCTGGTTACTTTAGGGCCGTGTAACCCGAGGCGGCCAATCATTCGCCGCGATCTTGAAATTGAAGTAGCTTTCAATTCCTGGGCACGTAATTTTTAAGGAGCTGATACGCGATAACTCTTATGTCCGTACCGGTTGTACACCATTTATTTTTTTCCCTTCTCCGCTATACAGGCACGCGGGTAGCGAGTGATAACGATAACCACCCCAGCTCGTTCAAACAATGACTCCGGATCCGTAGACTTGTTGGACCAAAGCTGAAGCTGAAGTGGCGCAGCACCTGTCGCTGACAACGACATATGGTGGACAAAACCACGGTGCCGTACCTACGAGGTGGATAGAAGCTCAGGCTTCGTCTCGCCACTGTAATAGCTCCCCTGTATAAGTGCAAGACCGTGTTCAGTTTTACAGCTCATTGTAAGAAATAGTACTCTACAGGAACGCAGCGCGGTGCTTTACGACGTATCACATAGATGGGCCTCAGAGAGCGCGGAAAAATTGCGTGTCAATATTTTTTGCTTATTTTTTCGCATTTCCTTCGGATGAAGAGATTTTTTCAGTTCAAGATAGCAAAAATCGCTTCAACCGAGCTCTGTGCAGCTGCAGCATGCAAAGCCTGCGAGAGCTGTTTCGAGATAAGCATATGCCGTTCGTTTAAATATGTGACGTACATAAGTATGTATAACCGTACCGTGATCCCTACGGGTCTCGAGAGGTATAACATAGAAAACGATATCGGTGTGCGTATACCGCTCACCACTCGCGATTCCAGTAACGTGTAGAATTTCAATATTTACCATAATCAAGCGTGAACGCGGAATACTCCGTTCGAGTAGGATACATATCGTAGATTCATCAGAGGACTCGAGAATTTGTGATCACGCGCGTATTTCTTCCTGGGCCGAAGATCAAACCCTGTAGGGTATTTTTAAACTAAAAGTGGCGCCCGGTATGAACCGCAACTGCACCGTTACGATTCCAATTTTTAGACCGATACATACTCGAAGAAGCATCGTGAGATTCTTGTACACTTTTCATCGATCGATCGATCCATCGATCCACCACGTGCGACACTGTAGCGTATGAAATGTGAAGCGTCTTGCCAATACCTGCTACAAATGATAATATATAAGCGATTTGTCCAACTTCCGCGTTGCAGAGACTGATCATTAACGGCCTTCATTAATTGCTTCTGACCATTCCGCGACACGTAACGTATGCCGTGCAGGTCACGTGGGAGTATATTAATAACGAACGCGGTCCTGTACAACTCGAACGGCAACAATGAGAGTATTTTAATCGGTGATCTTATCAACGAGCCTTCTCCGATTGGACGAACGAATACAGAGAAATAGCCTTGAGTATAGAGCTGCGGGACTGATTTCTGCCGCGGTTAAAACTCGACGATCGACTTTGAGCGTGGGCGCGTCGATCTCCTCGCGGCAATCGCCACTCGTCGTCTTGCCTTCCTCGGATCGGTAAGGCTCATTTGGAATCCCCGAAAATCTCTAACGTTTCCAAAAGTTGCCTCATAACGTTCGGACGCTTTCTGCAGTCTCGCCAGTTTTGTGCGATCTTTCTTTTCTTTTCTGGAGCGGGTAGACGACAGGTAGATGGTAAGTACACGAGTTATCCGAGCAAGTACCCCGCCTGTGGTATAAGAACCTTCGTAAATGCGTAATAATGCTGCATCTCGTAAAATCTGTAGACGGGTATAGGATACAGCGGCGGGTTTCGCAAGAGGTTGGTAGCCAGTAACCGAGTTTCGAAAGGAGAACCTCGCTTTCGACTGGTTGAATTTTTCACCGGTACTACGGGAGTTTGTTTCCATTGGACGTTAATCTTTTAATTTAAAATGAAGCGAAACCCTCGGCTCTATAGCCCTAAGAAATTATTTTCAGTTCAACATTTTGTTATGAATGAGAAAAAAAAAAGATAGAGGATCTACCTCGGAGATGGTTTGACGCGTTGTTCGTTATTCTTTAGTCTCTGATGTAGAGAAATTTGCATCTGAGAAACGGCGTTGCAGCTCCGTTGCATTCAAAATGTCGACTACTTTGAATATCCTGGCGTCTTCGCAGACCTCCGCAGGGAACAATCGTACCGTCTGTCCGACGGGTAATTATACAGTTTGCATAAAGATTTTTCCGCCATAGTCCGCGCGTGGTTTAGTTATTCGCGATTCTAGATGCCCGCATTTAATCGCGCGTCCATACGAGGCGCGTTAATTCAGGGTGCGTGTTCGTCAACGGTCAAATATCACTGCCACCTCGTTCCTTTTAAGTGTTCATAAATATTTACCGCCGAATTTCTCTCCGCGATCGCCATCTTGGGTCCGTTTGGTAACCGGAGCCAAATCAAGTGCGTTCAACGGTGCACCGTGTCCATGTTCTCGATGGTCCCCGACGACTTCTGCCTTGTCCTTTATCGATTACCATTTTTATGCTTCGCCGGCGTCCCCTATAGCCCTGCCCCTGCGGCGTGGACCACCGGCCGTCGCCTTTTCGGATGCACTTCGTGCAATGCACCGCAAAGGTTCACCTTTTTCTTATTCTTACGATTGCCTTGCGAGATGATGCGCGTGTAATTGGTGCTCCGATAATAAATATCGCCTTCTCCTCATTTTTCTTGTTTATCCCAGGCACTGTGAAATTATAAAGGAATTTAGATGAGCCTGAGTTTTCTTCCTTTTACCCCATATTCCGCAATCACGGACTACGGTTACACGCGAATGTGAAAAGAAAATTTGATGGTTGCGAGGGAGGGGGGAGAAGTTTAAACTAAAAACTGCCTCGACTTACGGTTGGCTGCACAATTACACGGCACGTGGCGGCACACGCCGATAATCATGCACTCCTCAAACACAGTGTAACAGCTTACCAACACAAATATACACACAAACTCGGGCATGACTGTTTGCATCACACTTCCGAAGCTCGTAAACCACGAAGATTATACACGCCTGAACCGAACACTCGACATGATCGATTAAATAGCAAATTGGAGTAACAAATATCCGTAACCAATTTCAACGTCAACAGATCGAATATCATGAATGGAAACCAATACACCAGAAGCACGAACGACCGAGGTGAAAAACTGGAATCACAGCCTCTCCATAATCAGATCGATCCCCGGGCGCGGAGACTCGATAAGAGTTTCTTTTGCCCGAGTATTTTGATCAGCGTTTCAAGATAGCCGCAGATACGGCTCGGATTCCTGTGCGTCACTTCTGATTGCGTGAGAGTGACAAATCGACCTACCTTTGTCTCGGGGATAGTCGGAAGCCGTGTCGTGACAACTCTGCGTACGGGCGAACGTTGATTAATCGACTAATCAAGACGAGGCGAGATCCAAAAGCTCGGCATCACTAATAAAAATGATTTATCGTATCGAAATACTCCGGCCAGAGGCACAGAGGCGGCGTAACGATGAATTCGGAACCATTCCGGCGAAAGAAAGTGAGAGATTCCGTCATTCTCTGCTGCAATTGATTGCTTTATGATACATGAATGATTGGCTCGAACACGGTCTCGTACCTACACGGGAGCCTTAGACATGGTGAACGAAACGTGTAACAAAACGGATAGATTGGACTTGTTCCGCGTGCCCGGCGTGTCTGGTGACCAGACGGCCGTACAATCGTGCCCGATCTCCGTCTGTCCGTGACTACTGGACTGGGCTTGAGCTGGTCGTGGGCATAAAGTAATAAACTTGCATTAAATAGCAAATTATCTGTTCACATATCCGTGATCAATCCGTGACAAACGTGGCGTTAATGATTCTCGGTTGGCCTGCTTTCCGCGTCGATTCCCGTGCGGAAAAATATTCGGGCAAGTCAGACCGGGGGGGTTGACCTACTTCAGGAATTCCTATTCTACCCGGATTAGGGCCTAGTGAGGCTGTGCTGAGGTGTCCCTACTGAACCCTGAAGATAGCGGAGCGTCTATTCATACTTCTAGTTATTCATAGAATAACTAGCAGTCCGAGGATTGATAAATTATCAAAAGACCCTGCGTGCAACTTCACGATACTTTATAAAAAGGTGGAGGCTGCCCGTTCTGAATACTTATTAAGCCCTGGCGGTGGGATGCGCGCGGTTCTATGGGCCCGTTGTGTAGTCAAACGAAGACGCGTTGTACCTTCTTCTAAATATATTCCCCTCCGGAGTTCTCTGAGTAGGCATCTTTACGAGCGACTATATAAGATAGCCGGAATAATTCGAGCCTGCAGATGATAGTACTCGTTCTACGGAAACACAGACCATTTTCTGACTTAATAACCACAATTGTATCCTCACTCTCAGTTAACCGCAGTGAACCACGTCGTTGCGAATATCGTCTCCGCCACGCCGAGATCGTACCGACATCGACAATATCATCCCGGCCGCGGCCGGTTCGCGCGTTCTAAAGACGGATCCTTGGCCATGAATCAATTTTCCGTCGAACATTGCAGCGAAATATCAATATTAAAAAACTTGAAGACCACCGAGACGTAACGGTGACGGTATTTCATCCTCGTGCATTTTTACCTGTGGCCGTGGCGAAGAATGTTAACACCGATTTATGAGCGTGCGGATATCGATTGAGCGAATGATCCAGCGGTTTTTGTACGATTATATAACGCACGTTATATGAACCGGTTATGAAAAAAAAATCAATAAAAATATATCATTCACTCGAAACGCTCCCCTTCGGACAGCGTTTCGCGCTTACACAACGGGCATTATGCTGCGGAGTTTATGATTCTTTGTAATTTCTCTAAGGCTGAAATATTAATTAAACCGTATCGGCGAGAGTTTCACTTCGAGCATCGATCGAACGCTGATTGGACTGGGCATCAGCATGTGAAAAAGAATCTCGATCAGTCCTTCGTTCGTTCGAAGCGGATATTCGTTACCATGCGGCCAGGAGCAGCGTCACGGGGCTGCGATAGCGGTGCGGCTTTGTGGCTGGGTGAGGCTCTTCGACTTCTCAGGACGCTTAAGTCCCCCACGACGAAGCTTAAATCAATCAACGTAATTAACGCTCGCTTTGTACCGCTATAAGTCGGATTAGAATGTTCTTATTGCTTAGACGTACGTAGGAACGGTGCAGCGAGGTATCCCGGTGATTACCGACACGGACGCCTCCTGATATCAGGGTAGAGATTGTCTCTTTGAAAACAGCGTACACCTACTTACCCGACGTCGCGTTGTGCCGCAGTCCGTGTACGTGGGAAGTCTCGTACAGAATCCTGGGACTCGGCAAAGAGCAAAGAGCCAAGAAGTTAGCTATCCAAGAGATGCTGGACCGGCGCGGTGTTGCTGATTCCTTCGAGATCACCGAGGTGACTTCCTCCTACAGGGCGAAGGTGTCATGCATAGAATCCCGTAAGCCGTTTCCATACAACAAGATGGTGGAGATCTTTGGAATTTCCAACGTGCAGGACCCGCGCGAGCACATCTATATAATAAAGCCGGATAAAATACGCCGAGGTTTTCTTATACTCTTATACCTGATCGCATGAGAAATTGACGGACGACTCCCTCCCGAGTTGTCTTCATAGCGAATGGAGCTAAAAACACCACTTTAAACTTTACTACCTTGCAAGCTCGTTCAGGAATAAGGTCTCTGGACCCCGGCTTATGGCTCGGAGATGAGAGAGGTGATTTACCACTAACGTCATCTTCCAAAGTGGAACACGTGCTTCGCAATAAACACTAATGCGAACCGCTTATTTTCGCTAATTGGAACGGAAGGTAATGGCTTGATGAATGAGAATTAATCCATTTATCGATTTACCCAGACATCGGAGGATCGTGTCCCGTAAGTTTTCGACTCTTCGGTGCCTTCTGACGATTTATGATTCATTTTTCCTCCTCACGGAATATGAGAGGAAGTTATTTCCTCCACATCCGAGCTTCGGATCGAATCACGCAAGGAACCGGTTAGTCACACGGCATGATCTCGGATTTTCTTACATCCGAATGGATCTTCTGCCCCGTGACCGTGGTCCCGAGGTCCAGCGGAGGATCGCCAGATGCCTGGACGGAGTAACCAGCAAAACAAACAGTCTAGCCAGTCCAACAAATTACCCACACTTAATCCCATACGTGAGGAGACATCTTCATCCTGACGTCGAGGATACTGGGAACGGAGTATCCCAGTCCCGGTGTCCCGTTGCAAATGCTTTTTCCCCGACACCACGACGTCGTCACGTTCTTGCTGTACATCGCGATCTTCAATAGTCAACCGCCTGTCGCGTAATCTCTCAAGGTTTACGACGCTCCTGACCCCCTTTGTGCGGTATCGCTTCCAGGTTTTCGATACCGTGCGAATGTTCGGTTGGTCGAATGAAAAGACTCGGATGAACCCCGAGGCTCGAACACCTCCCGGAATCTTCATTGACGTCAATGCATGTCCAGAGTCCATCAGGAGCTTGTAAAAATGATAATGATTCTGTCCATAATGCGAGAATGACGTGCCGTAATTGGACGGCTCCGAGTATCGACCTTTATTGTAACTCATCCTCGCAACGAGTACTCAATACTTGGATATCTGATGCATCATGGCATCCGTACGTGCAGGCCTGACACATCATGACTTGGCGAACTTGCGGCGGTGTGTTCCACCGTACCCCTACGAATATTTTCAACCTTTCTAAACTTTGACTGTTTATCACTAGATAACTATACTATACTGTTATTGAAATATAGAAATAAGTAACATTCGGCCTTCCCCTCGTTAAGAAATATCGATTCCCCCCGGGACAGAAGTTAATAAATTAGGATTGTGAAATAGTACAAGAGAAATCCAAAGTTTATCTAAACCTTTAGCGGCGCTATATGTTATACCAGTTTCATAATTTGACCCGCGAAGGCGATCGCGTAACGTTGATCGTCCCAATGTTCCCCGGACGGGTAAATTTTCGAAGCTGAATACCGCGGAGACCGGGAACGAGTCATGCTTCGCACGTTTCGGTCGTACCTTCGCAAATGGAACGCCGTAGCTCGTGTCGTAAAGGTCACCAACCGGCGTCCTCTTCGGCGCGAGGTATTACCTCCGCCTATAGGTGGAGGAGACCCCGAGATAACCGGCTAGGTCGTTGAAGACCACACGGTTGTTACACTAGCTAAGTGGGTAGCCGTTACCCCGTCTAAGTGCTCCATATTCTGCACGTTGTGTACCGAACGAGATAATGCTTGATACAGACGGCAAGCTAACAATTTCATGCAGGGGTCAAGCATACCACTTAACACAGTCACTGCCCGAGTCCGCAACCTCATGCATGCATAGATCGCTGAACTAGGTATACGTGTGATGTTGGATATCGTATTTTACTCGACGAGATATTGGAGGGTCGGGCAGGGTCACTTCCGGTCATTGATAACAGCCGTCCTTCGATCGAAGAGGTGAGTGGAGCTGCGTCGTATTTCTCACGTGGAAGTCACAACGAAGTGGTGAAATTTTTTACCTCGTGTATACTAATACGCGTTTCGTAATTCTCAGTTGTTTAATCGTGGGATTTAAACCCGCGTACCATGGAGCAAGTAAAGGATTCTTTGTTTCGGATTAGTTGCGTAACTATTGCCTAATTATTACATAGCTTTATGAACGATGGTTATCATTAGTTTCAAGTGTGCTCTGTACAACTCGAACCATTGTATTTACCGAGCTGCGATGCAAGACTAGGTCACTTTGGACGAGTAGAAACTGAAAACAGGTGCTCGAATCCCCCCCCAGTCCACCTATCTTTACAACGTGCTCGATGACAGGTTCGGTTCGCATTCACTACCACAGAAAAAAACCCACAAAAGCGAACGTCCAGGATGGTCTGTCCTTACGGATATTAATAGAGTGGCAAATGAAGCGTTCACTTGCAATTGGTACACTTCCTGATCTTTGAAAGGGACAATTGAATGAATACCGTCTCGTGGGTGTAAGAAAAAATGCAGTAAAAAAGAACGAGCCGTGTGCTGTGTGCCAGGATTCATCGAGGTACCCACAATCCGGCTGGAATTCCGTTGCAGTCTCATAGTCGAGTCGCACGTACAGATTGTACCCCCCTCTGAAACGTCACCTGACCATTTGTTAGGTCAGTTTCTTCAATTCCGAGGACATTTGTCTGTCTGGTCTGAGAAATGTTAAGCCAGTCCACGGAACAGCGGACTCAAGGTTGTGGCTGCTCGATGGCTCCGCGTGACTCTCGGTACCTGCACCTCGTACACGCCGCATAGTTGCGGTAAATTTCCTACGAGTGGCAGTGATTGATCTGGTCATGGTAGCTTCTGACACATTTGGTCTCAGCAACGGGCAGGTACATTATACCGCTTCAGATTGACGAAGATGCAACCGCGTCGTTTCTCTAATTTCATGTTTTTAACACGGCAGATTCAGTTCCATCTTCTTGTGCCAAATTCCTCGTTCCTAGTCCATCCTTCATGGTTATTCGACGAAGGAAGGTAACCTGACAGTTGATAATCCGCATCGTTCCGTCCGTCGCTCGTGCATCGACATCGTCAAAACTGGTTGATCCGATTCGATCGCGAAGTTGAACATAAGAATAACGATCCCGCCATCGTCGTCTTCTTCTACCTTTTGCCTTGTCCATCGCGGAATAAATACTGTAAAAAAAATCTGAACGAACTAATAGCATCACTTAGTGCTGATATCCCGGACGTTACGACGGAGCAGATAAGAAACAGAATAAGAAAACTATACGCAGAAGAACAAGAGGTACAAGAATAATGCAAAATAATCACGTGGAGCGAGGTAATGCGTAAGAAGAACAACAGAGAAGGCAACGTGAAAAAGCAATAGCCCATCTTACACACGCTAGTTTGCAGGATTCCATCGTTGGACGCTAGTCTCGGGCTCCACTGGGCTCCGGGTTATATGTTTATTTACGGAGCACGGTTGCACGTGAGTTCTACACCCGTCTTCGTTCTCTACCTCGAGTCTTACACGCAGAGGATACGTTCCAGCGAGCCTCACCCGCGTCTCGATGGCCCCTTGGGCGGGGTGGGTGCATTGTACAGTTAGAAAGACTGGGCAGAGCGTGTTGCCCTCTGGTCTTGAGTTTATGAGCTCTGCGTCTTGTCTTTGGCACGTCACGCGTTGGGTTAATTTCCCACTCTCTCATCAGATTTCGAGTGTGGTTTGTGGAATTCGGGAGGCCTCGGAGATCCGGAAAGAAGCTGCGATTCCACTTTATTATTCTTCAGTACTGTCAGTACTACAGTTAGTAGTAGCGCAGACACATGCAAGCTTGCATATATGAGGTTTTCACACTGCTTGTCACGAACTCATTTGAGACAACGAACTGATAACTTCACAGTTATACACTGCTAAGTAATCTAATGCCTGTCTTCAGGTTCCTCGAGTACTGCTATACCACTCGAGCCTTCTTCAAGATCAGTTGAATAATAGCTCCATTAAAGATAGGCAATGACTTTAATCTGCATTGATGGGGCACCGAGCTCGAATGCCTCGTCAATACCGGGTATATTGGAATAGACACCTACTAATACGTCGTTCCAGAATCGTTCAGACAGCAGGCGAAGGCTCATCATCCTGTGCATACCGATCTCTGATCGACGCATAGGCAACGGAGCATGCATATTCTTTTCAAGTTACAATTCCGCTTCTGTTTTATCGTCAAGTTTTGTTCCCACGAAACAGTGAATTCCGCCTTCTTATTCAAAATTTGCAGGGTTCAATCGGGTACAGTTGTTGTTTCTTCAGAGTTCGGATTGCATTTTCAAGTTCTGAGCTGCGGAACTGGAGAGAGTCAGGGTAGAATTTAAAGTAAAGCATTCCGCTAATGATCGTAGAACACGAGACAACTGGAGGTAACTATGAAACCTATCATTAAAGTGTTACAGCTCCCCTAAACAACCCGAGGCGATATTAAATGGCGTTGAAAAAAGAAACAAGTGGATAAGCGAGTTGGCAGGAGCGCAATTTTTCCACTATATTCTTTTTCTCAATTGTTGATATTGAGAATCTGTATAAGGGCAAAACAGTTGTGCTTTCATCTCATGTTCCCAATTGATTGAAATTTTTTTTGGACAAAGAGCCAACAATCAAGGGTCCCACGATATCTACTGTCGAAAATATTTGCTCGACGGTACCTAAGCGATACTTGTGTGTAAGTGCGAGGTGACCACACGAGCAAATTGAGTTGAGAAACGGTTCGGTAAGCTCGTAAAACTCGGTGAATTTCGGCGAAGGATCAGTTTTGTCCACATCGTGTGCGAAGTTTATTTACTACATGGTTGATAATCAGGTTTCAAACTCACCAGAACCGAACTTCACCTGCAGCCACCGTAATCATCCTTCGCAGAAACCATTTCGAATTAGCTTCGTCTTGTAACTTAGTCTCAGACAAAATTCACCGAAACTGGAATCGATCCAGCTCCATCGCACGGTTCTCGACGCGATTGCTGATTTCTTACCGATACTCCCCGGGTGTATCGTCCCTCGGTCAGAGAATTCCAACCAAGTCGTAACGATCAGAAGTCTACCGAGCGTCTGCGGGTTGCCAGACGGTGGCCACCTCGAACAAAAGAAATAAAATTTAGAGAGAGAGGAAAAAAGGATTACACGGTATGGTAACGCTGCAAATTCGTCCGTCCGATGTAGCATTCTAAAAAAAGACAGGATGGACCGAGGACGCGAGAGCTGGTACAGGCTCCCTGGGGATTCGCCAGGCTCTGTGGATACCTTTTGGGCCATGAGACAGATATAACATATCTTGGGTGCACGAACTCTGGGGCCTGGTTGAAGGACTCCAGCGGCTTTGGGAGAGCAGAGTTATACGATGGCTGACAGGCATGGGCCGCAATGCATGCTAAAAACTCGGAAAATAAGAGCCCCAAGAGTACTCATCTCACTACTGAGAACCACATCTTCGGGTTATTTTCGTTTTCTTTTTACTTTTCTTTCAGATTACTCAAGCCCAGCTCCTCCAGAGCCAGGGTTGTGAGTCAAAAGGCTGAGTCGTGAAGAAATGATCAGTTTCTCTGATTTTTTTTCTCTCTCATTGGATGATTTTGATTTTTTTCTCCCCCTGTTTTCTTCAGTTTAATGATGAATGATGATATTTGAACGAAAGGTTCTATGATTTTTTGCCAGTAGCAGTATAGTTAGTTGTGATCTCGGAGTAGACACACTACTGCGGATGAAATCGACTGTTGGGCATATATTATATCGTGTTAACAAGCAGCGGAGGCGCCACTATATATTTGTGGATAGGGATGTTAGTGAGACGCGAACAGGGGGAGAATGTAGAAGAGGAGAGTAATAAAGCATAAAGCAAGATTTAACGAAGAGTTTGAGTTGTGGGTTAACGCGTGATATACGCTGATTGGGTGTAGTGATGGTTTCACTCTCATTTTCGTCGTGTAGAGGTGGTTGTTATCCATCATTCTTCCAGACAGAAAGGAAGGCTAGAAACTCTTCGATCGAAGCCATGGATCCAGCAATAAGCATGGTCGAGTTCAATCTATATCTACATATCCGAGTTTTATGGATCGTCGAGCTATAATGAAAGAGTTTTAAACTTGGGTCTTTCAATTCAAACATATTATAAGGGCTGTGATTATGGTCTTTGAATAAACTGTCAAATCGGAAAAGAAACCCACGACCGAAGAATCTGATACGTTTCCGTTGATCTAAGGGACGGAGATCTCGGGCCCTCGGAATGCGAATAAGGGTAAGATACAAGTAAACCCCGCTCAAGTAGACGACGCGGACGTTTTGAGTAAGAAAGGAATTATCACCACAAAGACATCCATTCTGACCCCTGCGACTCACTCACTCGTCCGCGTCCCTCCAACGACCATTGAAATGCAAAGTCCCTCATAAACCTCCACCGTCGCTGCTCACCCATAAGCGACGTCGAGCGAACGACGTGGAGCCACGGAACGACGAGAGGAAACTGTTTTATGACTCTCCTAGGGACTCCCTACGCTCTCGCAAACCCAAGTCCCGGTTTTCTATAGCACGAGTGAAATAGTTAACACGTTTTACAATTGCGAAATTTTTATCTCTTCCACCCAAGACGCACTTTCCTCGGTGTTTCCCCGTACCAGATTTTTCATAGGCGAAGTGTTGTCTCACTGGTTCAAATGTGGCGAATGTATAATACATCTTCGCCTGAGGGGCTTTTCAATCCAGAAAACATACAAAATCCCTACTTAGAAATTATTTGAATCCGAATATTCTTAAGGGAAACCATCGCAGAAACCTCAAGACTTCCTTGGATTTCCGGGTGAAAAGCCACTCGCGAAAAAATCTATCGTTCTGATTTTTTATTCCTGTGTAAAGTCCCATAATTACATAATCATTCGAAGGAAAATAGTTATCGACCCCTGAAGGGGTGTCTACTTATTCGCCTACATGGATTCAGGACATGACCAAAGAACGATCGTGAAAAATAAATGAATAATCTCAAGGTAAAATTTCTTCTCGCCTATGATTTCTCATTTACTTTTTTCCGAGCATGGCTGCCCGAATACCAATCGTAGATGTGGGAGGTATGGTATAGGTACGTATATCCGACTGAATAACACTGTTAAACTTTCCTCTAAGAAACTGGTTTCATTTCGCAATAATATATATGCACACATATATCTATCAGAACTAGATCGCGCAAGGACCTCATTTGACTTTCTATTGTATTTAATCCGAGATGTTTTGCTCCTAACGTTCACGCGTTTACCGGTAATATACGTTCAGGTGGTTGATAAAACACGGTTACAGCATGGATTTCAGTTATCTAACTCCTGATTCTGTCAGGACACCTGGTGTACCGCATGATGAATCGATTTGTATCAGGACAGGGATTTGTACCTGACTATTTTCGTTTCTAATTACCGGTCAAGCTGTCAGGAGGTCGGAGCGGTCAAGCGTTTACAGCAATGAATTTTAGTCGGCATTGTGGTCCATGCTGAATGAGAATGAGCGAATGTCTATAAAAGGCAGGATACATACGGTACAGCTGAATTTCTGAGTTGACAGAAATTTGATTGGCAGACACAATCTTTGAATACTTATCTGATGAGAAATTTAACGTCGAGTTACATGACGCTTGAATCTTATAAACTTGGCCAAGAAGGAAAGATTTAAACGTTACGTAAATCTCATTTTAGAACTTTGCGTTAAACAAGCAAACTATTTTGGCACGTGTAACTTTTTAATCAAGCAAACAAAGAGCCAGGTTTCGGGGGATCCGTGAAATCTGAAAGAGTATCAATGGTACCCGAATGTTTCTTGGATCAATGATTACGAATCCAAGTTCTGATTCCAAAAATTTGTCACGTCAGATCCAGCATCTCTGTGAACAAAATTCCAAATTGGTCTGATTCTGATAAAACATGAGATACCAGAGGATCTTTCGAGCCCCTGATCACGGATTTGACCGTGACGACTTCCGACTTCTTGTTCATGCTCTTCGTAAAATTCGTCGATCGCTCATCTCGTCCCACGATTTTCCTCGCGTTGATACTTTGATAGCGAGTTGCTTTCATCGGTTGAGGAATCGTAATGTCATAAATAGAGATGGATGGATCGTAGATCGTGTACAGCTAGGAAGAGTATTGACTTATTCTGTTTATTGCCTTGAAGATGGACGCATGATCGTTATTTGTGATCCACGCTATCAGTGGTTCTAATCACAAGGAAATGAAACCAATCAGAAATCTCTTTCCTACCGGGTTGGAGATTGTGCCGAGAGGGGTTCTCTCATTATTTGTTATTTCCTACGGTAGTTATTACGGTTGCAATTGACCACTGAAACAACCACTTCACGGTTATCTCTAAAGCTAATTTCGCATCATAGAAATGATTTGAAAACTTTTGATCGCCGAACGTAATAAATATAATACCGGAGATATCAGTACATACGTACAATCTCAATACCGTTGTGAAATTTCAGGCTCTGCAAAAAAAATTCTGTTACCTGTTGCACGTATGCGGCGCATTTCATTGACGGCTGAAGATTACGATAAAATGATAAAGTCGAATTAATAAGTTGAATATTCGATTATATTTGGTAAAACATTTACAAGGTAGTAAGTTTTTTTTTTCAATTTTTCATTTTTTTTTTTTTTTCATTTAACGTTTGTTACATTTACAGGCAAGGCATCCCGTACCAACTCTATAATAATAATCATAGTATTATAATAAATGTTATTCATATAACGTACCATCAAATTATCATTACCATTATCTCTCAGGAACAAATACATTTTTCTTTTTTTTTTTTTTTCTTTACATCAATTCGCAATTTATTATACTCAAATACTATAAGGAGCGGTACGAGACGATTGACAAAAGTAAATTATACCGCTCGGAAAACAATCCGGTCTTGTTAATTACCGAAATCGAATTAACTAGCGTAATTTTTTTTTTTTTTGTTTTTTTTTCTCAATATGTCACGCAACACTCTTTACCATATTTGTTATACTTAATTAGGTATTTTACTAGTCATGGCAATTAGTTAAAATCGAGGAAAAAAGCTCACGTGAAATGCACTTCTGTTTCATTTTTTTCATATCTTCCATCATACAGCTTCTCTTTTTAGCTATTATAAAATGTCATCCGATTTCTGCAGATTAGTTTAAAAAAAATATAAAAATCAGATTTACGCGTCAAGCGGACTTCAAATTTGCAATATCCACCAAATTTCATGTTCTCGTTTGTACGTATCGCTCACGTTGCACCAAGGATGCCAATGAAAATGAAGAAAAGTACGGAATAACGGTTCCACGTGAATCCAAAACCCACTCTACGGCTCAATTTGATAATTAGGCAGTTTATTATTGAATTTGATATCGAATTAATTTCAAATTTAGAGTAAGAAGATTCAGAGCTCAAATGACTGCGTGAATTCCATTTAGCACCTGGTAATGTGGTGCGAGAAACTCGATTAATTATTATTATTCATAGATTAAAGAAAAGAAAAAGATACAACGAAATTGATGTTTGTACAAAATTTATCTTCTTTAACAACGAAAAAAACAGAAAAAAAAAAAAACTGAAACATGTTTCAACATATTGGAAATTTTGTTTATAATTTCCAAGGTGGAATGTGTGTCCTCAGTGGCCAAAAAAGTTCATCGTTGAATATATATTTTTTTTTAAATCATTTTTCTTCTCATGGTTTTTTCTGTCATTTCACCATATAATATAAGCAACTTAGGTAATAATCGATTTATATTCAATATATATATATATAATTTTAAGATATCATAACTTATTTACAAAATTAAATTTAATATAAAAAAAAACACAATATATAAAATTAGTGTGCAATTTTCATGCAATGAGAAAAAAAAAGAATCCCAGTAGTAGTAAGTCGATGTTTGTACACATTGCTTCGGAGTGTGGTAATTTTTATATGTATTTCGTCTTATTTGTCAATTTTAATTTTTATTTCTTTTATATATTTTCTTCTGAGCACCATTCATCGTTATTCAGTTGATAATATCGAAGCAAATAATAAAACAAAAATAATATGTTTAATCATCGTAATTATCCGTAACTCTCATTGTGTAATATCGATAAGAAATCGTGAAAATCGGTAAATATTTGAATATTCAAGATTCTGTATTGTGACAATTCTCGACGATCTATTCTATAAATGTATATTATTATTCTTTGGTAACTTGGTGATGCTACATTTGAGACTCTACACAATCAAAGCGTGACGAATCGACGGGTTCAACAAAAATTACATTTTCATTGATCAGACATAACTTTTCAGAGAGAAAAAAAAAAAGAAAAAACAACATTAGCCGTTTCGTCACGCGATGTCATATTATGTAGGTTACACATTGTGCGGTTGAAAAATTCTATAAAATAATAAACTATCTATAATAATCGTTATCAATATGTATATTTACAAGGTGACTCGGAAACATTGCAGTTCTCTATTTAGACTTCAAGAATATTACCCATTTCATTAATTTAATCTTTTATTTTCTGTTTTTATCTTTTTTTTTTTTTTTTTTTTTTTTTTTTTTTTGTCTTTTCTCACATTCATATAGCCAGCCTGTATTTTAGCGCGAAAGATACATTAATTATGAATTAGCGCGATATTATACCTTTCTCGTAGATATATATCATTTAATCTTTATATGTATGTAATATCTACATATATTTTATGTACGTAGAGAATACATATAGTAGCTCAAATACAGGATGATATCGCGTTAACGTTTTCGCAACGAGATCGTCGATCGATGATTACTATGATATCAATTTTACTTTTTCAAACAGATAAGCAAAAAACACTCACATAATTAGACATTTTTCATCACGATCTACGCTACGCCTCATGAAAAATCGATTCATATTGAATTTCTATCATTCATATATTAATAGGTTTTTTTTTTTTTTATCCTCTTTCTATTCTCCCCTCATTATTTAGCAATATTTTGTGCCGATTCATATTTTAAATTAGACTCGTTATTGAAAAATACTAGTACTTTCGAACATCAATAATTTTGGTTTTATTATTCATTTCATTTCATTCTTTTTTTTCTTCTTTTTTTTTTGTTTTGTTTTGTTTATTTTCCCCTTAACTTAATAATTAAGTAAATATTCATAATTCCTCTTTATATACACCCTGTTTTTTTTTCTTCTTCTTCTACTTTTCTCTCATTAATAGTTTTCCTTAATAAAACGTTAATAGTAATAATAATAATAATAATAATAATAATAATTTTTGCGATTTTATACTAATATATTTCAATAATATCATTTTTTTTTTCGTTTATTTTTTTATTATAAATTTGTTATTTATAATAATTTCTATATAGCTTATATACGCGCGGAACTCTTTTGTTTTTTAGTTGGATATTTGTTTTTTTGCTTATTTTTTTTAGTAAATCTATCATATAATAATAATAATAATAATAATAATAAAAATAATAATAATAATTCCTTAAACGATATATACGTTTTGTGAACAAATTTACAACAATGTGTGTTATTATATTTATAATAATCTATATTATAAGAAATCTTTTATTTTTTATCTTTTTTGTTTGTTTGTTTGTTTTATATCGATGCAAAAAGATGATTAAATTCTTATTCGTGGTTTGTTGTGAGGGCGGGGAGGGGTAGTAGGATTTAGGCGTTTTAAAAAAAAATGATTTTTTTTCTCCTTTCCAACCGTAAATATCACAAGTGGTAGTAGACATGCAAAATGCATAATTTACGGTCGATGAAAAAAAACCATTATTCACCGGGGATATTTACAATGATCATGAGTCCCGTATCGACGACTCTATTCCTTTGATCCGAGAAAACGTGTGGCTAGACCCTGGGTTGGATATACGAAAAGGAAAAAAACGTCACAATTATTCTACTCTGAGATCGATGAGATTCGTCGATTTATCGGAATTTTTTTTTACCTATCCGTATTCATTTTTCTGAAAAAGGTGTTTCTGTTTTTCGAATAATGTATCGTAAAAAATAATTTGGCTGGAGAATTTAATGTCTAACAATTGCATCCACCGTCCACGTCACGATCTAATCTCGACGTCTCGAATAATGGATGATGGTTCTTCGTATATCAGACCTAGCTGTCTCACAGACGTGATATTAATGAAATAATTCTACGGTTGTTGGAGAAGAAGTTGTTCCAATTCATCCGCAGATCTTAATAAAAACGCTGCCGATTCTCGATATCCGGTTATCAACTGTCTCACAGCTGTCATTTCCGTCGCGTTCAATTTATGACTCAGCAATGGCTTAGTGTTCTTCATACTCAGATCCGTCGGCCCTGGAGAGACAGAAAAATTACATAAAATTATTCATTGACATTCCACATAGCATTAAAAAAAATCTATACTCATTATTATTATTATTATTATTATCAATGATATCATTACCACTAGACGTTCACATGCCAAAAACAAAAAAAGAAAAACACATCTTTAATCGAGTGATAAAATTGAAACAGCCTCAGTAAACTCATGTCAGAACTCCGATATATGCTAGACAAATATATTCTTCATTTAGCGAGTCAAGAATTGAAAGAAAGAAAAAAAAAATGTTTATTTTTTTGATTGAAAAAAGACACCAATACGAGTATTACTTTGTGTACCGTTGCTGAGTAGCCCCGAGGTGAAACTCTGCGTTGGATAAAGACCGGCAGAAAGGGTCGGTGGTACAGTTGTTGGACCGGCACGTTGGAAAGCCTGGCTAAAATTTGGCCTGTACATAGCCGTTGGAGCACCTCCACTAGCCACACCGTTAACAACCGAAGAACTGACTATCGTTGCTTGGCTGAAAAGAGAAAAAAAAATAATAAAATCATCATAGAAAAATTGTTAAAATCAAATTAACTAAAAACAATTGTATAAATCATAATAATTTGTCACATTTCCTTCTTTCTTATTTTCATCTTATTTATTTTTTATTGTCGTAGATCATATCTATTTACCTCATGAGTCCCTTGTTCTCCGGTGGTGTTAGAAGCTTAGAAGCAGGAGTTAGCGATAGAGGTGTCGATACGGTGCTGTTCGGTAGATTCGCAAGACTCGTCAACGGCGCTAGAGACGTCAGCGGTGTTGGTGGCGTATCTTCACGTTTACCCGGCAGTGACTTCACCGGCGTGCTAGAGAAATGGTCCAGACTGGCTCGCACATCGGTTTGCTGAATAAAAATAAACAAACAAACAAAAATAAATAAATAAATCCTCAATGTTAAAAAGGTCATCATCGCGTTGAAGGTATGTTTTACATATATGATTAATTCAATTCTCGGAAGGACTGTTGCCCCCCACACACACACACGAGAAGATTATTTTTCTCTTATTTTTACATTCTATGAAAACCTTCAAATTAAGAGAGTCAAAGTGGGTTCGTAAGCATCGTCGGAGTGAGTGAAGTGGAACTCGGTACGCAAATTCGTTATCTTTAATCGTCGATGAACCTAATCGACAGTCAGTCACCAAGTTTTTTTACTTCTAGTCAAGCTTTGAGTGTATAAATTTAATTTGTGAATATAAATTTGATCGAAGTAATCACCACGTGTAGAATCAAGCGAAAAGTTGCGGTGATTACTTCTTCTTTTTTTTTTTTTTTTGGCGTTATAAAAGTATAACCACCTTGCACCGCGACGCGGGGATATAAAGCGAGAGTGTATAACATATCAGAGTGAATGAGAGTGAGAGAGAAAGAAAGATGTACCTGTTGAATCTGCGCGTGATCGTAGACCTGCTTGTGAATAACCCTGAGGTTTTTCTTCCTCATGTTGAATACGACAAACGCGATACGATATTGTTTTGTCAGCTGATCAAAAACTGATCAACAAATATCTTCCCCCACTCCGCGTAACGCGATACGAAACCGTACGAACAACCATGAGAATCGAAATACCGAAAAAAACTATTTGAAAAAGAAAAAAACAGCAACGAGTAGTAAAATTTCTTCTACTAATCCGTTGCGAGTAGTTCGACGCAGTCGTTGCGACTAAGACGAGCATCTACACCCGAAGCTGACTAAATTTTTTAATCTCTCCTGGCGTACTCTCGTCTTATTTATTTTCAATTCTCTTTTTATTCAACTCCTTCTTCTTCTACTTCTCAGGGCCTGGTCTTAGCCGGGGTCGTCGCGGTACCAGATGTGTGTAACCGTGTAGAGCCGAAGCGTGAGTAAGACTATCGAGAATTCAGAGCATACCGCGGCGGGGCGAGGGAAAGATCGAGGGACACGGTGCGGTGCAGAGGGTACGGTAAAACCGAGGTGGGGGAAAATAAGGGGATAAAAATCTTGGTAGCGGATGCAAGGAGGTGTTTTTATGAAAGGCAGGCAGTGTGTGTTGACGTCAATTATATAGGTGCCACGGGAGATAGCCTGCGGTACGGCTCTCGCTGCGCAGAGACTGAGACTGAGACGACGACGACGACGACGGAGACGAACGTCTTTTAATGGGTTACGTTCGGGTCAAACTCGGGGTTATCTTCGTTCCGAGGGATTTCCAAAGTAGATGCGTACGCTACACGGATCTCGCAACTCCCGGTCTAGGGCCTGACGACAAACGCTACAATAATTATCCTCCTTATCTAGAACCAAACCCGTCATTATTTTATTCGTCCAGCGCTGTTTAGAGTTTGCCTCGAGGTACCCGACCCCGCGGGTTTATCGCTAATACCTCAATCAATCTCAAAGTTTCTACTACATGATCATAATTCCACTAGAATATTATACGATTACGCGATTAGAATATGTTGATACCTACACAGACGTGTTTCTTTTTCTTCTTCTTCTTCTTCTTCTTCTACATATAAGAGGTTTAAAATCGCCCTGAGGAATGATATATCAAACTCACCGTAGCTGCGGGCAGTGTTGGCATAGGTTGAGAAACAGGCTCTAATCCAACTCTCATCCGTTTTGCGTTGTCGCTTTCATTCTCACACGCCGATGCCAATATCTGTTCGGCCTGCACCGATGTCAGATGAGCGGGAGTCGGTCGAGCCTGATATGATAACGTTGCGGAATGAAACAATTAATTCAACATCTAAATCAGTGATCGATCATCTATGAAGAAATAGAGAGACTGGTTTATTCGCGTGCCCGACACTAATCATAAAACTTCTTCCTCATTTCGAGGTGTTAGACCGAGAAGAAAACATCAAAAAGGATAAATTTTACACAAAAATTGTTATTATTTTATGATTCTTATGCTTCTCAGGGCCAAAAAATCGTTCTTACATTGTGGGATGACGATTTTATTGATAAAATGAGTTGATCAGACTTACCGCGTCCCAAGGCGCTCCTTCCCGTCCTCGTTTGTTGCGTCTACAGCTTTTCAGGTAAGTCCTGATCCTCTTTCTAGCCCTTTCAGCAAACTCTGGAAACTGTCTCGTGCAGCTATCGATGATTGCCTGTATTTTCTCCTTAGGTTGTTTCGATATCGGTACAATACGATCAAGATTCTCGTCCACGAACAATCTCACGAACATCTGCGCGACGAATAGAATGAAATGAAATAAAATGAAATGAAACGAAAACTGGCGATGATGACGATGAACAAGTGGAACTAACATGACCCACGGTGCTTAACGAATCAAGAAATTAACCAGCGCGGTCTACGATGCGCCGTAAAAAAAAGAGGAGAAGGAACGCGATGTGCGCCAGGAGGTGGGCTTTAGGGGGTCGTATCTATTAAACTAATTGTAATTAATTAAGAAGCAGCCGTTACGAAGCACCAGGGGAGGGACCAGAGAAAGAGAAAAAGAAACGATAAAAAAAAAAGAGTTCATGTCCCCCCGAGGGATTCAGCTTCAAGATACGAGGGATACCTAACTTAAATTTGTAGCGAAAGATCGCATCGGCTTCAAATATGTGAATACTGAATATTATATGAAGGAAACAGGTTTAATTGTTCAATCACTATTAGTAAAATTTGGTCGCTACTATAATCATAATCGAAGAAGAACCTGCGATATATTATCTAAAAATTCGCTCACATTGAATGCCTTGAGACGTTCAGGGTCGTGGTGTCTGGGGTCCAGCCTCTCATCGGCATCCTCGTCGTCGTCATCCTCGTCCTCCTTGTTGCCGCTGCTGCTAGTTTCGTCATGTGCACTTCCATTTCCTTCGCCACCAGCCGGACTTGATTCGCGATCGCGGTCAAGACGTGATGGCGTCGCGGATGGGGCTGGAGGCGGTGTTTTCTTAAGTCCCATCGCATACGAGGCCCACAAAGAAGCCATGTCCTCGCTACCGACGCCTGGAACCGATGCGAGACTCGGTACGGTACCGGATCCCAATTCTCCGAGTTCGCAGCCTCCGTTTCGAGAATCTGAAAAACGTAATGGGAGACAAAAAATTAAAAAAAAAAAAAGACAAAAAATGGTCAGTATTTTTTGAAACTATAAACGCCAACGATATATTTAACGGTCGATTGGATCGCGTGACGCAATTGATTAAGGCAACTGGTCGGCGCTAGGAGATCAACTAGAAGCACGCGACGATCTCTTGAGATCGGACCGTCGTTTCGTCATGCCCTTAGGCAATAAATCCTCCTTAAACCCAACGTACACTCGTACCTGGAAGACGCTCAATCAAAGTTAGGCGTGTAAACCGAGATGGAACAGAGTTAAAAAAAAAAAAGTCTGTAAATATCTTTCCCCACGAAACGATTTTATTTCCCTATTTTTCAAACGAACGCGAGTTTCCCATCAAATTAGTGAGATACTCCGGTATAAAGAGCCTGATCCTAGCTGCGTTGGGTTGGCGGTAGCAAGACCCCCCCGGGGAAGAGAAGCTCGATCCCCCTTATTCTGAGAGTTCCACCGGCTAAGAGAGAGGGAGAGTTGGTTACATTAGAAACACGCCGCCGGCTCCACCGACGAGGAGAGAAATATCCGCGAAACTGCCGCGAGGGACCCTAACGAGGATACCTGGTCGGGCCCCGACTGGGAGCGAGAGGACTCAACGTTCCGTTAACGGGTCGCGTTCGAGATGGAACAGAAAAAAAAAGGAAGAAAGGGAGAAAGAAAATTGAAACGGAGACGCGGTTGTACCGAGATACCCTGGATGTTCGTTCCGCCTGGACTGCAGGGGCAGGAATAACCTGTTCGAAATTCGCTCTGTACTGCAGCATCAAGGCCGATCTGCAGCATAGCCACATTATTTTATTTTCTATGCCCAGTTTCTTCCCTTTTGGTAAGCACATCGGGTAATAAACTCAGTCCCTCCTTGATTAGGACCGATCATGTTTCCGATCTATAATTCAATTCAATTTCTTCAGTTTTACGTTAGACTTTCCAATGTATACCTGCGTCCTATTGTCTCTGATCGGCCATCGGCTAGTTTAATGTTTTCCAGTGTCGATTGACTCCGTCCGATTGTACAATTTCACGACTGTAAAATGATAATCGGGTTCCCGCAGACTCCGCTAGATGGCGGGGTTGTTGTACCGAATAGTGACGTCATGGCGTGGCGCGAAAGAAATACTATTTCGAACATTGACAAAACTTCACCGTATTCAAGTCATAGGAATAACTATGTTTGATATTTATTAATGTTTCTAATATCCCAAACATCGAGGAATTTTCAAAAAATCCGTTATTTTTTCGCTTATCGTTGGTCGAAGGCTGATAATTACGAAGGTGGGAGTATAGGCTACGCCCGATATGTCGCTGACCGTTGAATGTCGAAGGTACGAACCGGGCATGGCGGGACGGTATTGGTCTTGGTAAAAGCGGTAGAGTACCGGCTAGAAAGCCGGTTGCCAATTCCAGTCCCATCTCCGCGGGGCAACGTCGAACCTGAAATGAAAAACGGAACCCGGTTGTACCCCCCGGGCCCCCCGTACCTCCGACGACTCGTTCTAAACGCTTCTGCTAAATTCCGTATCGCAATATCATTTGATGATAATTGTACCATTCGCAAAGTTTCCGTAAGATAATATCGCGAACGTAAAAAAAGATCGGCTTGATTTTATACCGAGTCTGTATAGTGTATATGCAGAGGGATATATCCATAATTCATGAGTCGTACGAAGGGGCAAACAAATGACCGCTGGGTCACAGCCTACAATTCATCGTTTCGAGGTGCGTCTCGAATCTGGTAGTCGGAGTAGTGAGTCACAATTTTTGCCCGACTGTGAAGATACCGCGAAAAACCTCAAAGACGGCTGTACAACTCGACTTAGGCGCCAGTCCAATAAACACTATTGTGAATTCGGGTGCACACACACATGGGCTTCCCCCCCTTTCAATATGAGCCAAGTGCGTCAGTGATTCAGAAAATGGCGCAATGCCTTTCCTTTTTTTTTGTACCCTTGTCAAGGAATGAAATAAATCGGGGGGTAAAGGAGGAGAAGAAAGATGAACTGATGATGATATCGTTATCGATGTTATTCTTTTTTTTTCTTTTTTTTGCCATTTTATCGAATATGGAAGACAAACTATCACCGGAGAATTAAGGGCGTGTTACCTGTAAGTGTGGAGTTGTTAATCGTGTTGTTTGCCGTGGAAATGACCGATTGGCTGGTTACCGTTGTGGGACAGCCAATAGTGGAGACAGTCGTTGTTGAAGAGTTATTTGGCGAAAGAGCAGCGGTTGCCGCCTGTGCCTGTGCCTGTGCCTGCGCCTGTTGTTGGAGATTATGAGTCCACGCGAGCAGCATCAGCTTCAGATTGTCCGCGTTTTTCATGAGCGCGCCTGCCGAAATTAAAAGTGCCAATTGGTTTTTATGAGGAGAAGAAAAAAAAAATAATAATAATTTCACAATCAGTTTACAATCTAGCCTCAAATTCTTATCACGGAAGTCATTGCTCGTACGGCATTCGATGAAAAAACGATCCGTCGGTCTAGAATCGCACATTTTTTTCTATCCATGAATTAAAAAAACTCGAAAGAATCGTACAAACGATGAAATCGAGACGGTCAAGAATGGCAATAATTTTCGTATAATTAGTAGGAACGAAAACGTTGACGTTCAGCCATCACGTAATTTTTGAGACATTAAAAAAGATTCGAAGCAACTTCTGCGATTCAAAGAAACGATAATTACACCGAATCATCGACTGTTAAAAATACGTACGAGTGAAGACTTCCATAGTTAGAACATTCCGATTGAGATTATATAAGAAACTTATGCTAAAAATATACTTTGCAGTTTTTTTGTAAATAATTTGGATGCAGGCAAGCTCATTGAAATTCAGGCATTTTTTTTCCTTTCTTCTTCTTCTTCTTCTAATCTCACTAACCGGCCAGATTATTTATGCATCAAACTAGCTGACACCCGAGAAGCTATTCACTAAACGGAATTCTAATATGTTAAAACGATTTTTCTTATACGTGCAAAAAAAAAAAAAATCCCGACAGTATTGCGACGAGTTAGTAGTTTCGTTCGATCACAGATTTTTGCAGGTAGGTAAACGATTGTGAAGACATCGTAGTGTAATTAGCAAGTACGTATGTACCAACTGACAGTGTAAATGAATAAAAAATATCGTTCAGAATTAAAATATAATTGGAAAAAAATGCATCAAAGTCGAAAAGTTTATCATCAAAATCCGATCTGCACCTCTGTTGGTCTCTAATTATGTATATTGCGTGTAACGAGTGAGTATACAAGTATGTGAAAAGTATCGAGGATTGGATATGAGTACCTGAAGGATTATGACGACTAATGAGTGAACTAATAAAAAAGCAGAACGGCGGGGAGGGGGGCAGAAACGAATGAAATCGTTAAAAATCCGTGTGATATAGGGTGTTACAAAAGCTGATGATTCATTCATAAGCGGTTTCTCATTAAATATACGAGATAAAAATATCAAGCCGCCATTTAAGAAAAAAAAAATATGACAATATGTTTCACTCACTGGAGTAATGGTCATCCTCTGATATATCCGATGGCTCTGGGGTAGAGATGTTCTCCTGTAACAAAGAAAAGAAAAACAGAAGAATGAGAACTCAGTATATATATATACCAGTTACAAAAAGCATGCGTAAAATTATCCGTGCCTCTGCCTCCTCGCGTGCAATCACGTGCACGCTTAGCAAGTTGAGACTAAAAAAAGAGAGAGAGAGAGAGAGAGAGAGAGAAGAAGCTAATCGACGTTCAAGAGACATACGTGAGATTAATTCTTGATAAATTGTCAAAGAGACGGTAACGGGTGTCTAGTTCGTACGTATCGATGTAACAAGATTGTTTCGTAACATACGTAACGTGTCTACAGCCGGACGGTACGAACTCTTTATATATCTGTGTCAGTTCTCGTGTTGCAACTTCAGAAGGTCGACTGGTACCGTGTACTTGCACCTACAATAGCCACACATGCAGTGACCGAACGACACGACGACGTACATACGTCGATACACGATGTGATTTTACCGTACGTATTCTACCATATATAACCTATCTTCCGACCGCAAACACGGTAAATTGATACCCGTCTCATCCCAGACGTACTCTGGGTTCGAGAGAATTAAAAAAAAAAAAAAAAGAAAGATGTTCGCTAACTCAAGCCGAGATCTAAAACAAGCCATCAAACCCAAAGACCCCAGGATCTGTTTAATAACGGGTGGAATTCCATTGATGGTAGATTTTCACCCCGGTCTCGTCAATCGAAAGTAATTCTTCTTCGATCCCTTCGACTTTATCTTCCTAAACTTCTATCAGTTGTTGTTTCGGGGATAATTTAACGTCACATGAATACGTTACAAGAAGCACGATATTTCAACGACCTTCCGACAAAGTAATTACGCTAATGGGTACCAAGAGAATGGTGTACAGTAATTACAATTAGCCTAATGGTAACCAAAACCAGAGTCTCGTGTAGTCGTGCGACGACATCTTACAATAAAACTTTTCGCATCGCTATAAAGAATGATCGGTAACTGTGAAATTGCATTCCTTCCGTTCACCGAGCGACTCACAAAGAGCCCTAGGGTGTAAAGTAGACAATTTTATGTACACCGAGTTCAGTCAAACTTTGAACGCATTGGAGGAAAAAAACATCGTTCAACTTCGCCACAGGACGCAACCTGGTCGGTGGCGATAAGAATTAAAGCGCGTGCATAGGATCGGCCGCGTTCCCGACTGGCACTCTCACCTACGCACATGGCAGCAGCCCCACGTCCGCCGGAAGTCCGATGATAAGCGAGAATCTCTCGATACAGGCGGCGGTCCGCTCCGCTCCGACTGGCCCACCAGCCTTCCTACACCTACAAATCACCGTACAATCGGACTGTACGCTGCCTGTTCCCCCGGTTACAATAACATCCTTTCCTCGATGTAGAATAGCTGTGACCGATTGCGAATAGAGAGCAAAGAGATTGCAAAGACCGACTAGCCGAAAAATCTCGCGGTAATTTAGGTAAATGAAAGAAACAACGAAAAAAAAAGCAAGAAAACAAAAAGAATAGAAAATGGGGAAACTCGGTCCGCGAAGTAGGAAATGAAATAATGGCGCAGTGAACGAATTGTCGAGTTTGAGGGGGGTCATAAAATGTGAGAGGGGCAAGGGGCGGGGGGGGGATAAAACCAGCCTCCAGGGTAAAGAGAAACGGAGAACATTTGTTTAGTTGGGAGCAATTAAGCCACTTGGCGGCAATTGTTTGTCGCTCAGCAAAGAATTCCGCTCCCACCGCGCCGCACGTTACATACAACGGGTGCTGCTGCCTAGGTGTGAGAGAGGGAGGGAAGGAGAGGCCGACGATAGATAGAGAGAGACTCGTCCGACACACAACAATCGAGGCGATAAAGGCGAACGAGTTGTCGGGGTTAAAGTTCAACTCCTCCAGTAGCCTGACCGTGCCTCGGTCCATCGGTGCCTCGAGGCCTCGAGGCTTCGCGAGCTTAGGTTCGACGATAAGAATGAAAAGCGTAAAATGATTCCCTTCTCCAACGCGATAGGGTGGCGTGAAAAATTCTTCGCTGCACGTTCGAGAACTCGATTCCTCCGGCTCGAATATACAAATTGCCTGTCACCTCGAACCACGCCACACCACACGTTTTGTTAACTCTGGCTTTGACTAGATTCTTAACGAATAAATGATTACGGACTACCGACAAACAAGCCTCCTGCTCTTGCTGATTGTGCCGACTGTGAGAGGGAGAGGGAGAGGGTCCACTGAGTCATGCATCGGTTTATTGTCCCCCGGGGAATTCCTGGACGTCCATTTCAAAAATTGTTTAATTAATTATCATTCGATAATCGATTAGCATGCATGAACAATTTCATTGAATCAATTGGCGACATTTTATCGATTCTGAAAGTCTAAAAGTCAAGTTTTTTTCGACCCTTCTAGTCGTAAAACAGTGCGGTTAAAACTTTATCTCGATCTACTCCCATCGGTGTAACAATGTTTTTTTCCCCCTTCTTTTTGTTAGAGCCATTATCTCCCCGACCCGGTTTAAAAGTTAGGTAAAAATCTCTCCCATCGAACGTGTGCTGGGGTCTGAAAAATTTTCGGGGTCCCCCTCGACCGAAGAAGGGTCGACAATTGCGGGTGAAGAGCGAGGGCGACCGGTGACAGTATCTGGGAACCGACTAGCCGACTTTACGAATGGAGGAACGTTCTTTCCGACACACGTGTGCGCGACAAAAGAGAAAAAATAAAGGAGCTAATCTTTTATCCCTTCATTTTAATTCATCCCCCACGCCATCTTTCAGTGTATAATCGTCGAAAAATCTGAAGAAAGAATACATTCAGGGTCACCCACGATCAGCTTCCGGGAAGTAAGAGAAGTCCCTTAATTCCTGTAACACGTTGCATGCGTCAGATTATGGTAACTCAGGATCCCGACTACCCGACTACCTCAGTTGACCCCTTCGCAACGAGGGACAATTGGGTGTAACAGTCTCCCATTCGTCCGTTCGCTCGCCCGTATATGTATGGTATATATCTGGGATCCTCTCTACCGTGCAACGACGGCTGGGGCTCGGCCGCGGTCCATTATGCCCGTCACGTGTACCCGCTGTACCGCGCCTGTGCGCAAGCTAGCTGGCTAGCTAGCTAGCGAGCTAGCGAGCTAGCGAGGGCAATGCGAGGTTACCGCTGGTGCGTCGCCGGTCCCGGTACCGCAGTGAGGGGATTAAGATTGAGGAGCGCGGAAAAAGAGGAAAAGAATCGAGAGGAGGTCCGCGCAAGACGATAGACGACTCGAACACATGTGGCTCCTCTCCTCTTCTCATTTCTCGGCTCTCTACCTCCCGCGTTTCTCGTATATTCTCTGCGGGTCCTCCTGATATCCGCCAGGGCCAACGAACGGATGAACTTGTACCTCTTTTTGAGATTCACTTTCGCACGAATTCATAATTGTCCAAGGGTGAAATATTTCAAGCAAGCTTTCGTTTCGTGTTCAAGGGGGGGCTCTTTTCATTTCGTCTGTCCAATCGAGTCGGCGAACTTCGTCGGTGAAGGCGACTCGGAATATTATTATACTCGGCGATGACGCGTACACACGGACCGCAAGAAGGCCGTCTTAGATCGAGGTACCGCGTGTATACATATGTAGAAGACCGTGGTTTAATCAGTGCGTACCATCTGCCCCCACGATCTGCTTGCCTGACTGCCGCCTGCCTGACTGCCTTTGTTTTCGTACGAACACTACACTAATTTTGTACCACCTACGTACCTACGTACATACGGAGTGTCAATGTTTAGGTGGTGGCCGGAGGTCGCTCAGGGGTTGATTACACGATTTTTAGTCGATTAACGTATAATGTACATACGTTATGGCTTTTTTCAGATATTCGCACCCCTAGAATCAAAGTGTAACATCTAAGAAAAAAAAACAGTGTTCGTGAATACTCCACGAGTTTTTAAGGGAGATTTTGTCACAATTCGAGATTTGGACTGTCGAAAGCTCAACTCACAACAGGGGCTGGTGGAAAGGTCGGATACGTGAAGCAATTATAGTCAGTTGTTTTGTAAAATATTCTTCGTGATATGAAGATTCGAGATTTTTTCGTCAGTTCGAGCCTGAATTCAATTGAAACGAATGGCCAATATTTTAAATTCAACGATTGCGAAATGAACGTGAATCAGAACCGTAATAATTAATTAATATTGTAACAGCCATCCTATTTGCGAATAAATATTTTATCAACGTTTATTACAATCGGTCAGTCTATTAATTTGAATTCCGAGCAAATAACGAATCCACTGATTGAATTGATTGAATTTAATCGTAATAATGTAAAATTGGTTTGCAATTTTGTACAGAAGGACACAAAGAGAAAGAATCGAATGCGTGACCCACGTTTGTAAAACGCGAAAGAAAATGGTACGAGATAAAAGTAGTGCGAAACAGTCACTGATAGGAGTATAAGGAATGAAGTAACCGTTGAACAATCGAGATGAAATCGAATAAAGTATATTTGGCCGCTTTCCAATCAGCTGATATTGTACGTCTTCCTTAGCCCTCGGTGTACTGCAATTTGATATATCGTATGTGTATTCGTCGAAATAAAGGATTCCCGGAGTTTTGATAAGTTAGGAAAACATTCGGTGTGTAAGTAAAAGCCAATGCATTTTCCGCATCCCCGTTCAACCGTTCAATTTGTTCTACACCCGTTTGAACACACACACATACACTCAGTCGTATTTGCGTTCACCTCGTCTCTTCCTTTGGACAGACTCCAATTCTTCACCATATACTTTTGATTATTCTTATTTCTCCGAAAAAAACCATTGGAAGTTCAAAGCTCTCTCTCTCTCCCTCTACTCGATACAACAATAATTCAAGTACCGTTTACATTATAATTAATCTCGATCTATCGGTTCGGCTTCTGTACTACCGCTGCGCTCGTTTATCTACCAACTCTCCTGCCTATACAAATATCACACACATTTAGTATTTTTCCAGCGTGAGACAGACAGAGAGAGAGAGTAAGTTTAATTAGAGCAAAGATATACAGGGATTATCAGTATCAACGGACACGTGGCGAACCGCTGTTTAATTTTTTCTAAAACCTCTTATCTTTTGCACGCGCTTTAATACACACCGTTTCGCAAAGCCTCCCGCTATCTCTATAGCCGACTGTGAACCCACCGAGAAAATCAAATCTATATTCTTCGGATGGGGGGTAATGACAGTGATTAGCAGCTCCTGCAACCCATCACCGATACCTGCGTCGCTGGTACAGTTCAGTTCATGCATCACGTTACGCTTCGCCAGTTTTTCGCCGCGTTGAGGGCGCCCTAACGGTCCACCTCCGGATCGTTGGAGCCCCTGATAACAGTAACGCGACTGGGTACGCGGTGTCCCCCTATCCCCCTTCTGGTTTGATTTTTCGTTTGGTTATTTTTTGAAAACCGCAGAACGAGACACTACGGTCTCTCCAGCGATGGTTACGTACAGTCTCTCTCTTCTTATTCCTCTGCCTCTGCCTCTGCCTCCGCCTCCGCCTCCGCCTCCGCCACTGCCTTTGCTCCGTTGTCCTCCTGCCAACGTCACCCACCTCACCCTGCCCGTTCCGGCCCCAACTGGCGTCTACTCAACTCACACCCACACCATGGCTCGCACTACTAAGCCCCGACACGTCCGCGACACTCACGAATACGGCTACGGCTACGGGCTAAGGTCGATACACGCGCTTCTCTGCTTCGCCTTACTTACGTTCTATACAGAAGATACGGTATTGAACTAGCGACGGTTACGACCTGCGATAAATCAGAACAAAACGTATCGCGTTGATATTTCGTCGTCATTCGGCGATTTAACGAGACTCGTGTATCATTACAGAGTCTGAATTCGATATTTTGACGAGTTGTTTGATACTTTTTGCAAAGGCGGTGAATATGAGTTTGTTTAAATCCGTCGCTAGCGTACAGCTGTAGACGTGCACAGAGCCGACGTCGGGTTTTGTGTAAGAGCAAAACAGCGGGAGTAGAGTTTAAGGAAGAGTCAAGCTCCCAGCTACGGGAGATAGAGCGAGAAGGAGACTAAGGAGGTAGAGTAGAAAGTGGGAGTCGAGAACCCTACAAGGAATTAAGAGCTTATTCCTAACAGGGCACCCAGCCACCACGACGTTGATTCTCTCTCTCTCTCTCTCTCTAGCCTTCTCTTACTTAGCAACTACGCGAGTTATTCCAATGAGTTAGAAAAAACAAGTTGAGTAATAACTGGACCGATCCCCTCACCTCGTCAATATTTCTCCCGTATACTAAGAGAAAAAGGCACGAAATTAATTTGTTTACAGAAAAATTTCAATCTTAGCAACGGGTCAGAACCAGCTATTGACGCGATCAAGTAACTACCGCATAAAGCCAGTATTATCACGGTATAGTTTGAGCGAGATGATCGGTCGTCAAGGAGTTAAACTTTTACTGGTTTCGGAGCGTCAGCGTCTGGGGCTGTCCCCCTGCGAGGTCGAGGGGGTCGGACCCTGCTGCAGTAACCGGCAGTTAGATTTTATATTAGTTTCTCTCTTCCGGGCGTAGGAAAGGAGTTCAAACTGCTTTTCCGAGGGGTGAGAAACTGGGGGTTGAAGAAAGGAAATTGAGGGTTAAACAAGAATGATTTTTTTTCAAATTGCATATACGCTATACGCGGACAAAGAGAGGTGCAGACGAAACTATATACGTTCATCGGGCGTGTGTCATCGTCCCACACGTCCGCAAGCGTGTATTTCGCAAACTATTGCAACGACCTACGTGAGAGCTGTGTCCGCCTACTCGATCCTCGAGTCTCGGCTTAGAACCGACGACGTCGGCGGGCCAAGGGCCAACACGCACCGATGGTACACGTGGAGGGGAAGGGGGAGCTGGGCTGAAGAAATAGGGAGGGAGATGAGAGAGTACCGACTACGTGCGCGCAAGAGATCGAGCTCAACTCTCACAGTCATACCGGCAACGAGCTCGAGAGGGGGAAGAAGGGGGAGATGAAGATAACCCGATGATCTCGAGGCGCGTGTGATAATTTCGAATAGGAGGGTTTTACATACCGTCGTCGAGGCCAAAACTCAATGAACTTAAAACTTATCATCGATAGAGAAGGTAGAAGGAGAGAAAAGATTCGAGAATCTGATCTGGAGTTTGAGAGGGGGGGGGAATGAAGAAATCTAACTAATTTGAGATTTAATTTAACAAGCAATTGGACGATTTGGCCAAATGCCAAACGCCGTGCTAAGGAGGCGAGGTAAAACGGGAGAGGAAAAGGTGCGTTGGACTCGAACAAAGGAATATAATTAGAAGCGTTTACAGTAGGGAACAGTTCGGACAAGAAGAAGAAGGAAAAACCCTCGAAACGGTTCGGAATCAGTTTGTGGAATGATCGTACGCATCGAGTAATCGAATCCGTATCAAACGACCCGAACCGTGGGGTTCGAGATTGTGCAAAGTCACTCTGCCCGCGGTTTTACCTTGGCACAAGTTACAAATCCGTACTATTTCGGCTCGAGTTGACCGAGGTGTGTGGTCTGGGTTATAAGAGGAAAGAAAGCGCGGTCTCACGTTCCCACATTCGAGGACCGCGAATAAAAGCGTGAAGAATAAAATACCTAAATGATATCCAACCCTGTCCCTTCCTTCCCTACGCCCATATAATATGTATATACGATGCGGGCAGTCTCACTGACACTTAAACTAAAACCTTTTTACCACCTAAAATAAACCCCGAGATGATTCAATGCGCAGGGGTAGATGATATTGGCCAGGGGTTCGTCTCCCTCCCTACAAACCTCCGATGTTTGCTCATATGGCTTCGTCGATATCGTATTTGAGGATGAAATGCTTTTGGGGAGATGAGGTGCGCGGTGGTTCGATAAATGATGCAAGAAAAAAAAAACAATTAGAGATCGATATTCGATAACGAAGAGTATCGGGAATTGAAAGATTCTCGACACGGTATCCGGAGCAGATTCTCTGAGCCATGGCCTACCCCATCATTTATATATGTGTGTTAGCGTTTCAATGTCTGAGGGTTCAAATTGCGAAGGGTGCCCGAGGGCAGTGGAGCACAAAGACTAAAGAACCGGAGTCTGAGGACCGGGGGAAATGAGGGTGGTGGAAAAAAAAAATGAATGAAACAGAAAACCAGAACGAGCTAGACTAATCTGTTAGCCGTCCATCCCCACGGGGGACAAGAAATATTTCAACTTTTGTATTAATCCTGTTCCATCAATCGAGCAGAAACAAATGTCGATGTAAATTGTAAATTTCCTCTAATCTTTTGCCACATGACATAGTTTTTCACTTTGAACCACATCAGGTCCAGAAATTGTTTGCAAATATCAATAAATGGCGGCCCTGCAGCTCGTAGTAAGAAAATCACGAAGACTACTGGATCAATTCTCTTGAAATTTAGACACGATATTCCCAGATGTATTGACTCCGATTTAGAGCACGATTTTTTGCGACAGGTTAATTAGTTTCCTAATTAGCGTTTCTCTAAATCTCAAATTCTTATTGAATAGGTTTTTCGTTCCTATTTTTTCATCGCAAATTTTTCCAAATTTTGCAAATGAACAGAAATTCGTACGCTGTATTATTATCATGATAACTCTTATACTCGTGGATGAAGAAAATGACAGATTTTCCAATCTCGATGGAGCCGATCCAGAGTTGTACTCAATCCATATTCTCATCAAATTTTGCACTGAGAAAATTTCAGAATAACAAATTATCATTCAATAATATTCCCGACTTTATGGTTCTGCGATTCTGCAAACAGCCAAATTCTTCCTATCTCACGTTCTCGGCCTCGCAACGATCCAACCGACCGTATACCACAAAACCGGGCGATAATGTTAGCGGAAGTCACGTGGCCTCGGTGTGGGGTTCAGTTCGACGGTTCAGCCCCGAGGCCTGTGTGCCACCTATCGATCCTATTTTACACTAGCAATGGGACCGAGGCCTAGACAGAAAATCCTACAGGGTCGAACCCTCCAGTCGGTTTCAAGGGTGGTGAGCCAAAACGGGGAAAAAAAACCTAACACAGTTCCACGAACTGGTTTCTACTTCTTCGTGGATTATCGTCGGCACAAATTTCAAAAATTTGCATGTGAATCGTTTCTCTTCCTCGAAGAAGTAGCGAGAGGTTTCATTAATTAAGACGCGTATACAGGGTGACTTCCTGACGATGGAACAGTCCGAAGTTGGCTATAATCGAAAAATTAGCTTTTAGACCGTTGAACATTGCGGTTCAGAAATGTCTAAAAGCTCGTTACCCACTTCTGAACCAACTTCAGACTATTCCTGCATCGCTGTAAATTCACCCTGTATATCGTTAGAACTCGTTTCTGTTGTACGTTCGCATTGCAGTTCAATCAACCGACCAACAAATCAACAAATTCAACGAGTAGTATTATCAGCGGGACGTGACGGTCTTCGGGTCGCGGTCCGTCGCGATCCCTGCACCTTGGCGTGACGAATGGGATTCGGCACCCCGCGCGTTCGCGGATAAACTAGGTACGCCGTCGTTGGGTCGCGCAGACGCTCTAGAAGTCTAGTCTCCGGCCTCCCGAGGCGTCGCTCGTCAGTCGATCCTGTTCAAAGACGCAGAGACGAGACTCGGCGAAGCTCAATTAATTTCCCATTGTTACTACCGCGCACGGTGGTGTGGTTTTCTCGCCGTGAAAAATAAGCGAACCGTATTTTTTCAGGTGTGAGCCAGCACGTCGTTCGATGCTCGAGGAACGAGGAGATTGCGTGAAAATTAAATTTTTCCTTTTGCGTCTCCTCGACCGCGGGTCTCGCGATAGAAAGTCCGGCAAACTGGTCGTTCCGTATATTCTTGCCCTAAGTGGAACGAGGGGAACGATCGGTGAAACGTGCGACGAGGCTTCGTCGCTTCCAGAATAAGAAAATCAAACATATTATGACGAAGAGGATGAAATTTTCCCACGAAAATTAAAATAATGTGTCGGCAATGGTTATTCTATTTCGGAAAATTAACTAGCCTCGATTTATAGCGTACCGCGAAAAGCCCCGTGAGTTCAAAGTTTACGTAACAATTTGTAGTTCCATTAACGAGACGGTTCGCATCGCCGTCCCGCGGCTTGGACGAGAGCCACTAAGATTTCAATTAACGGTAATTATTTTGCCACGTACAATTCCCGGCCAGTTTCAGCTTCCATGCACTTGCGGACTTGTCTGGCATCTGCGTCGAGAAGTTTTCCAAGGTATACCTACCGGCGATATCTAACCAACTGCGCACCACCAAAGAGGATATTCGCAGTATACGAGAGGCATGCCGTAAGCGCGAAGTACGACGAACCTTGGCGGTAAGGGGGGGTAGCGGGGGGAACTGCGAGAGAAATCTCAGTGCCAGAAACTTTTTGGAAGTCCCATTTCGAGGCCCACCCCTTACCATAAACCCCCCCCCTTCCTTTTACTTCGCTCTCGCCTTCCCCTTTTCCTCTTTCCTCTTTCTCTCGGCAATCCTTGAGTACTTCTGGTGTTAAGCTTCAGAGGATTCTTAAGAATTGGCAGGAAATTTCTGCTCCTTTTTCTCCAGTTCGAATAAGGACGTGGACCCTGCCAAATCCTGGATTATACCCGAACACTGTTTGATATTTAACTCCGCGTAACCGCGAGGAAATCGTAGAAAATCCTTTTCTCAATTAGAAGAAACTTTCAGAATTGTTAGGATACTAAACATCAGCAACAATTTATGCGATACGTTTTAAGGCCGTACCCAAGGACTCAGATTCAAAAATTCAACGTATTAATTTTTTGTCTGTTTTAAGAAAACAAAATGTCAGATCAAAAAACGGTTTTGTCAAAGCTTGGTTAACGATGGTATGAAAATAGAGTATAAATTGCGGATTGATTGTTACAACGGTTACGGAGGTATCGTGGCTACTGTTTCCATCGTGGGCTTTTTTTCCGGCTATTTTTTACCGCGGCATCTGGCGACCACAATTTTCTAAGATAACTTGCGAAGTTTTCTTTTCAAAGCAAATCTCAAGTTGGCTACTATCGAACTTCGTTCTTCGATTTGTTTTTCTTTTTTTTTTCTATTTTTAACAAAGTTTTATTGTATTTTCAAGATATGACGTACGATTTTTGCTTTTTTTCAAAGTTTTCCCTCAGATCGCTCTTCAAACGTATCGACAATCGACTCTACGTACAGGAATTTGAGATACACAGTATACGGGCGATAACTTAACATTTAACGATAGCCAAGGATCTCCTCCGCTCCGCACACACGTGTATATAATTCACTGGCATAGAATCTCCCAAGGACCGACAGAGGTAGGTATCATATATGTATGTACTACACGTATGATGTGTGTTAAAAACGATATACCACACTTCCCATCTCGCATACTCGGAGTATTGTCAGTTCTGATATTCGCAAGATGCGATAGAGATACCCGGGTCTCGTACATACAGACATAATACGTCGACGTTCGTGTATGTGCCGCATACCAGGTTCGCCTGATCTCCTTCGGCGCAGTATTGTTCGCCTTTCGTACAGCTGGATCGCAACTTGCGATGAGAAATACGGGGAATAAGTACAATACCGATTTATCGGCAATATCATTCGGATCGGTCCATAGACTCCAAATTACTAAAAAATGAGGGAATAAAATTTGGGGAGATTCTTTCTATTCTAAATTTTTTTTTACCGATTTTTCGATACTGAAAATGAACCAAAAACCGTCTGAAATCGTATCTAATTTGGATTTTAACGACTCTCTGTTAATATTCAATGATTTAGGTGAATATCACAGCCCCCGTATTCGAAGCATCTAAAAATTTCAATTTGACTTTCAAATTAAACCCCTCAAGGTTCTAAAAGTCAAAACCTGGGGTCAAGCGGTATCAAAATTGAGGATCTGGATCTTTTCTCTATCGCGACATAAAAAGAGAAGAAGAAAAAACCGTTGAGACTATACAGGCAAACGCGTAACTATAATTATTGAATTATTGTAGCAGACGGAAAGGATAGTGAAACGGTAACTTTGCCAGATAACTCGAACGAGATGATAATTTGATAACCGTGAACGATAAAGGAGCTCCTCGTGTATCACACCTTCGCGTAATCGAGCCGCGATGTAGACGGATAAGTGTAGCCGAGTAGTACTTGTTGCATTAATGACAATGGCGAAGCTATTAAGCATCGATTCTCGCGAAACTCGTATACCAGCATTGTTTCCCCACTGCTGAGTCCGCTATGTGTGTTCGGTTGTACGTAAATAGTTCGAGCAGACGCGTATATAAACTTGACGTACACGGTGACCCAAAAAGTAACGAATCGATTGACAACGTGATTAAACCTTTTTTGTTTTCGTTCCCGTGTAAATGACAAAAGTCAAGTTCCAATGTCACTTTTGAAATACTAAAAAATTAAACAAAGTTTTTCAATATCGGTCAATTCGTTCAGATTATAAATTTGTCTGGTTTTTTTTTAACCCACCTTGTGTATACGATTATACATATATATAGTCTGCAGTAGCAGTGTGGAGGCAATAAAACCCACCGCGCAACTAAAACTTTTGCTTTACCTCTGAGAAATGGTCTAGAATTCATTCATATCTCTGATTTCATTCAAAAACTGTTAACCATGAAAAATTTTCTGGCTGTCGATTCAGGCAAAAAGGCGATCATCCGTAACGGATTTAATAACCATCACTGACAAAGTTTGTTTTACACTCTCTCTCTCTCTCTCTCTTTATGAGCGTTGTTTTAAAAATTGCCAGTTTTATTTTTTATATACCTTTTAACGATTGCGCACGTGCCCGACTTCGAACACGTGCCTAGTCGTTGTACGCAGACTAAAACGATCCAAATTTTTTAAGCCGATACTATATATTCATTTATTCAGGTGAATGATATATCAATTGGTAAATTTTCTGTCTTCGTATGATCTATAAAAAACGTAAAAAATTACATATCGTCTTAATCATCAACGTGCATAAAAATTGGCTCACTTATTCATGTACGTATCTCGCTGATTAAAATGCAGCCAAAAAGAGAATAATGGAAAAAACAAGATTAATTCCACGGTCAACAATCCCCCCCCTCTACCGAGTGTGGAAAAGCAAAAGGTATCTACGGGCGGCGGATACAAGCACCGGAAGTGGTCCGCTGCACAGCCGACTAGCCGCCAGCAATTATAAGAACCCACACACGTTCACTTTCTATATCAACTTTGTGAAACGTCAACTTATAGACATGTATATACATGTATATATACCGTATAAGGTAAGCGATAATAAAACATACTTTTCGATTACTAGCTACTATATACCTTCGTAGGTACTATATAGTTTCCGCAGGCGACACTCCCGCCTTTAATCAGATTCAGAACTCTTTGAACTCTATTTCAATGAAATTAGAGTCCCTTGTTTTTTATATAATTTTTTTTCTGTTGAAAGAGAAAAAAGAAAATTGATCTATATGTATAATCTATTTTATATTAATTCATGTGGCTCGTCGTATCGTGGGATGATTATGATTATGATCGAGTATAGCGTAAAGACTGGAAGAGGTATATTTCGGTAGTACGCGAGGTATAGATTCTGAAACTACATAGCATAGCCCGGGGTTGACTGGGCTATTTCGAGTTCGCCGTGCAGAGTCCGTATGACTGGCAACACCCGTCAATAATCTGCTGAATAAACTATCGTCCATCCGCCCGACCGCCGACCGCTCGCCCACCAGAGGTCCACTCGACAACCACCACGTGCATAGATACAGATATACAACCGTACTGTGTATTTTATACGTATATAAAGAAAGAAGAGCGAGAGAAAAGAAAAAAAAAAAACCCGGCTCGGTAGACTGGAGAGAAGTGTAGAGTCGTAGCAATGGCATTAAACAAACCGAGTATTACTAAATTTCAAACAAACATAAAAATCAAATTAAAAATACGTAATTTTTCAACCCTCTCTTGACAATGACGGTTCAATAGTGTGCAAATAAAAAAATAAAAAAATCAACTTAGTACCTATAGCATGATGATATAAATGTGGATAATTGAAACTCTCTCGGAGTTTCCGGGATTGAACTTTGGTATTTTTGGATCGTAGATTAAATTATCCCATATTCTAGACATCCGGTAGTCTACCTCTACCGCTTACGAAATTACGTAACCCGTCAGAATTTCAATAGTGAAGAATATTTATAATTGAAAATTGATTCGTAAATCGAGTTTAGGTTAGGTTAGGTTAGGTCTGGTGCACCGCGTGGCTTCAGTCAAGAATTTGTGTGTCATTGATTGAAATCTATATCCGATCACCTATAATCACTTCAACGATTACAGAAATTCACCGTACCAAGTCAGTCCAGGTGGAATTCTGTCACTCGTCTCATTCCATTAAGCCAGTTTGATTCAATCCGAAGTTATTGACGGTTTCCGGCAACCTCCTGATCTTCCGCAACGTGATAATCAATTATGCGATTACACGCCAACGTAGTTGAACCGAAATTCGAAAAACGTTGCCAAAAATTAAGAAGAAAAATATCAAATTTGCATTCTTTAAAATTCTATTCCGATATAATTCATCGAATAAAATAGAACGAAAAAACAAAATCGATACCAAAAGTGAATTCAAGTAGCCCATAAAACTTTTTCGAGTCAATAAAAAATGAATCTCCAATCGTCATTCTGTCACGTTAAGAGTCTTAAAATCATTCGTCAAGTTCTCAGTCCAGGTAGAGAGTCTATAGGGTCTCCGTGTACAAACAATTTCGAGATAATAATACGAGTAGTATATTATTATATTGAACTTTGAACAAACTGACACGCGTTGACTCAGAGTCAGAAGCTTTGATTGCCTCTCTTGTATTTCTTCGTCACAAATATTTGGACGACTTCGAACCCCTAGTGTTTTCAATATCAACTAAAATCCCTACATTCGTATAGATAAACCGCCGCCCGGAAGGTCAGTGTAAGTGAGTAATTTTCCCCATAGTCGTCGTCATAAATACGATAATATGTTCACTTATTCACAATCATAGACCAATCGACAACATTTTCATAGTCAAAGAAATACTTCTGTGACGAATTCGCAAAAGTTATACCGAACGGACTAGGCGCAGCAGAGGAAAAAAAAAGTCACCCAACCATCACGCCTCGTGTGTACCTTGACACGGATGTCTCCCTGAATCATTCGTCCGCTCGCCCGCTCGCGTACCCGTCCATCCGTCCTAGTGACGATGCCAGATAGGAGAGACATACGCCTCCTCCTCCGTGTCCGGGGGCCTGCCTGCCTGCCTGCCTGCCTGCCTGCCTAGATACCAGCCGGTAGATAAATCTAATGCGCCGGAGTGAAGGAGGCGCTCCCGCAAACCGTTTCACGAAACAGTTCATATTTTTACGATTCATTACAGTTTTTTTTTTTTTTCTTCTCGTTTTGGCGTATCAACATTTTTTCCAATCAACCTGAAGCTATCAGCCAAACATTTCAAGCATCTCCTGAGTAGGTACGATTAGGAAGTACAGATTTCAAGTCGATAATTTTTATACAAGCTGGTTGAAAAGCATTCAATTTTCATAACATTCCCAAAAATGGTCTTATTCTTTCATTTCAATATAATTCAGTACTTTTGGCTGCTAATTATGGCTGCTAGCATCAGTTTCATTTTTTCAGTTTCAAATTTGTAAAATTCGTAATTTTGTTTTTACTTCAGATAATGCAATTGAAATCGGTAAAATCAGCCGTCTGTAAAGTAGATGAGGTATAAACGGGTCAGTAAGTGACTCAGTCCCAGTTGTTGAACGAGTTATCATATAATCCCTACAAATCAAGGTTCAGTTCAAAATGAGATGAAGGAGAATGAAATTGTTTAAATTTTTATAATAAAAAATAAAAATGTGATTCTTCCTAAAAGTTTTTTTTTCGGTCTCACGAGGGTTCGCACACTCCAATAGAAGAAGAATCTCTCGTAGGTACAAATAAATAAATTAATTTAGTTCGCCTGGTGCTATAGTGCGATAAATAAAAAATTGAGAATAGAAAAATATAACAGACGTCGATCAGTCGTTGAATGAATGATCAACAACCGGGCCGTTCACCTTAGTTACAGTATTTATAAAATGGTCTCCTTTAATCATCGGTAGATAACGATCTAATCTCCTGCAGCCTGGTGTTAATATTTAAACTCTAATTTTTTTTCGTCTATCGAGATAAGCTTCATAGATAAGCTATAAAAGTATCTCCCCCCCCCCCTGCACCGTTTCACCGAGTTACGCCTGTCTCGTTTAACCAGCAAATACCAGATGTGCAGGTGCAGCTAAACGCTACGCGGCATTGCAGTTCGCGTTCGGTCGGTTCTACGCGAACGGCGGACACACAAGGCTGGCAACGTTTCTCGCACAGCCTGGTCATCCGCGGCGTTCATGGATCGGCCATTATAGCCAGTTCCAGACACAGAGGCGTACCTGGCCTTATGGGAAATCCATACCCAGGCCTTAGTTTAGTGGGAATATGGCCGGGGTTCCCGCAACCCGTCGCCCTCACGCTGTCCTCTCCCCGTCCCCGTCCCCGTCCCCGTCCACGTCCCCCGTCCCCCGTCGACCGACGCCGCTCCCCTTCCCGTCCCGCTGCTTCCCACTCCGCTGGGATCTCGGGTCTCGTGACAAAGCCACCCTTTCGGTTCCGACTCGACCGTTCGGTGACACACGGAATACAATTTTCGTTTTAATATTTCATAATTTTCCATCAGAATATTGGTAGAGAACAAAGAAAAAAGAAAAAAGAATAAAGATCGTATAACCTGTTGGACCGCGGAACGCGAGAGGGGGACACAATATATATTAACGGGAGGAAGTGCGACGCAGGAGGTTTTACACGGTACAGAGGATAGATCGAGGGAGCGAGAGAGAGACCGAGGGCAGAGGGACGGACTGCACGTATAAACGGGCGACCCAGACCTGCCTCAACTTCGGCTTAACTTTCGCGGTTCGAATCAGATTAGATCGATTTAAAATCTAACCGTTAGCCCCGTTAATACCGGGGATCTTTAACACGGCGTTGTTTTACACGCACCGAAATTGCTAAATACATTATCGCAATTGGTTTGAGATTTGTTCCCTCGACACGTGCTCTAAATCGTACAATCGTACAATGCCGTTCGCACCACGATGATTGAATACTCTTGGGAGATACCTAGCCACGCCGGAATCGTTGGCTTCGGGTACCTCAACGTAAATAGAAGAATCAGGTAATCGTTAGCTTCTATCGTTCGGACTAAAAACACTACTTTAAAGAATAAAGAAGATAGGCTATATCACGGTAGCCGATGGGATTGTTACGTTGAATAAATAAATGTCAAATTCATCGTCAACCGGTGTCAGAGGCTTCAGTTTACGTCACGATGGTTAAAAGCCTGTGAATACAAAAGGCGTGAGAACGATCGGTCTAATGATCCATAGGCTTCAAATCCCACTCGCCTCTTCACTTTATAATACCGAGTAAAGAAACAGGCTGTTCAGATATAAACCGTCAATGTGTATTCTCTTCGTCTTTCTCTTCCTCTTTCCCCGCTCCAACTAAGCCACGCGCTTTAAAATCAGCTGTTTATTCTCATTCTTCAATATACAGACAATATTTCTTTCGTTTGCTCGTACGAAACGAGGTGACTTGAAATAATTATATCCTACTTTTGTTTCAATTAATTCGATGATAATGATGATATTGTTTAATCGGTTACATCTGCCTCCGATGTAGATTACGGAAAACGACGAAGAGGGGGAAGGATAATCGTCATTTCAGACCGAAGATAAGGATATTTATAGTAATTGTGAAAATCTTACCTTGTGGTGCTGCATGATAGCGGTCGCCTTTCGCTTCGCGGACATTTTATTTATTTATTTATCGCAGAGTTCGTTAGACGAAACGAGAGGTTGTTTTATTTTCAACGAGCCAATCAACGCTCACCGGTCTCTCTCTCTCTCTCTCTGTGTGTGTGTGTGTGTGTGTGTCGGGAGCAAAACAAACGAGTGACTTTTCTCCCTAGCACATGGCGCCTCTGCCTCCTCGGCGTACAATTGTTGCGCTTGTTTTAAAAGTCTCGATATATACGATATTTAAAGTCCGACTGGTTTTTGACCTCTCACTTAACGTGCCGGTGTTTTATTTTCGTTTATTTCTATCGTCACTCTTGACAACAAAAGGAAAATAAATAAAAGTATTGTAAAATGAGAAAACAAAAAACTGTCACTTTATTAAATTATTATTATTATTATTATTATCACTGCGTCGAGTGAAACGAGTTTATCACAACAGATATCGAATGTTCACAGACACGTGTCGGGTTACGAACGTCACTTTTGGGGTCCATCAATTTTTAACGATGAAAATATCAATATCGTACGTAAACACGGAGTAGCTGGAGCATCGGTACAGAGTCGTCGACGCGATGTTATATCACGTATCTAGTCGGATCTAACCAGACTACGCATCGGTAAAAGTCCGTGTTGAAAACAACAAAAAAATATATATTTACGATTTTGTAATCTGAACTACTGGTAGTACTCAGACACAGAGCGTCGCAGAACGTCCTCACGTTCAGAGCGCTCGCGGCAAACTGTCGACTGGCGACGCGACGACGACCCCCCTCCCTCCGCAACGCCGCTCCCGACCCCTTAGCGTCCTCCTGCCGCACCGTGGCCTCTCTTCTACCGTCGCACTCGCTCCACGGTCTCCTCCGCCGTGCCCTTCCTTCCCCCGTTGGACCCCCGCGGCGTCGGTGGCGGCGGTGGTAAGGTAGGGTCTGTCACCGTCAGAACACTGCGAGGGGCCGATGGTACGACGACGAAGGCAGGCAGGCAACGCAGGCGAGATGGAGAGAGAAAGAGTGAGAGAGAGAGGGGGGGGGAGACGGAGACGGATAAAACACGAGAGGCGCAACGGGTCGGGAGCCGGGGGCCGTTTGGGGAGAACTGGATAGCGAGGGGTAAGAGAGAGGAACGCGGAGAGACGAGGGGCGCCGACACACTCGTCCTACCGACGTCGCCGCCGTCGCCGCCACCGTCAGCCTTACACGGTTCCGTAGAGTTAGGCCCCTGCTTAGGATAGAGGAGGGTTACCCAAGAGGTGATATTGTGCTGCCCACGTACACAGCGATGCCGTTCGTATGGGTGTAGAATCCTCGCGGCCCAAGGAGGCACATAGAAGGTGAAGCCGAGAAGCCCTCGGAGCCGGTCGCGTTGCGTAACGGCGCGAGCGTCTAGATCGTCGATGATTCCTGCTATTGCGGATTTGTCGGTATGATTGATAACGGGGCGCGACCCCTGCGGTCAAGTTTGATGAATTTTAGGCACCTTAGAGAAGCGGTACTCGCAGGTATAATATAATAGGCGAGAGAGCGGTATATATACTACACGTTATTTTCGTTTTCTTAGAGACTCACGCACGTGCACGGATACCGGGTGCATCGCGTTTCGGCTAACAATCTACCGCGTACCACTTAGGGTTTGCTTACAAATTACCAAAGCGTGCTGCCCCTGTTGAGTCTTTGTCTTTGTCTTTCCCGGATGTACTTAACGCCAATTTTCTTTTTTCTTCTTCTTCTTCTTCTTCTTTCTTTGCTTTCGGAGAAAGATACAAATTCGCGATCTTTGTCTACGATAACAGTAAACTCGAATTAACCTTGACCTCTGCTCCATCTACTAATTGGTTCTTTCCGCAAGACTGTTCGAATTTTGATGCTACTCCGCTGGACACGAGCGGAGCTGGGAGTAGACGCCCGTTGCTTCGGTCACGTCTCCCGCACCTCTTCTGACCCTACCCGACCCCTTGCCGTTGACGCAACTATACCCAGTACCCCTATGAATCGTGCGGCCCCTCCTCGCGTTCTTGGTCTTCTGAAAAAGAGACCCGGCTCTGTGAGATGGGAAGAGGAGGAGGAGGAGGAGGAGAAAAAAAAAGTATGAAAAGGGAAAGAGGAATAACAGAAAAAGAGGGGAAAAAAAGTAAAGCCCAGTGTGGGCGCAGCCCCTCCGTGCCCCGCATAGACCCGAGTGTTCTCACACACTTGTAGCGTCTCTGTGTGTACCGTCTTATACCGAAGAGAGATACAGACGCGAGTGTGGCTCCCATACCTTTGGCAGACCTTCCTTCCATTTAGAGATTCTGGGGAGGGAAGAAGCAGAGAGCGAGATAGTCGAGGGCAGAGAAATAAATCGAACCTTAACGCGTCTTACCAAGCATTGTAATCACTGTGCTGGCGGTCGTCCAACGGTAGACCCTTAATAACTCTGCTTTTGAAGGGAATAAAGTTGTCAATAGGATCAGGCGAGGCTACTCGTTTATTTGAGGGCCTCGGATAACCCGGGAGTAATTTTATTCTCGAGAGCTCCTCGTCGCAAAAAGTACCCAAACTATTTAGGAGCGGGATTCGAACCGCGTGATTGATGACCCATAAAACTCAGGTGCGGCTGCTGCCTCGTGTTACACTGGTTATACACCCTCTTCGATACATTATGACATAACGTGACGCCGGATTACCTGAGGAGTACATTAGTTGTGAAATTTGTGGTTTTTACACAGCGACAACATTGTGTAGAGCAAGATCGTTCAACGCTCTTCGTATCTTGATTCGAGTCATAATAATTGAAAAGATGCGTCTAAATTTGTCGTGAAGTTGTTCAATTTTTTTCCATCCACAAAATATATTTCCCCAAATGGAGGTTGGGAAAAAAACGCAAATTGCGTGCCAGCTCTCCCAGGACGTTGCGTGCCACACCCTGGTGTAAGGCGCGCGAAGGTCGGTCAGGAGAAGACCTCCCGGACGCAACGAGCCTCGTTTTCGGTCGCCTAGCGCGGCAAAATACCGTGATTCGAGCTAGGTGCTGGTTTTCGTACCACGAGAACAGGATAAACCAACGTGGACGAAGTTGCAACGGTGTAATCTCGTCACGGAGAGGCTGTAGGCCCTCCCCTCTGAAGACTCCTACGTCCCCGTTACCCCGACCCTAATATACGCTTGACGATACATGGCAAGAAAACCGAGAAAGAACCCGCTTGCCCCACACATGGTGGCCACGTTGCCGCGTCGCCTCCTCCTCTATTGCTATCTCTCTCTCTCTCTCTCTCCCTCGTACCTACTCCTTTCTGACCCACTACTCCACCCCTGGACGGACCCCGAGCCTATTCTACATTCACGATTCTATAGGAGTAAAAATACGTCAAGTGAGAAGACGGCCACGGTCGAGAGTCGGTAAAGAATGAGTGGTTGAGTGAGGTCAGGTCAAGATTTTATCCCGGCAGAAGCAGCTGATCGTGCGATTCGACCGAGTTTTAAACTCGCAAAGTACCGCGGCGAAGGGCTCGGAGCCTCGAGACGAATCGGCATGATACAAGCCCGTACTCTGTACACTATGGGCACAGGGAGCCCGTGGAACGTGAGGCTCGGCGGTCTTTCTCTATCCCACTATCCACGGGTAGAATCCGATCGTAGCGTAACGACTGCTAATGAGTATCCCGCGTGTGTGCCGTACGTAATCACTAATCTCGCGATTAAACGTTCGGCCACGTGTCCACTGCAGCCAGTTTCTTCCTCTTCGTCTTTGTCTTGGTTCAATTGACCGAGGAATATAGGCAAGATGGGAACGGCTCCCGCCGTTAATCTCCCAACAGTTTATTTTTATTTTTATTTTTCTTCTTCATTTTTTATACAGAGAGACGCGTTCGAGAAGTTCAAGAAGTTCTTCTAGGTGCAGCAACCGAGCCGAGGGCCTTGACTCGCGATTCGATCAGCCTCCGGTGCAGATGAGACACCGTTCTCGTCGTCGTCGTCGTCGTCGTCGTCGTCGTCGTCGTCGTCTCTTGGCTCGGCGTTGTTGCTCCGGTCTTTGTGAGCGAGTAGTGGTCCCCCTTTTCTCACCAACACCGATCATCGCTCCTCCGCAGCTATGCTATGTAACGCGAGTCCGCGCCTGCAGAGCTATCAAAGCGGACACGGTGGTACGGAGACACCCTCCTCCAATCTCCCCTCCCCAGTCGGGGACCAGGTCGCGGGTACTGTTGCCAACGCGATAAAACCAATCACCGAAATAACCGCGGCGGAGCTCTGCACCTCAGCCGGCTCTACGTCGTGGACACGTGGCGGTCTCGAGCACCACCCACATTCGTGCAACTGATCGCGTGTCCCAAATCGGGGGAAATTATGAAAATATAGGTTCGGGAGATCCGACTTTGAATCGTTATTCTCTTGTGCCGATGGCGTTATTTCTGGACTACTTCGATGTATGTATATTCGTAGAAGTAGGCATGTCGACCGTAATAACAGAGTCTCCATCTCTGACCAGTGTGAACTTGAGGAATGAAGCGGTAATTTTTGGGAATACGATCGAGTACGTACAGGGGATACTTCGGTCGTCCTAAAATAGGCGAAACAATTTATACATCCGCCGAGTCTCTCCACCTGCGACGTACCCGCAACCCACACGACGGGTTTAACCGTCAACGTCACCGTCACCGTCGTCGTACCCGTCGCCGCGACGCTGCACCCGACGTTATTCTCCGAGCGCTCGTCAAATATGTAACCCCCATCGCGTCCCGACACCACCAACACTTGGACTATCCCGACAACGAGCTCATCTACGTGACCCAGCCGTAAGCCCCGCATGACGTCACCCCGAATCCTACGCCCCCACTGTAAACCGGAGGATATTATTACCGAGTCCCTGATGGTCTCTGAGCTATACGGCCATACAACAGATGCAGATAGGGACTATTTTGAAACGGGAGAGCCGTGTTACCGGTGGGTGAAACGGAGATTAGAGTCGAAGGTATATCTTGAAAGATGTTTTGCTTTCAACGCCGCATAAAACTGTACTGGTGGAAGGGTCAAGACCGACCCCTTGGAAACGTCGATCTTTGTTCCACTTTGTCTCATGGTGATTCACATCCTGTATTTACTGCTATATTCTATATCGATGAGTAAAATTCGACGATTAAGGGGACCGGTACAGCGTGATTCAACAAATCCAAAGTTCATTTACTCATCGAAAAGTTGACTTTCTTAAAAATCACTTGTCGTAAGGTTCGATTATGTCTTCTGACGTCTCATTCTCTTCGGAGGGAAATTCTTCAACGTGTGAATGAGGGAAATTGAGAAAAAAAAATCCTGTGATAAGGCACGGTCAGTTATCGAAATTCAGCGACAATCTACTCACTCTTTTGCCGATAACTTGATCAACAGTTTTTTTTAACCAATTTCCCTCATTCACAAGATGAAGGATTGTGCTCCGAAAAAAATGACACGTCGGAAGACATGATCGGATCAACCGTGTGTCTGAAACCTTACGACAAGTGATTTTGAAAAATTCAATTTTTTTATGTGTAATGAACTTTGAGATATTGATCATTTTCCAAGTATGAAGAATCTGTTGAATCACGCTGTACTGGTTCCCTTTAGCCAGATGAGCAGAGAAAATTTTCTATAAATGTTTAATGAGCACCGAGTACCCAGTGACTACCGTCCGGCTATTTCGAACGGTATTACCACCGAGGACAATAAGCCGTTGAACCTTTGACCCGACCGTTAACGCCGACTACGTTGGAGACAGTCGGGTATCGATGGTCGAAATTATTGGCTGACAACCATCGATCAGGAGCGGAGGGATGTCATTCCGTCAAATATTCACACGTCTGGAAGAGAGACGGGGGAAAAGGACGCTCGAAATTCGCCAACGAGGCGTAGTGTGGGATTTCAACATTGACCGTTGATCGCGGTCTGTGTCGAATTCGGAATCAATTTTCTTCTATAACGAGGTTGCGCAATGGTTATTCGACCGCGGTCTGCGTACGCGGGTGAAGTATTACAGATATGGGTAGTTGACACGGTCAGACGTCGGCGCCTCGTGGTTTTAATCCCGCATCGCCTCCGCCATTGGGACTGACCGTGACACAGATATTTTGTTTCGCGCACATTCCTTCATCGCGATCCTGTACGTTCGACTATATTTTTTCATAAATGTCACAAGGATCACGACTCTCGAGACCTCTGCCTCGAAAAGGACTTGAAATTTGTTTGCCGATTAAGCTAACCCATATAAAGCCATAACTCAAACTCCCTTCGGTAACGCTTTCGACTTTTACCACTTCTCCGGAGTCTCTTTTCTCTCGCTCTTCACACGCTCTCACTTATCCTCTTCTCTCCATACGATAATCCAGTCTCAGGGACCACGAGACTTTTTTTCTCCCTCCCTCCCTCTCCCTCTCTCCGTCTCCGTTTCTTTCCTTCTTCACACTACAGACACAGCCGCAGTCCGGCAGCCCAGGCGAGCCTGTCGTTAAATTATTTCCAAGGGAGCGCCGACGCGGCGTCGTAGGGTTAGGTCTCCGGCATTTCGGGGTGAGCTAAGGGGTAGAGAGAGAGTCAACGCTTGCTGTTGACAAATTGTATTTTATTTCGTATTAGTATTCCCGAAGGGAACAACGTCGCTGTATTCTCGAACCAAGTGGGTGCGACCATTAACGGTACCTGTTTTCATCTCAGTATCGCTGACAATGATATTCTAGTCTTTGGTGTTCGCGGTCTCGAGGTTATCGCGAATTGAGAAAAATTTCTCGAAACGGCAGCTGGGCGAAATCGTATCTTCTCTGCTGGGGGAGGGGGGAGAGGGCCTACCGTCGCCAGGGTATTGCCCGAGCTCGAGGAGCAAAAACTGTCGAAAGGGTAGGGGCAGCGGGGAGATAGGGACGCCGAGTCGAGGAGGGTGAACCCGACTCATCCCGCGAAAAGAGTCGAGGAAGGGGGGGGGTCTATATCACCGACGCGGAGGGGATCCGCGGCTCACGAGGATGCTGGATATATCCAACGCAACTGTACGAAACCCGGGACTCTTTTGATATTAAAAAAAATCACCGGGGCAGCCGATCTCTCAGGAAGAAGTGCAGCGTTTGGGTTCTGCTGAGTCGCGAGGAGAATCTTGGTGACAAAAGGTCCGGATCGTCGACGGGCGCGATTTCGTCGAGGGATTAAAGCCGGCCTTATAGCGATCGTCGATAACCTCCGGCGGAGCTGACGCGTTTTTCTAACGTCTTTAACCGGATGCCGGGAGTCGGCAACCCCCTGTCCCCGGTTTTCTAATGACTTTGTTCCTTTTGCGCGGCGAAACCCTGAGCGACGCGGACGGTACCGACGTGGCTGGGACCGAGGCACGCAACGCGGCGAAGAACTGTGCTAACCGCAAACCCGGCGCTCTCAGTATCTCGGCGAGCGAGAGCCTCCTCTATTCCACCTTTGAGCCGACCGCATAAAATATAAATCTCTCCCAGTGCCGGTGCAGCAGTCGGTATTTTTAAATCTGGAAAACATTCTCCGCGCATATAAACGCTCGAGACCCCCAGGCTGTTCCAGCGTGACGAGGAATCTTATCCGGCCGATAAATCGACTATCAAACCGAACCCCGAACGTAATCGTCGATCCGTGGATCTCGGAGTGGCGATGCGGGCGGCGAGATTACGCCTTTCTCATTTTTCGCGTGGGATGGGGTCAGTTTTGGCAAGTACATCGCGCGCGGCTGACCCTCCTGGAACACACACTACGGAGAGAGCGAAGAGCACGAGATGGCTGAGGTTACCTGGGCTCCACGGACCTCCACGGACGAGCCGCCGCGTTCCTGTCCGTTGCATACTTGGGTGTGTTCCAGCAGCGTGGCTAAATCGAGACTTCTGCTTATTTGAACAAGACGGGCATGACGAACAACACTGGGGCAAATCGCGCATTGTGCGGAGTTCAGGCTTTAAGTGGAAGCGAGCCCGAAGCGAGGTTGTGCCGTAATGTGTACGCTGTCTGATATATGCTCCACGATACGCAGGGTATGGACGAGCGATTAGACATCCCGTCGTTATTCACCGGGAAATTATTAACTCCGACGTATACGTACGCGGGAGTCGATCTTAACGTCCGGAGATAATACACCTATAATACGCTTATGTATATTTACACAGAAGCACAACGCGGTCGAGATTATAACGAGGAGTCGATGGATCGATTCTGCCGCTGCCGCTGCCGTTGCCGTTGCCGTTGCCTCCGCTCTGAGCCTTCAGCCGCTATCGCCTCTGGGTCAGATCTAATTAAACCATTTAATTACACCACCCTGAAAAAAGAGAGTGAACAGAAAAAAATAACTCTGGGCAATTAACCTCGAGCTTCGTAACCATCGCCGTGGCGCCCCTGCGGGCTTACGAGGAGTTCGCTGTACCTTCGCACACGATCTTGAACGTGCTCCATCTTATTTCAGTACAAGCATTGATGTGTGGAGCACTCACCGTAGTGCGTGCACTCACCAAAGTGTCGTATAGAGGGGCTAGTCGCCGGTTAATTTGAGAAGATTTATAAAAATTCTAAACATTTCGAAATACTTCAACAAATGGCAGAGATTAAACAGGGGTGTAAGCCAGATTCCTCGAGTGATTAAAGGGACCAGTACAGCTTTATGCTCGAAAATCCGCTTAACCGGTCGTTTCTGGGAGTACAAAATTGAAATTAGCATAATTCTCGTGTCTAATGGCAAAAATGCGATTTTGGTGCCACAAGGTCGTACATTTTTTTCTTTCCTTTACGCCAATCGCAATGAGAATATAACGTCCTAATCCAAACGTGTAAATCGATCAAAATCAGAACATTGAAAATTTAAAAGCATGAGGTCGGATGTTGGTGAATACGCCCTTCTGCCATTATTGATTGTCATCCAAAAAGGAGAAAAAGATAAAGGCAGAGGGTCGTAGTCACAGTTTTTTTTTTTTTGGCGGCATTTTTTCTAAGATAGTCGTGAAAACTCGTGAAACGGGTAGATAATTCGAAGAAAACCGCAGTTTCGAAAAAGTTTGCTAAAAAAAAAATCTGAACGTAAGGGCAGAAGGTCGTTTCACTTTATTTTCACAATTTTCTGCGATAGTCGTAAGAACTTGTGAAACGCGTAGATAATCCAAAAATCGAGAGTTTAAAAAACTTGACACAAAAAATCTAGAAATATAAGCAGCACGTCGTAGCCACATTTTTTTTTCAAGTTTCTTATTCAGCATACGGATATTAATCAGAAATCTTGTTACTGATTCTTCGACGGATCTCAATAAGCAAAAACTATATAATAAACCGGGAAATAAAACTTCGTATTTCCCACTCAAAATTGAAGCATTGCAAAAAATTGCGATTACGACCTTCTGCCTTCACGTTCAGATTTTTTTTTACCGAATCTCTCGAAAGTCCAGTTTTTTCCAAGTTATCTACGCGTTTCACGAATTCTCACGACTATTTAAGAAAAGATGCAAAAATAAAAAATGAATGGTGATTACGACCTCAAGGTCTGCCTTTAACTGTTGAATATCATATTTTTCACGTTTTTTTTTCATTCTATTTTCACTAAAGGCAGAAAGTCGTATAGCGTCGCTCACGAACTTCTGGAATAGTGGGCCGGATTATTTTTCTTTGGATCAGGTTCAGAAGGGCGTATGCGCCAGGACTTGTGACGTTCTGATTTTAAATTGACAAATTTTCACTCTCAACGGGTTTGAGCGTATTTGAAGTTTCTTTGCATAAATAAATTATACGACCTTTTGCCCATGAAAATGCCAAACGGTCGTATAATGTGCCATTGGACATGCGATATTCTCGTTTTTCAAGTACGAAAACACCAAGTGTCGCATCACTTCGGCTCAACTTGGGATTCGCTCGTGATTTCGATCGGTTTTTGGCAGACTATAGCCGGTAATTTTGCGCAGGTGATAATCAAGCGCTCAATAAGCGTATAATGGGATACAGATGCAGTATATTAGGCAGTAGGTGTTGTCGACTCGAGGGAGAGAGTACGTGGCAAATGGAAGAACCGCCAGACCCAAGTAGGTGTATAAATTTGTTGACTAAAGACATTCTAAGTAACAGGGCCGACGAGGAGCTAAGCTGTTCCTAATTTAATGCTTTCCGCACCCTACCGCCGCTATTCTCTCCCTCGTCCTTTCTCTCTTGCTCCATCTCGCTCGCTCTCTTTAGACGGGATTCAAATAAACCTATCCGCGTCTCTTTCCGGCTCCCATCCTCCGCCGTACGAAACTTGACTCCGTTTTCATTTCGAATTTCGAACTTTAAACAAGAGATCTTATCTACTCCCTTTCCTTCACCTCTCTCCAGTCGCTTTCTCTCGCTCTCTGGCTCGGTCTTCCAAAATCCAAGAAAACTACCGCATTCGAATCCTAATAAATATCACTCGTCACTCTCTTCACCCGCTGGACGTAATCAAATTGGCGATAACAATAATCATTACACTCTGAGTTAATGGTGCTTCGGCGCGGTTTCTCCGCTCGCTCACTCGATGATCTTGGACGATGCCGCGTTCTTGCGGTATTTTACCTTGGGAGGCGGAAGGATTTTCCACCATCCCGCAAGCATATTCAGGATTCGCGGGACGAAGTTGCTGATCCTTTGTAATCTCGTTGAAGATGATCCCGGCCACCGCTGCGGCGATACTCCACTGCTTCTCTGTTGCTTAGGATATTCTAGGGTCTAAACCCATATCCACGGACAGAGACCCACGGAGAGGCAGACACCCTCGACTCACACCCCGCACCGCCGTCCTCAAGACGCACATAAATCACAATAGCGGCGGAAAGTGGCGAGAAGAATTTCTCCGAGTTACGAGCTTCCGCAGGTCCGCTTGCAAGAAACAAACGGGGTCCTCCTCGCGGTGGAAAAATCGGAAAAACTTTGGAAATTTCAAGACCGACTGGGCCTCGACGTTGCACGGTCTATTTATTTTTTTATCCCCGGGAATCTATGAACGACTCAATCGGCAAACGTCATCCCCGAGGAAAGAGAGAAAACGATTTTCCCATCGGACCGCGGGGCTTTTTCGCCGAGTCCCTCAAGGTCTTCGTAACCCGATATCTGTAGCCAATCACGAGTAGCGTCGGAGACATCGACCGTGTAGGTACCTACTGCTTTCCCGAATCCGAACCGGATGAACGAGCGACCGGGTTAGGGTTAGGGGAACCGAGGGGATGGCTTTTAGTACGGGTAACGCCAAGTGCGGAAAGCCTTGGGTGGAAAGGTTGAAAAATATCCCTCTATCCGCCCCCGCGACCTCCGTCTCGTCCCTCTCTCTGCGCCGCGCCCGTCCGGGGGTTCCCCGGTTGCTTTTACCCCTCGCCGCGAGAAACTGGCAGGTTTTTTGCCTCCAGCGATCTTGCCGCTCAAGGGGGACGCAGGGGGGCCGGGATAAAGGGGACGAGAGAACGGGAGGGCGGGAGATTTCGGGACGAAAAGAACGAAGATGGTGTGGGTGGGTTTCCTGCGCGATGGGGGGAAAAACGGGGAGAGAGGACCACGGGGTGGCAAAAACCCAACCTAAGAGACCGGAGAGCTTCTAGCTGGCAGCCTCAGCTTTCATGGACCGGGGGGAGAGCGGGACGCGAGGTAAAGGAGAAAGAGGACGGTAGCTCGGGTCGGGTCGGGTCCGGACGAAACGAGGGTAGAACCACGGATCCGAAAAGAGGACACTGCCAGCATCCGCGGGGACCACCTAGGGCGCGGGGGGTTACTTCGCGGGGGGAAAAGAGAAGAGAGTGGAGATCGCCTTCTGGATCCGCAGAGTCGGGGGCCGCGGACCGACGGATAATACAAGTATCTGGTCCCCGCGAGGTGATCCACGAGTCTGCGAGTCTGCACACGGGTCGAACCGTAAAAATAACCGGCGTAGTAACGCCAATTGCGGTTGATCCCTGGGTGCAGGACATTCGTAGTCGTATAACCGCAACATTTAGAGTCCGAGGAGTATTAAAGAGTGAATTTATCGCTTCCGAACAATACGACGAACCAGCGTGGAAGCATAGGTACCTGTTTCCGGCTGGCTATTTCTTGGCTCCAAAATTATCGTTCTTTTCTTCTCACCTCAAACGTTTGTAAAGTCTCGACAAGTTGGCCTCTGCGACCTCGTAACTCCGAACGATGTCGAATTACTTGGCACTTGACTCGTTCTCGGGTATGTCGTTACGTACGTACGGCTAGTGGCGGAAGTTGAATTGCCAGATCAAGCCAAAACGTAACAATTCTAAGACGGGAATGAAGACATTTATAGTCGCTTCGTCTTCCGAGATGTGAGAGTTAAGAACCACCTAAGGAACATATTCGGTACACGAAATGGAACGGCAGTTAACTTCCGATCCTCTACACGCCTTACGTAACCCGACTCCGGGCGTTATCTCGATTTATCTATTAATTACCGAGTCCGTATTAGTTCATTTATCGGCTTATCGCCTCGGGAAAACGCCCACCTAGCTCCACTCGATACTTTCTTCGGTATCCAGCACTCATCTCTTAGCTGATGCTATCGGGGTATATGTAGTCTCCCTGGACTCTCAACCCCTCGCAGTCTCCGGAGCCACCCCTCGCCACCCCTCGCTACCCCCCGTTTCTAACCCCAAACGAACGAAGTAACGTAACATTGCAGAGGCCCAGAGGGGTGGTCGACGCCGTCTTGGTGGTAATGGTACCGGAGCTGCCGTCCTCTCGCTTCCCAACCTCCTAGGGGGGAGATTGTAGTGGTAACCGTAGTCGGGGGTAGTTTCTTGTTAGGGTCCAGACTCACTGGCGACTTCGCAGTTGCTAGGTATGCCTATGCCGGGAGTATGGGGGGTTAGTAAGGGGTAGTAACGGACTCTGGACTCGAATACCAGAACAAACCGGAGTCAGATTTCGGTTCCGGCGAAATTCTTACAGCCGAGGGAGGTCGCTTTTCGGAGTAAAATGTTATCGCTCGCTGTCAGTTGTCAAACTGAAAACCGAAGGTGGGTCGGAAAGTGTTGTTTCCACAGTGGACGACGTCCGGGCGTCTGGCTAGATGGAACGATATCGGCACACCCCGTTCTTATCGGTAGAAATAGTGCGGTAGTCCATCGGTGTATTATCGAGCAGAACCAGGCAACAAAACCGGGCTAAATAGGGGGAGTAATTCTTCGGACGGTCGTAAAACTTTGAGGAATACTGAAAAAGAGGCGAGTCACGACAGACTACGACAAAGATAATCGGGTACTTAACGGTACTTAGCTCCCGGGGGGATTGAGGCTAACAGCTAACCAATCTCGTACCTTACCTCTTTTATCTTCGGTCCTAGTCAAGCTACCGTCGACTCTGGACTTTCCCTCGCCGTTTTCCTACACCAAAAACACAATACTATTTTCATGGGATGTACCGGGTGATAGGTTGAGCGTACGTATGTCAGACGTCAACTCTGAAAGCCACCGGAGAGAGGTATCCTATCTCCGCTTTACTGACGGGGCCTGGACCACACGTTTGTTACGTATCAATGTGGCCACGTGTGAATGTCGGTACCTACATTGTGGGTGTGGGTATATTTCAATTTTGCGGCCTCGGTCACGTTGCAATACGTAATATCACGTAGGCGAACGGAACGGAAGACTTTCGATACACACCCCGCATCGGTCAGTGTGGAATACCCGCCGGTTAGCGGTCGCGGTTATGGACGTCTGACTACAGACTCGGACACTCGGTCTCCCGTTCCAGGAGGAATATCTAATTCCGTATGATATACGTCAAAACGATAAGGAAGAATCGAGAGACTCTTCGCTTGCCGGAATCTCAAACCACTCTGATGACAATCTCGGTGGGTTTTGTTTTTCTGAATGAAGAAAAAAAAGTATGGAGCCCTTTCAATTTATACACGTGCGCGGAATAGTGGCGTAAAATCGGGTGCTTGAACGGCGTGTGTCATAAATCGAGCAATAAGCATCCCCCTGATACCGAAACCCTAATTCACATATCGGTTTCCACATCATTTGGTTATGGGCCCCGTGACACCGGGGAAAGTAACGCGACCGAAACATCCGCAAACGATCGTTCAGTGTTTTCGAGTGTTGGGTCGTTGTTCGACCGCGGGATAGGGATTGATGTAACACGTCGTAAATAAATTTGCCCTCGAGTAGCGACTTTTATCCAATTTTTAGACGACTGAAGAACCGTTTACTACGTACGTTGGTGCGTTATTGATAACGAATCGTTTTCCAATGTAGAATGAAAAGTCGAAATAATGCCATGACGCTGCAGTTACAGCCGTTTATTCGCTCGAACAATATTCAGTAGAGATTGATACGTAATAATGACGAATTCTTCTCAATTAATTCGGCGAATTGTTCCCAGTACGTCACACAAGATGTCATCTTCCCAGAAAACAAAGCACTCAATGCTCTCTGTCCGAGTTACGAAACATCGATGAACCCGTATGCGATTTGGAAATAAATCCGATGACCAATTGTGGAATCCCGCCTTTCATCGATACATTTGTTATACTGGCAAATGTCAATCTCTTACTTCGGTGCTTCGATAAAATTCACGAGCCCGTCGCTAAATTGGATAACCGTAATTGATACGAACGAAATTATGATAATTAACACTCCTCCAGGTAAAACATGGAGAGTAGAAAAAGCCCTGTAGTTATTTGTACAGCGGTTCACGATTTTGACGCCTCTATCAAAAGCAGAAATTGCTTGAAAATTTAAACACGTTGTTAACCCCCTCATTGTCAGTCTCTGGGGGCTTTTTTTACGTACCCTACCCTTTCCTTCCCTTCCCTTCTCTTCCATCTCGCTTGCATTACGCACCGCGTTCGTTCTCATCAAACAGTTCGTGCACCCTGCACCCTGCATATCTACATGCTATACCCATAACATCCATGAAATAGCGAACAAACCGGGTAATGGAGGGAGGGCTGCGTTTATGGGTTTACGATCCTCGATTGTTTCACCCAACGACTGAAGCCACTCTTCATCCCCCTAATCGCACCACGATGCAAGTCAAGGATGCATGGAGCATCCTAATGAAATGCGGATCAAATCGAGTGTAGGTACAGCTGACGAATTAACGCGAGATGATTTTATTAGGGCATTGGCCTCTAATTAACGATTTATGGGATGGGATGGTCAGCATCCGCCACCCAATAGCCCCAGGCTCCAGTCCAATATCATTCAAGCCAGATGTACACAGGATGTACACTCGTAACGCAGCAGCCTGACAACCTTGGGAGCTGATCGAAAGCGGATCAACAAAAGAAGAATACGATATCTGTGGTACCCTAATTTAGGTATGATCGACATCTTCTTCGTGGTATTTTGATATTTGAAAGCGGACGATGTACTGGTCTAATTCGTATCATGCTGCGGGGGTACTTGAGCGAGTAGCGTTCCTCTGGGGTGTGGAAGCCAGAGAGTACCTACTCTGAAATTGAACGCCCTCCGTAACCCTCCGCAACGGACCGTCGGATGAACGCGAACGAACGAAGCAACGAATGAACCAACTAACGGACGGACGGACGGACGGAATGGCGCAATGGCATAGCTCGCCCCTGGGCTAGGGCGGCCATTTTGCCTGCTGTGGCCTTGCGGGACTCACCCCAGAAGGGTGAGGGTCTCCGGGCAAGGTATAGATATACACCTGCCTCGCAACCACCGCCAACGCTACCCCCAGGAAGCCTCTAGTTCCCTCATCCCCTTGTCGTGATGCTCCCGTGCCCCTCCTGAGCCACACGGTGCCATGGTACACGGTGGTGCCTGTCGGTCGGGATGCCGAGCCCAGAGGTGCTCAAGTCTATCTGTTTTCCCCGAGAAGCGTTACAGCATCCGGAATCACCTGGTACCGGGTCTTGGTAGCCGCGTCCGGGCTTTGGACCGGTTTTGATGGATAGGAAATCGAAAATCATACGGCGAGACGTAGAATCAGATAAGAAATGTCGGTTTATGGCGGTATCTGTTGGAGTAGAAACGGCGTTGCTCGTTTAAATGACACACGCCACGCACGCGGGCGTGACTCGAAAGACTTGAGTGTAGGTTGCGTTGCTCCTTTTTTTTTCTCGTGTATAACCCCCTGGCGCACCTCGCCTCGCGTCACGTTCACCTACATTCGAACGACTAACGACGTTATTTTCGTCGAGTGTACGAAGTCGAGACTCGCACGAGCACCACCAGCCGCCAAACTCAGTTTTCTACGATCGTGCGTACAGCCGTGGAGTCCGTAGTTCCGTTTCGTCATCGTCGCCGGTCGATTCTTGGGGTTGGCGAGAGACCGGCGACGAAGTCCAGACCCCGATTCCGGGCCTCCCCGGGTCCCATAGGGGCGGATGCAGCCCACCTACCGTAACGAGGGAATGAAAGCCTCTCGTTAATGAAACCAATTAATTAAACTACGTCATCCGCCTCGAAGGCGAGGCGTTGGCGTCCCAGGAACCGTCGACTCTTGCATCAACTGAACCTGAGTATCCATCCGCGACTGGGTTCTGAACGGGAGTGCACCACGTCGTTTTATCGAGGAGCTTCGAATCTCGTGCTCGCCTGCCCGAGGCTAGACTCCCGAGCCCGAGACTCCACCGTGGAAGTTAGGTTTTGCTATACAAAGGGACCAGCGGGTGCTACGTCGGCGCGGGAACGGGACGGGACGGGACGTAACGGAGGGAAGAGCTGCCAGAGGTAGGCGTCCACCCATCCACAAGCTCACCCACTCCACCGCTCACCTACGAACCTACGGAACGGAGAGACGGCTCCCAGAGGGTGAGCGAGTGAGTAGTCGGACTCGGGGGGACGAGGGGGGTTCGAGGTACTTTCTACCTCCGGTACCAGAGGCAGCTAGGCAGAGGCAGAGGCAGAGGCAGAAGCAAAGGCAGAGGTAGAGGTAGAGCCAAAGGCAGAGGCAGAAGCCGGAGACGGCTTTGCGGGAAGAAACTCTCTCCGAAAGATAGGAGGGGTGCAGCTACTGACGGAACCGAACCAACGACGAAATCAGAAACTGAGAACAAGTAAATTCAACGGCATCAACATGACAGATTAAAAAGAATCTTCTTTTTTTTTACAAAATACTCGTCACTAACGGTTCACGTATTCACCTTCCTTTCAAATGTTTCGGAACAAACAGTGAATTTCGGAGAAATGTCTTCGTCTTCGTAACGAAATGAGGAATAAATTGAAATAGTAGAGGTTGAGAGAATCTGGCGGTCATAAAGTCCGTCTTAATCTGAAAATGTCCAGCGGTTTTGTATCGCGTGGACGTGGGGCAGATGGCATCGTCGTAAACGCGTAGGTAGTACCGGTCCGTCTCGTCCTCGTAGCCTTTGCTAGCCGCAAAGGATCCGGAGGATGAGAGTTCGAGAGGATTTCGGTAATTTCGTAGCTGGGTCGGGTCGGGGCCTGGGCGCGGGAAAGGCACCGACTGTGCTTGGGTAAGCCTGGATCCGGACCATCGCGGTGCGTGTGACGGTGGAGCGGGGCGAAAGAGGCTTTCGCCTTTCTCTCGACCCTCCGAGGGTCTCGGCACACGGAGGGCCACGGAGGGACACGGAGGGCGGCCGAGGGACTTGGTCGTAAAGTATAATGCGGACCGGGACCGGGGCCTCACCGAACCCGCACCGGATCCCGCCTCGCTCTTCACCCTTCGACCTCTGGATGGTACGCGGTCGCCGCTGGCCGACGATCTATAACTCGTTGCCCCACACTCGACGAATCGCTATTTTATAACTCGGCAACACTGAAGCTACGAGGCCTACTCCAGATACGACGATAATTGCGTGAAACCAATCTAGAACAAAGTTTGCAAAGTTTTAGCCGGTCGAGATTGTGCGAAGGCTCGATGTCAACGCGTCAGGATGTAATTTATAATTTCGTTTCAAGATCTAGCTTGACTCTGACAGAACACACGCAATAGTCGTTAGGCTGATGGGATAGCCGGTTATAAGAATGTTTGCACGGAAATTCTAATCCGCAATTTTCGATAAAACTTGGACAGAGTTTAGTTTTCGTTGGCAAAAGTTAGTAATTTCCTCGCATTACGTGTCGCGAGGAAAAGTGTTTTGGTATAGAAAATCGTCGTAGCTACGCAGTTCATCGTCAGCCGAAGGGACCGAGTGGCGTCCCAAGCCGGTTCGCGGGCTCCCTCGGTAGGCTGAAACTCATTTCGCTAATCGCTATCGAATAATTGGGCCACGACCTTACGATCCTTTGCCAGGTGGATTTCGGTCAGCGTAATCACCCGCGAGCGTACAACAAATGCTGATCCTCACTAATCCCACGAACCCTGGCAGAAGTTGGATTTAAAAAATCGAGGATCGTTACGAGACGAGATGCTGGTCGTGCCGTGGTCAACTCTTAAGAAACCGGAATTCAGCAGCTTAAACGTACCTTGGGATCTTCGGAGCTGATTTGCATGAAATAATTTAACCCCAACGATAATGGGTGCTGAGTGCTCCCCGTCAACCACTCCCCGGGAGAAAAAAAAGTATATATCAAATCATATAATATTTTCCGTGGAATATTCAATCTGCAAAGAGCCTCGCCAGCTAAGCTACCGTTATTGTTCGTGGCTGTTAGGGGATGACTGGGGGTCAATACGGGCCTATAGCCTGCTACGAACTGGGGTAAGTCTGGTGTGACGATGGGGGAACGAAGTTCTACTTGGACTACGGGCGACTGCAAAGCTGAAAGAGAAAGAAAAAACCTAGCGTCCGTGATTCGAAGAAAGTAAAGCAGTGTTTAGTGTTTTGCATGTACTTTGTGGCTGATTCGTAACGAGTTTGTAGAATGTGTGGACGGGAGGAATGTGTTTTCTCGTTGGTGATGGTTAGCTAACTCCTTGTACCTATCCTAACTTTTACGAATGGAATTTGAACCGTGCACCTCCGAATAATTCAGAGCACTGGATTGTAGCTCTGCGCCGGTATAGTTAGACGGGCTGCGGTGTCCAGGACTACCTTCCATATCCACCCTCGCGCCACCTCAACGCTACCCACTCGCCAGCTTCAACCACCGCCAGCACCACCACCGATGCCACCCGACCCACCCATCTACCTACACTACCTCTATCCCAGCTTAGTTCAAAGCAGCGTTCCCAACCCCCTGCCACCCCACGACCCAATGTACCCTTGCGTGCTCGCCTGCCTGCTCGCCTGCCTGCCAGCCCGACTGCCACCCACTACGGCGCAACCTACCTACCTACCTACCTAACCCAGCCCCAACCCCGGAGCTCCAGAGCTCCACAACTCCGCAACCCCAACCCCTATACCACCGGGTCTCCTGCTACCACCAAAGCCCCGAACCCCGTGCCTCGTCGCAACCATCACCGAACAGAGAACACAGCTGAGCCAACGCTGTGAGTGGAAATACCTTCTACCTTGAAACCCACGCCGAGGCTCGAGGCACCCATACTGGGTTGAAACGAGCAGGCAGGCAGGCAGGCAGGCAGGCAGGCGAGGCAGGCAACGCAGGCAAGGCAGTCTCTGCCCACCGTTCGTGCTAAAAATACACGGGTCGGAAAATAATTGGAGATGTTATCCCTCATAACGACTCTCTCTCTCTGTCTCTTTCGGTTTCCTTTACGTTTCCCGGTTCCTCCTTATTTTTCACCCCTTTTTTTCTATCCCTATTCCTCGCGTCGCTATGTTTTCTCGACTTTTCGACCTGCCCGTGCCCCTGCCCCTGTCTTTTGGTTTTGTTTTCAAGTTAGAAGACGAGCGTCTCTCCCCTCCATTGGTAGAAAAACTTGGAGCGCAGAGCCGCTGTTTGACGGGATACGGCGGGATATTTGATTTGCGAATCGATCCTACCTCAAAGACAATTAGCTAATGGATACTATTAAAAGGATTGTGCGTACGCGTGTTTCGGATCCATATGCACGTTATATGTCTCCCCAGGCGCGTGGGACTGTCCACCGGTCCCTCGACACAATATATTCCGAATATGCGGAGTTTTGAGGATAAAAAATAATAATTCTCCTCCAATTAGCCAAGGGTTAATTGAGACGGTGACCAAATTGTAACCTGTAACCACTCCTCGATGCTGCAGGCGTCTTGGTACCGTCGACTACAGTTACAGTCCGGCGACCTGAACCGCGCCAACTCTTGTCAAGCGGCCCTACCTGCCCGTAATCTACGGACGAAACGCGCCTACTCCACTCTCTCTCTCTCTCCCTCTCTCTCTGCCATACGTACCCTACCTATGTACGGGGCCATGTACGCGCTCCATTCCGTACAGAGGACCACGATATAATTCTCTCTGCCACGCACACGAGGTACGTAGCGCGAGGGAATGAGGGTACAGGTGTGAGTGTTAATACACGTACATATACCCAGGCCGCAGAGCACCTAGGGGGCATGTTACATACAGGCCATCTACCAGATAGTACATGGAGGGCTATATACCGAGCTGTTTGCGAGACACACAACCCCGACTCACACTAGAACGCACTCACGCGGCTCTCCCCCTCTCCGTCTCTCTCATTTTATCTCTCTCTCTCTCTCTCTAGCCCCGGCTCAGCGGCGACGAGGAGACGGGGGCCGCTGGACGAGCGTGGAGTCCCAATGCGACTGACACACAAACACCGGGGGGTTCGCCTCCCCAGTCCCCACAGTACCGTGGAACCAGCCAACCGACCGACCGTACGATCAGGATGAAGCCACGCACCCGCGGCTACGAACGCGCGAATAGATCCGGCCACGTAATCACTTGTAACCACGTCACGAAATTCTAGGTGCCTGTCCGGAAAACCCGGGCGAAAATTTCGTACCTGCGGTGGTTTTCTGCCCGAAGACATCTTCGCAGGCGTAACTGCCTCGAGATTAGGGCGACTCGTTCAAGTCGCCGACGATACCGTTGAGAGAACGAAAATGTGTAACACGGGTTGGAATTAGAACGACTTGGGTGGGTCAAATAAGTTTTTACTTTATCGTCCAGCTAGCAATGCCTGGTGTCTAGGGAGGACGCGGTCTATCAGGGCATGTGCACTGCGGCAACAAAAGCTACCTCGAGTGTCGTAAAAGAGCGCACCGTAGAACGGGACTCGACCCCTAAATGAGGGGGCAAATCCTCTTACCAAATTACGTCAAATTATTTCGTGGTCGTTAGGAATTTTGAACATATCTGATAATTAGGTGACCGCGATCATTTTCATTCCTCGAAAACAAGAATTAACCCATCAGTCTGGCACAGGAACAGCGCTACACGATGTAACTTCTGATGAAACGCGCGACTAATGGCGAGTAATTGATCCACCCTGCAGTGATACATGCCGAAAGTAATAAATAATGGATGAAAAACTATTTTTACACTATTTCAACGATACCGAGGACACTTTGCTCCTCGGGTGTTTCACTATTTCCCTCGAAGGTGAAGGTACGTGCGATACACACGCTTGTATAAGCATAGTGCGTGTCCACCCGGAAACAGATATCATCGCTTTACTTGTATATCGGGGCGGGAAAGTATAAACGTGACGTTTGCACGACGAGCCGTGCCTCGAAAAGAAAGACGGTCACGCGATCAGCTGATGGCTGTTGGTCACTAGCTGTCCCTCAGGCCAGTCTTGACCCTATTTACAACGGGAAGCTCGAACCATTCGCCCCAATTTTCGTTCGTGCATGAGCGAAAAAAGTCTAAAGAAGAACGTATCGTCTTCTGCGATCCTCGCATCGCCTTTGAGGCTGACCACGAAATAGACCAAAGATTATAGAGAATCGTTAACGGCATTAAACGTTCGATTGAAACGTTTCATGCACGACGCGGAACCGGGTTCAACGCACCTCGAAACGAACCACACCTCGCAACCTTATTTCGCCCGCACCCTTCAACGTTACACGTAACACACAAGTTTGCATGGACGTGTTTTACGCGGTGAACCGGAGCTAAGGTCTCTACAGGCTTATACTGCATGTAGTTATACGGGGATAAGTACATATGTAGGTCCCCGGGTAGGTCGGGTTCCCACCTACCGAACCCCTTTCCATCTCTACGTGGATGCGATATACACACAAGACACGTACGTGGATGTATTATTGCTAGGCTGATTGTGGGGGCAGGATAGGATCTCGGGCTAGAGCCGCACTATACGTGTCGATAATCACAGGTAGCGAGGTATTGTCGGTTCAGGTTGCTGTTAGGACCAGCTAAATTCTTTCCTTCGAGGGATCGCTCACGGGTACCTGCGGCGAACGCGAAAATCTGTTCACCACGTGGTAGCTGGCAAATGGCAATTTTCATGAGATCCCTCGGAGCACCTGAAGCACATTGTTTTGGCAGTAGAGCTATCACGGTTAATAATTTACGAGTTCGAAATCTCAGCTGTGTCGGTCCCTCGGGAAAGTTATGGGCACAGGCGTCTGTCGACGGTCACGCTTTGCCATTTATTACCCAACCGTAATCGCGAATTGGCGTTTTAACGAGACCGAAGGCGCACCATATTCGCGAGGAATCTATCTTTGCAGCGTTGACGTTCGTTTCTTATTATTCTTCACCGTCGCGTTGTATCGTTCTTGAGCGCCGGCTTAACGTTAGGTGAGTCGGAACGGCTCCCTTTTCTCCGAAAGGAAGGGTTCCGTTAATCTAGGGTCCAAGGGACGCGGGTGGGAGGCAAGGGTGGATCAGGGTGGCGGCGGGGAAGCGGAGAACCCGGTTCAGACTCTGTGGGGGCGGTCGACTCGATGGGACGGGGCAGAATGATGGAGGAAGGTGAGTGGGATGGGGAGGAAAGCCGTGGAACAGCTCCGGGGCAGAGGGTGCTTGGCAGAGAGCGGGGGGCGTCAAGGGGAGAGGGAGAGAACGGGTGGTTTGGGGTGGCAGGCTCGGCTCTGGGGGTTCTTGATAAAGGTGGGGTTGGTGGTCCCCTTGATGAAGGTTCAGGCAGGAGGGTTACTCCGCTCTGCTACTCTGATGGCTTTGGGGGGGAGGTGAGGGTGAGGGCGAGGCCGGGGCCGAGGGGTGCTCGAGGGTGGTCGAACGGATCCCAGACCAGCTTTGGGTCCAGCCTCGACCAAGAAGCACTGATTCATCCGAGAGGCATGCGTCTGACCGCCGCCTAAGACACAATGACGAAGTATCCCCCCCGCCGCAACAAAAAGAACCAACCTCACCAACCCCCAAAAACCGAACTAGCAACAATGCCAGAGGTTCGTAGGATCATTTCGCGGATCAAAACTGCGCCCGGATCACACAGTGCGACTGAGGGCAGAGTTAACTGTGCACCGAGGATGGATCCGCTATTCAGAAGATACCTATTATCAAATTCCACCGATTGATGGTCATTCTGCACTGTTCACGGCCACCTTGTGTCCATTCCGCCACTTGGTGCGGGCTATCACCATTATCTTTGATTCTGGGCTTGTATCGATGTCATTATCTTCGCGGTCGTCACGTATACGTCAGCACCGTGGGTGGCGGAGTGCTTCGAATAAGCGACATCTCTGTCGAGGCTCTGGCTCCCATTGATTTTTCAATCCTTATCACATTCCTCGTGTGAGACACTTTCGTGCACGCATGTTGTATAAATAAACGTGTACCTATTCACGGCCACGTGACCCATAAATCGTCTCGAATGAATCTGAGTAATTTTTGGAATTTCTGCTATCGGTATTATCGTCGGCCCCCCTTTGCAGTCCTTTCGAGGCACCTCGAGGGATCGCGGAGAAGTCTACCGATTTTTTTTTAATCACTTTACTTTCTTCTTTCCATGAGGCGGGTAATTAGCGACCCGCGAGTAACTAAGGGGCAAAACTTTAAGAATGATTAGGGGCTCTGCACCGCGCTACTGGAAGGCCACCCGGAGGTGGGGGTAAAGCCGGTGGTTTACGACCCGCGAAAAGTTAAAAGTCCAGGACTATCTTTGTTCTATCACTCTCTAAACTCGGTAGCGCGACACACACACAAAGATACCCCACGTTACGCCGTTGCAGGTAAGAATTACTCCGACTCGAAAACACCCAACGTCTTCTGCCGCTCCTCTTCACATCTTATCTCTTTTATTTATGAATCATAGAAATCTGAAATTTTGAAAACTGGGTGTATTCTTCCATGAATAATTGAGCATATTTTCGTTCCTTTGACGTAGTTTCTATCAAAAACAATCGATAGTTAAGGGTTGCCATTTTTTCGTTTCAAGGTATTCGTATGTCATCGTTTAATAAATTATGTAACTCTATAAACTCAACAGGCTTCAGTCTGAAACCTTTTGGATATGATAACAGTATTTTTTGCTGTGTGAAAAAAAATGATTTCGTGTGCTTCTACCAGCTACCCTTGTATCGGCAAATTTTCATGAAAATGAATGAATATCTTGAAAAAAAATATGCAAACCTTAACTATCGATGATTTTTGGTGAAAATTGTGTCCACCAACTGGAAAATATGCTATGTGAATGCAGATTACTTATCAATCGAAGAATAAACCAAGTTTTTCCAATTTTAGATTTCTAAAATTCATAAATAAAATAATTACTGTGAGAAGAGGGATTGATTAATCGACTTCTATGTAGTGCCCCTTCATGCGTGAGATTCTCAACCTCATATTAGGGTGAATTAAGCAATGTATTTTTTTTAAGTCACATTTTTGCTATTTTCCGCGCTTTTTAGGCCGTTTGTTCGATGCGATATGTAGAGTGGTGCATCTTTCCTCTTAAAAACAAGAAGGTTTGATGTTACTGGGGGGAACGATTCGATCGTTCAATCTCCAAAGTTTTCCGTTCTATTTAAACAGATCATTACCATCTTCCGTGCGCGTAGGAAGTTTCCCTCGCATCGGTGACTCTGGGGTAGTCAAGGTGCGCTTACCCGAAGTAATTAGTAACCTCGCCACGTGTCCGTGTTCGTTCAGTTATCGGAGCGCATGCTTATCCCTCGTTATTGCCGGACTCGGCCCGAGCTGCATGCGCGACAGGTGCTACTGGGAAACGAAAAAAGTCGATCACTGGTGCCAATCCTCGAAAGTCGATTAGTTGGCTCACGTGTCGAGAGGGGATTATGGGATCGGATAATTGTAGCGCTTTTTCTCCTACGTTCCGTAACGCGAATACCTATACCTGATGTACAATTTGGGGTGAATTGGTCCTAATTCCTTGGGGATGAACCACAGGGCCCAGGGCAAACATAACGGCGGTGCCTTTGCCACCGCGCAGTGAAATGTGACGCGGTACCGGGGAACAAATAGCTCTGGCGAAATGGGTACGCGAAACCAACGAATCTTCGGTTTCGTACAGGTGTGTAGGGACCGAGATACTTTCGCGCGGTACGGAAACCCGGGTCTTCTTGATAAAGGAGGATTTTCGTTCACCCTGATGAACATGGTGCGGCCGCGTGGGTGGATCCGTTAGGATATCTCCTCCTGCCTCCTGCCTCCGACTTTCCTCCGTCTTCTCGTCCCTCCGACCCTCTGAATCTTCGAACCCTCCGAGCCTCCGACCCTCGCTCCCTATATTGGGATGCTTAGCTTCAGAGGGAGCGCTCCTCCATCTCGGATAGAGGCGAAGGTATAGGTGCTGCTCGGGGGGCCACGAAGAAGGACGAGGGGTAACCGAGGGTACTAGGGAATGGGAAGGTGGGGTGGTTCTCGGATAGCGGTGGGTGGATGAGAGCCGACCGGGTGGCGCTGGGTGTTTGGAAGACGAAAGGGGCTTCGCAGAGTTTCAGAGCACCACGTCATCCTACGCTACCCTCACTTAGCGAGAGCTACGAGCCGACTCGCGTTCGTTCAACTGTCCCAACTGCACCTTAGATAATAAAAAAGACTACGTCAAACGCTATCATTCGAATCATCCGCTCTGGACTTTTTTCTTCTCGATCGCGTAGTCGAGAGACACGTGCTTTCGAAAGCTCGCGTTGATGCAGCCGCTGAACAACGATTGAAAAAAAGTTACAAACTGCACAAGTAAAAAAGAGGAAAGGCGCCTTCGTTGGAAATCAAAATTCTGGTCAGCTCTTGAACGGCTGCGCGTAACGGCCGGCAGTCGTACCCTTTGCTACCCCTCGGTATCCTCTACCTCTTCCTCCCCCCGACTTCACCCTAACGCCAGCCTCGTCGGCCTCGGCCGCCTCTCGGGCGCCTTGGCCCCCCACACCGCCCGTTCACCCGGGGGTGGTCTCTGGCTGGATATCTCGGCGTCCTGTCCGTAATATCCCCTTTGCCGCCCTTCGTCGCTCCCCGCCGCCCCCCCGAGGCAGCGTTAGGAGGGTTTGCTTGGCGTCCGACGTCCGGTGCCCGGCGCCTCTACCCCGAACCCCCCCTTGCTCAGCGACTCGGAGGGGGTCGACTCAGGATAAAGGGGCCACGGACCGGAGGATACGAACAGTATAGATGCCGATGACGCACTGTTCCAGAGTTTCGTGCGTTATCTCAGGGTTACATGCCTCCAGACTGACATAACCCCGGTGTGGGAAGTTCTTCTGCGAAAACCGGGAACAATATCTCGGAGAAAGTCGAAAAGTCACGTCAGCTACTACCAAGTTCATTTATTTACCCCGCATACGTGTTACTACGTAGCACAGTCGGAGACTAACAATAAGAGTATGCGTCTTATACATATGACATGTATATACACACTAAACCGTATCTCTGGCATTTCGCCAAAGGGGTCATTCTCAGTCTCAGTCTCAGTTTGCCTTTTGAATTGGATTAATTGCCCATTCCTACCCTGCGGTGGGGAGATCCTGAGTTGATCCGCGATTATGATTCAATTCGGTGCATCAAATTATCCGGACTAAATTCTCTTTCTAGAAGTGAAAAGCTTTGTGCAAGTTTGGGGGACAAGACAATTCGTAATTGGCAGAAGTAAGGCCTCGAAGTTTGGCGAGACGGAGTCAATCGACTTGCGTGAACCGCACGCGAGAGTCAAAACGATCGATCATGGTCCCGTCGGTTCGACTCTTCGAGGACTGGAAAAAACTGTCTTCGTATTTTACGAAATCGTGAATTCGTCATCGGTGAATTGGGAGGTATCGGTCGATTCTCGAAAGTAATTTTGCAAAATCTACCATGCGATACGCAGCTGCGTGGCGGAGCTCGCATTTTCACTCCGGATAGTATTTGGTGAAACTGATACAGCTTACCGCACACGCGAAGTGTGGTATGAGTACAACGGGCAATTTACCACCGTGGTAATCGATCAGTCGAAGTGGCCACGGACAAAAATGGGCTGGTATATCGATCCTCGTAATTTCCCTCAGGCCGTGTATAAGACACGAGAGTAACTAGCTTGAGGTAGTAGCGGGGCTTTCCTCGGAACGGACTTTTTCACCGAAATCCAGCTTCACCTTCGTTTTCCGTCTCCGTCTCCGTCTCCGTCACGGTCTCAACCCCCGCAGGGGTAACGGCTCTATATCTAATATATCTGGAACTCTGTACCAAGCCCGGGTTTAACCCCCCTAAGGCTGATGCTACGTCGTCGGACACCCCTCGTCCGGTTTCATCTTTCGCAACGGTAGAGAACTCCCAACTCCCAACTCCCCAACCCACCGCAGTCAACTCCCGCGCGGATACGCGCCCCAATATCACCCTCGGGCCTTGCAATCACGGCATACAGGGAATAGGATGGCCCGACAGGAGGACTGCGAACCCCTCACCCCCGCAAATTGTGCGTCGACGTTGACAGCCCTGGGATGCAATGGATGGGGGAGGGAAACTTATTGTCGCACGTAAAGGCAAAGAGAAATCGCTTCTCATCCACGATAAAAACTCCGTTCTAACCATTCGATGTGAATTCCGCATGTCGAGCACCGCGACGCGTGCCAAGGTGGTCGCGGATCGACGAAGACAATTCCTCGCGGCGGATGACAAAGCACCGATGAATTAGCACCCGGTGAGTTATGGCAACGGTGCGAGGCGTCGCAGGGTTCACGGGGAGTCGCGGGGCGGGGAATCCCCACGGGCGGCCGGACCGTGGTCGTGGGTGTCCAGGAGAGCTCCGCGTGTTCCCGGTATCGACCTGGCGAGGGGTGTGGACCTGCCCAGGGGAAGCAATGGCCACCGGTTCTGGTAGTCCGGTGTCCGCTCGCTCTGCGGAATCCAGTTCCACGGTTTCTGGGACTTTGGTATAGGCAGCCTCCGAAGAGCAGACCGTTCTATGAAACGGAGGCGGACGATACCGGAGAGAAAACGCGGCGAAGGTCTCGACGAGAGAGTCAACCGGCCGCTGGAGAAATTAAGAGGGAAAAAATGATGGAGAAAAAACTTGAACGGAGTGCAAAATGCTCCAATTCCGAAATGTCGGGCAGCTGCTCCTACCCGCGGCGTTCACTCCCTGGCCCACTCATCTACCCTTAGTTTAATTAAAATTAAAAGACGGCAAACGCCAGATTCCCCGCACCATTTTAGTCTCGCCCCTTACCGGGCCGCCGATTTATATTCATAATTGCTGGGCTGCGAGCCCGCTCTCCCCCGATTCTCCGATCTCCTTTCCCTCCTCATCTGCGTCCAGCTTCACCTTCACCCGACGGTATCTCTCTCTCCACCTGGATCTGCGCAGCGAGGGTGAAGAGATTATTAGCGGATGATGGAAACAAAGTGAAAGAGCGAAATTAGGGGCTTCTGCAGGTACGAGATACATCCACCTGATTATATACCTGGGAATGGTCCCCCAGCGATACCTTTGTGTATACAAAAGATCTGCAGGTACCGGGATGGAATTCTATACCCGAAACCGATTATCACATTTATGAAACGCGACACACGTTCCGTGAACACGAGTCAAGCGAATCCACCGACAATCTCGATAATCTCCGATCCCACAGTCTAAGCAATAAAAAACATCCCACAATATCTTTCCCTGCAGTTTGAGTGCCCATAAGCGGACCACGGGCACGGGACAAAGTACGAATTCGCATGTCACGCGTAACACGATGAGACTTTAAAAGGACCATTATCATACTCGACGTGTACCCGTTCCCCGAATCATCGTCTACTGTAGCAGAGAATGAAGTCTCCCACCCCGGACTATTAAACGTACCAATATACACGCATCCCGATAATGGATGATCCGAAGTATCGATTGACAGGCTTTGGAAATAATACGAAAGCGCCATTCAAGTACTATTTAAGTATCACGTAATGCTCCTCAGGGGAGGATGAAAGGCGAACACGAACGTCACGTTACATCAAAATTACGCAACAGTTTTTCTATATATATATGAGGATCAAATAAATCTACAGAGTAGGTATATCGGCCATTCCACCAAATCCTGTACGTACATTTTGCCACAATTTTTTTTTTTTTTTTTATGAGTTCTTTACATTATTGAGGCGTCAACAAAGAGATTTTTCTATGAAAATGTTAGACTTCGGTTGACAAGGTTTTCCTAATTATCAAATTCTGCTTCGAAATTTTTCAATCTAATAAAACGGTTGAAAAAAAGCTTGAAAAAAAAAATTAAAAACACGATTTGCGATCAGAAATGTTCAACATTTTTCGAAAATGATCGTCATTTTTTTCCAACTTGTCATGTTTACTTGCAAATGTATCTATGTAGGTATAATGTATAATAACATGTCAACATCGAAATGCACAAATAATGACGAAAAACCTAAAATTTTATTGAAGCCGTAACTGTGATTTGAGTCGTTTTTTGAAAATTGGAGTTCCATTTCTTTGATTTCGCGCTCGGAATGACAAGTTAGATTATCTTTTTTGAAAAATTCAGAAAATTCCGGATCGAAAACCGTGTTTTTAATATCTTTTTTTTCTGAAGCATTTATCGAACCTTTTAATTAGATTGGTAAATTTCAAAGAAAAATGTGAATATGTGAGGTGAAAGAAGGGGGGGGGGGGAGCAATAATCGCAACAACAACAAAAATAGTGTTACGTAATACTTTGAACAGTGATGTCAATTGATTGTGGAAAAGAATCATACAAAATCACCTGAATCACTTAAAATCGCAAGCAATCAGTTGGAATCCGAGTTGATAAGAAATCTATAATCTACTCGTGCGCTAATAAATTGCACCCGATTTTACAATTATGGAAATGATCAGGTCGTTGAGTTTCAGACGTGGCTACAGCCGCGGTGTTGACCTCAAGAAATGATGGAGCGAGCCCCTAGCCGTGCATTAGCGGTGTGGTCACGTATTTTTACGGGTGAAATATGTGGCTAGTGAAAATTTGGAGAAAAAAATAATTCATCATCTGGGGGTAGACAGCGTGGGCGATGTGGTCGTATAAGGTGATTGAATTTATAGAGATTGCTGTGAAAAAAAAATCAATCAATTGAAACAAATAAAAAGTGGCTACTTGAAATCAAGGGTTGAGCGATAATCCCTTGTTATACACCAACATCGCCAGGGTTATACCCGCAAATGTTTCGAATATCTCGGAAAAAAGATAACCCCTTAACGTGGTTCGTAAATCTTACGAAATTCAAGCTCATCCAATATCTTGGTATAGGATCCTCTCGCGTTGCCTCGTAAAAGCGAATATAGGTCAATTCCTTGTCAGTAGGTGCTGGTTTAAAACCGCCGAACATATTTTCGCGACGTTTGTTTTATTCCATTGAATACCTATAACCACCCTGCTCGTCGTTCCTATAAGATTCACGGGACCACCCATCGGACCGATTGACTATTCGACTAGGAAAAATGTCATTCGGGTTAATCCCTCGCCCCGGAGCTTCTGGAACCTGTCAAAATATATACTTTTTTTTGCCCAGTTTCGACTGCGGGATTTTGAGCCGGTGCAACAGCAACGTGGAATTCGTTTGATCCCCCAGCTTTTTTTTTGTGACGTTTTTCTCTTTTTATAGAAACGTAGAATTAATCTGTCGTTTTGATTATACGGGTTTGGTTGAAAAGCCGCTATGGTTTTGCCCTTGTTACCAATCAGGGCCGTTTTACTTACCAGCCTACACCGAGCTTCGGGAAATGGGTCGAATTGACGATAATGTTCTTGCGTAAGTTATGTCCGCGGTCGTGGAACCCAACCCGCAAAGAAACATCGGCGAATTAGAAGTGATCGATGGAGAACCTTTTCCGTTCAAGAACGTGGGGGGTGTGTATATTTTAATCGAATCTGTCGCAAGCTCTAAAGCGCCGATTACCCTTTCATTAATTGCCCTCTCACCGCGGTGTTATATTAGCCGCGTATAAAACGATTCGAACGTTTTAATTGACGAGTGGGTAATTAAAAAGGAACGCGTCGACGCACCCGTGTTAATAAATAAGCCGCAATTAAACCGTTTCAGGGACTGGTTGTCAAATTTCAACACCGCCAGACGATACGATACCGATTCGGAGTGAAACCTTTTTCACTCAATCCTCTATCTCACATGAATAAAACATAAATGATGATTTGTCGACAATCTACTCGCTCTCCTGTATACTTAGGCGAATAAAAAATCGGTCTAACGATTACCTCCGTATTAATAACGCGGAGAGTCGTATACGAGTCGACTAACGAGTTAATCGCATAGATATACGTAAGAAATGCCGCGCGCCATGTATTGTTCGAGGAGGCGACATCAGTCAGTGTCTATCCGTAGGAAGCGAGTGGTCGAAAGTTCCGTGTGCCCGATTATCAATCATTATTAGGTAGATACGCCGTGTAATGCCCCGGGCTAACCCTGCTCCGACCAATTAACCCCGCGTTAATTCGTTCATCTCATTTTATTAATCGCTCCCAGCTCCGATCGCGAATAATAACTGTACAGTGAACATTTCTCCATACAATATTCCCAAAACTATATCACATCGCCGAGCGTCAGGGCTGCATTACCCTCCGCGCGACACACTCGACACCGTTTCAAATCACCTACATGCCCGTCATGAGGATCGCAGGGTTGCAACCGAGTGAAGAGGAGGGGGTGATACTCGTTGGTGACTATTCAGGACTGCGGGGGTGGTATAAATTATACCGTTCAATCGATTTACTGTCAGACCCCCTGCCCCCCTGTTCCCCTTTTGTCGAGTCGGGCAGCGGTGTAGCACAGGGGGTGGGCTGGAGTGCGTTTAGGCGAACACGCGTGTATACGCCAGGGGTCATAGTGGGTTAGTGCCGGCGGGGTGTGGGCGACAGGCGGGGGTCGAGGTATCGGGCGAACCACGGTCCTGGCAAACATGCTCGGGTGTACAGTGATGGGAACTGACAGCACGCTGCAGACCTGTTCGTTGTGAATGGGCCTTTATTATTAATCGGAGCATACGTGATTAAAATCGATCCCGGGTTCTAATTAACCTGTACCCGGGCCATTCGCGGTGCATTCTTCGCTCGGTCGAATTCGGGAGACTTGTTCTTGTTTTTCTCGAGGCTCTGAACCCCCCTCGGTTTTACACCCTCGGAGTCGGGGAGTTTTCCGTCAATTTCATGGCGCACCTCGTACCATGTAAAATTGAACGTGGGCGCCTCGCTGCCTCGACCTGGCAGCGGCATAACACACTGGAGAGCAGGCATGTGTCGTTTTCTACGAGGAGGGACCTCGTAGGCGCGGGAGGTGGAGGGTGGGGTTCCGGGGAGAGAACGGAGGGTCGAATCCGGCGAGTCCTCGGTAACTCACCCCCTTCTCAACCCTAGAGCCTTAGCTACCTCGCAGGGACGCATGGCGCGACGGAAATTTCAAATTTTCTTACCCAAAAGGCATACCAAGGAGGTGAACATTCTTTACTTTAAACCTCGCGGGACGCGGGTCGAGGTATCGGTAACCTGGATACTATTTTTTAATAAGGAACGCGCAACGCCTACCGTCTTATCCCGGGGAATCTGACGCGAGTAATTTGAGAAAATGACTCTACTACGAGCGGTTTTCCAAAAAGTTAGTTCAGCCTGAAAACCCCCGACAAAGGGTGTTTGTTCGGCGGGAAGTAACCGATTAATTCAAACACCGAAAGGTATATAAAGATCCTCGGTCTTTCGCACCGTCGAAAAATTATGAGAGTCTCTGGCTCATGGGAGAGTCGGAAAATTGTAGAGTCCTCAAATTGGAAGAGGTTTTAATTAATTAAATGGCAAAGAATAACGGATGACAATCAAGACGGCCCTGCAACCTCTGAGGTCCCGCGTCGGCCCCTGGCTACTTCTGAGCCTCCCCCTTTCCCCCGACCCCCTGTTTCTCTTCGTTTCTCTTCGTTTCCGTCCTTTCCCATTCCAATGCCGCACTCTGCTATTCGTTACCCCTCGGTTTCACCCCGTTTCACCCGGTTCTATCCTCTTTCACCCCAAGTTACACCCCATCCCCGTCCCGGGCTCTGGTCCTTCTTCGCTACGATTCCCCGGTCGTTTCGGTGGCTGGCGGACGAGCGAACGAGTATAGAGAGTGCACGTCACCGTCTTATGCTATCGTCCCGAACAAATATCCCCCCCTACTCACCCCCGGCAAACTCGGGGTCGGAGAGGATCCCACGTTCTAGAATCTAGATATACTCACCCCCGTTTCCCGTCCTCGTCGAACAATTAGGAGAAAATTTTGTGCAGAATCGCGCAGGGTTGGTTTTGGCTAAAAGCTATACCACACGCTGAAAGAGACTCGGGTATACCGTTGGAAAGATGTAACCGCAAAATAACAAATCGCCCCTTGGTCGATTAGCCCGCAATTGTGATCACGGTGGTTACGTGTACCTCCCTTGAATAGACCGCGGGTTGAACAAAGCCCCGACCGAGTAAAAGCATCCGAGATAATGAACTGCGCGACAATGACATTCATCGCGGTTATTTCCACCGGTCGATGACTTACAATTAGCGCTGACGCGTTTCAGACGCCACGAGGATTAAAGAATTAACCATTTGGAGATACGATCAACCTTGAAATGTCAGACAATTGTACCGTATTGGCACAATGCACAACATCGTGAAACAGACGTTCACCTGATTGTTCGACAGATCTTTTCATAACTCGTACATCACTTGGGCATGCGGAGCGCGGCCAAGTGGGCGAACTTCTGTTAGAAGTAGTAAACGGGCGGCGTCGTGAAAAAAAACTGATGATGGGTCCAGTGACCAGAGTAACTAGAAAAAGTATTGATCGCAGATGGCGGATGATTTTTTCTTCGTGCTGGTTCGAGTTTCGAAAAACTTGCCGTGGGGATCAAGGCGAACCTCTCCGATCGTCCATGGATTCGACACGTGAAGCAAGATATAAAAATTGTGGGAGTTATTTAACTATGAAATTTTGATTTTAAAGACGACAAAAGTCACAGGAGGTTGATTAATTTTCCAAATTCAGCAAATAGGCAAAATACATCAAATTTGACTCGTTTGATTGTCAGAATTATTCAATTCTACAGCGAAATAATTATGCATATAATTCGATAGGTCCTACGATTTCGGATATTTTTTGTTGAAATTCAGCGCGTACGCGTCGTTTCCACGCGACGGTTGGGTGAGTCTGTGAATGCGCATGTCCGAAGTGAAAATAAAATTACTTTTGAGACCTAGGCGTTAGAAGTAGCTTTATTCGCACTCCGCGCATGCGCATGTGTAGTCGAATCTTAGATTATTGGAAGCTTCGACCTAACCTCAATTCAAACAAGCAGATTTGGGCTGACTATGAGCTTTGAACTTCCCGTTATTAATTTTGTTTCTAGATATTCTGAATTTTTCAAATCTGACCTCAGATCCTTGATCAGCGGTTCAAAAAACCTTCGAGCACCTATCTTTATAAGATTTCGAATGTTTTTAGTTTTTTTCCCCAGTAAATTGGATTCACCATTTAAAATTTCGCAAATCTGACTTCACATTCGCGATTTGTGACCCGGAAATCCTTTGAGTACAAATATTCATCATGATCCATTTTTTATCAATTTTTTTTATTTCTGCACCATATTGAATACGCCAAACTGAAATTTGGCAAAACTGATCTCAGATTCGTGATCAGCAACCCAAAAAAAACAAATCGTACCAAATTTGATTCAAATCCGTGATCAGTCAAAACTCAAGTTTTGATTCCCGGAGTGATTAAAATAACTTTCTTTCTTCGATGAGAACAGAGAAACGGAAAGTCAGACACGGTAGCCCGGGGTGGAAAAAAACCTTCGTCAGGCGCGCTATACAGTTTGATGACATAACGCGTGTCTAATGGCATAAGGTCGTAAGCGCCGAAAACGCGATTTTGGTGGCAGAAGGTCGTATGATTTTTTTTACGCCATTCGCTCTGAAAACGGTCAAAACGTACAGATCAATTGGAACTACGAGATCAAAAAATGTAACTGCAAAAGGTCGTAAGTTTGGCGGATACGTCGTTCTTTAATTACAATTTTTAAGGAAAATTAAACAACAACGCATTTTTTTTTCATCATTTTTCATGATTTTTTCGAATAGTTGTAAAAACTCGTGGAACGCAAAGATAAATTGAAAAACGACCATTTCGAAAATTCATGGAATAAAATACCAAGGTAAAAGCAGAAGGACGTAAGCGCCAATTAAAAAATTTAAAAAAATTTGGTGGTTACGACCTTATGCTTTTAATTGACCCAATATTGAATTTCAACGTTTATGAACGAATCTTCGGGTTTTATCCCAATTCAAAAAATATGTAAAAAAAATATATATATATACATGACCTTTTTCCGTTACGAACAGCAAAAAGTCGTATAATGGCGCTTACGTCCTTATGCCATTAGACACGCGATATATCTTCTCCTCCTGGTTTGCAGAAATGGTATTGCGCTAAAAAAAATGGAGGAAAATATGCCCCCCAATGGTATAGCGTGCCAGAATAAGGGCAGCTTAGCAGACTATTTAATTGGGGGGCAGATATTTCCTTATTTTGGGGCACATTACCATTCTGACATACCAGAAGAAGGAAATTTCTGCCTCAAAATGGTATTTCGGACTAACAATAAGATAACCTCATTCTGGCGCACTATACTATTTGGTGAAAATTTTTTTCTTCTCGTATACGAACTCAAAATATGTAGTTGCAGTAACTTTCAATTTCCGGGGTGATTACAATAACTTCCTTTCTTGCTCTGAAAACAGAGAAACGGGAAGTTAAAAAACGCGCTTATTACTCCCGTTGTATAAAGTATCGCGCGTGTGCATGCTGGAGGCAACGCGGTATTTCGCGCTCCGCGTATTTGCAATACTCGTCTTCGGCTCACGTGCAAGCTGCAACTTGCGCTCGGCGTTAAAAGACCGAGTTTACCTTCACGGTGCACAATATACTATTCTTCCATCGTTGTTTTCCCCCTCCTCCCCTATACACATGCAATTTTTCTTCTCGGACGGCAATGTTCGGATTGAGAAACTTTGACTTTTCTTCCATGTATATTCGGATTCTCTACCGTAGTGGAGGGTATACTCTTCCCTCCGGAGAGTCAAGATGCATGTGTGCCTCTTCGCTCTTGAATCAACAGCGTCGCTCAGTCTCGTTGAGACATCGCGACGCCTTGGGAAGTGACTCGGCTAGTAAACGTCGCACGTCGAAGTGTATCGCCGGCATTAATCTCTTAATAACACCTCGTACCACCCTCGAAAGCCAGGTCGGTTCCGCATGCAGACAATAAGCAGGCGAATTTAATTCCCGCAATCCAACCCTCTGTCTCAATTCTATGAATACGCTTAACTCCGCGTATAGCGACGATGCGTCCGCGTGTGCGTGTCTCCTTCTCTCCCTTTCCTCTCCCGACGGAAGGATGTACCCTTATTCGCCATGTGGCACCTCGCTTCTATTTGCGTAGGCGCGGAGATACATTGCGTTTATCCCCAGTCACGCCCGACCCAAGTCGAACCACCCGCGCCCGTCCCAACCCGGAGACCCAAAACTCTCGGAACAGAGACCAAGGGAGAAACGTGTGTGCTTGCTGATATAATTTTACACCGCCTCTTACCGGAGGACTCCGACGAACGCTGCTTGCTCGTTCAAGGGGACTTCGCAACGGGTTAAGTATTAGGCTTCGTCTTCCCGAGCTTCCCTCGTGCCTTACAAGTTTCTCGCAGCCTCGAACCCACCCTCCCGCCCTTACTTCCACGCAATGACATCACAACGAGGACCTTGAACACCAGTCAGCTAACTGCGCGACCGGTTAGAACCTCGAAAATATGTTCACAATTTTCATATCCTTTTCCCTTTTCTTTTCTGGTTATTCGGCTCGATCGTAGCGATCCGGCGTCAGGAGTTTATAGGACCTTACATCTGCCTACAAATAGCAGCGTCGACCCCTTGTTATCTCCCGTCATTTAGCTCCGCGCCCATCACGGACTTTCCCTTTCTCTATTTCGTTTTTTTTTCCCTTCCTTTTCCACTCACTCCCGCTTGGTCGTGACTCGGAGTCAGTGAAGGCAGTCCTAAGGGTGCTTAAGGATCCTCGCTCGGTTGATTTTCTAAAAGAGCAAAACGCTCGATGAACGCGATGCACATGTTGCATGTCACGCTTTGTTAGAAAGACAGTTGTGAACGAGTTATTCAATCGTTGGATTATGACAATGGACGAACGAGCCATACAGAAGTTCTCTTCTCACGTAGATAACAGAAACGTGTCGAGCTACCTTTTAAAACCTCTCCTGTGACCAGAAAGCCAGAAAAATTCTAGACTGACGCCCATGCCAGGCGGTCTATTCGAATTTCCCCTAACAGCAGACACCAATGACTCAATTTCGAATCATCATTTTGCACTCTCTAAATTTTTCGGAGCGATGCCACCGCAAATCCAACGACTGGAGTTACTTTTTTTTCGGTTCGGAGTGAAATCTTTCACTACAACTGATTCGAGTGATCAAATAACCCTAAAGAAAATCGATATTTCACTCGATTGGACTGAATATTGACTGTCCATTAAAGTGGCTTCATTAGTTCAGGAAATCTGATCTGAGAACAACAAAAAAAATGTTTTAAAAATAAAGCGATGCGGTAGGATGACGTGAAATAAAATCCCGTAAATTCAAACTCGATGCATGAAAGGGAAAATATCGAGGTTAGCAGCATATGCACCGCAACTGCGGTGAAATATCTCGGTTCGCCAGCGGGCAAATATTTTCCCTCGTATGGCTGTAAATTTGATATTATATCGAGTAAAGTACCTATCCTGCCTTGAACCGCGGATCAGATTATTCGTTATTGCTTATCAGTATATCGGAGCTTGGTTGTAACGATTTCGCGGTAGAGCTGTAGAGTATAAAATGAGCAGCAGTTAGTAATCTACGGGATGCACCCTTTTCTCCCAACGTCGAGGCAGCGTCGACACTCCCTCGGCCCGACGGGGGTAGGTACTCATTCATTTAATTTCAGTCACTCCCGGCAGGCGCACCCCTCTCGGACGACCGACAAAAAATAATTAGTGAAGCCTTACACCGCGCTACCGTCTCTCTTTCCCCCGTTATTCTCTCTCTCTCTCTCTCTCTCTCTATTCCAGCTACGATCCCAAACCACCCGCGTACTTCCTCCCCCTTTTTCACCCTCGAAAACCCCGGGTTGCCTCAACCCCACGGGGGTAGGTGCCTCGCGCTCGAATTCTCTCTCTACCCAAACCCCCGGCCCCTTTCGCGTTCCACCTCTCCAGAAACCCTCCCACGACCACCCGCCACCCTCGCCCCCGGACCCCACCCACGGAAACCGTGGCTCAGTCAGCCACCCCAAAACCACCCACTCGGACGGCCTCGGGCTGGATGATTCAGGCGCCAGCGGGGCGCACCCACCTACGAGGTTGGACGGGGTTACGCGTTCGGGGGTTGGGATATTCGCGAGGGCGCTTTCTCCGCTGAGGTATTGAGGTAGTGGTACGTGGGTCTCACCAACACCTAGAGAACAACCCACGCGGTACAGACATACGGGTTCGTGAATCGTCGAGAACTCTGCCGACGCTGTACCAACGACGAGGGCTTTTACTGGGACGTCGTTCAAGTACGGTATGAGGACGGGACGTGTTCCGGGCTCGGGGGGACACCGCAAATGCACCTCGTTATGCTCCGAGTACATTCAATATTTAATTCGCTGATTAGCTTTTCGGGGGGTACAAACTCCGAACGTACGTCGCGAGGAGCCGTGTGCGACGTTGTGGCGGCATAGTTCGACGCGATCGTGTTAAGACGAACACAGGGTAGAGCCGAGACTTGGCGGGCTTCTATTCTCAAATATGGTTTCCTGCCGCGGACTCGGGATTCTCGGCGTCGCGTCGCCTCGCTGTTATCGGTTCCCTTTTCAGATCACAAACTCACCCAACGTCTATGAAAAGCTACGGGTCTCGGCAATGACGTGGCTTCGCTATTTCCATGCAGTCTACGACTACGCCATGACAAAAAAAATGAAGAAAATACCTTCGTACAAAGAGTTGAGAAAGTTGGACGAATAACGTCAATGAATACAGGTGGAGGGTGACGTTCGGCACTTTACTCAACCTTTCGAGTCTCGCCCGGAGTCATGTCTCTTCCCTGACGGTGTCAAAGTTATTGTGATAAACCGGCAACCAGTAGCTTATCAGCTGATCAGATCCGTCACCAGTTTTTCGGATAATCAAACATTTCTGGTAATATATTCGTGAATTCATAGCTATCGACATTCGAAACCAACATTTTCACAATTCGAAAATTGATAAATAGCGTCCGGTGCAGGCAACAATAACCCAGGACGATACGACGCCGAGTAAAGTTCAAACTATCTCAGATATAACGTGCAGGGTCAGCAGGTATACAGAAAAGTTGTTTATTGTCAAACCATCCGCGCTTCGATGGCAGAAACCTGGTCCACGGTTATTATTTCAAGATAGAGAAAAATAAACGAGCCCAGTAATTCCATCGGGACGTCCAGTGACGCAACGTTTCTAAAGTTGTTGAAAATTTCAACTTTTCCAAACAAAGATTCTTCAGGTTTCTCCAGACTAAAAAAACCTACCGATCTGTCTTCTTTCGCCGAGTTGCTTTCGCTGACTTTTCAATGTACTCATGTACTCAATCATCAGACACCATAAATTTCCATTTTTTCTCTGACTGAAAACACTGCAACCACTGCATAATTCGTTAGAACTATTCACTTTTCTCGATCAATCAATAATTTTGTAATCACTATCTCAACTATCTCAGCTGGAAAAAGAATCCAATTTATCAAACAGAATTCTGGCTCAATAAAATTTCCCAACAGTCGACCGACTCGGGTCAATTTGATGATCTAGAAACCCGTGAACCGCGATGTGTGTACACCAGACCGCGAATGGGATAATGTCAAAGCGGCAAAGATCGAACGGTAAGCATTAGCGGAATTAAACCGTGACGTTTAAACTGGAGAAAAATAAAACAAACGCACGCGATACGCGACGGGACCCTCCCAGCCGCGCGGCCTTGCCCGGAAATTCATCCCTTCGTTATTCCGGAATTAGTAACCCCGTTTCGTTCACCGTTCTTACGTCTCATTCGCGCGACTATCTCCCGTCTCTGTTTCATGTTTTTTGTCGTTGTTGTTGTTTAATTCGTCCGTAAAGAGAAGAACGTCCATCCCCTCGCAGCCGCCATAAATACGATGTCATGAAAGAAAAATGCCTTCAAAACGTTGAAAATGGTATGGAATTAAACGGTTTTATTGGTCGTAAATACATAGCGTATAATATATAATAGTATATTTTATACGGAGGATCGGAACGCGCGTCTACGGATACTATACCTGTGTTTACGCTAGAAATAACACGTCTCAAATATCCGCTCCTGTGATTTGCATACTTCTCAATAGCCTTTCCCATTCATCGTTACACACACGCGCGCGCGAACAGACAGGAACGACGTCTCACCATCCGCCCGCGACTCACTTCTACCCCAAAGAATCCACCGCGCGTAATTTACTCTCGCTTCAACCGGTCCCAAATTATTTTATTTGCCGGAAATAGAAAAATCCTACCCGTTGCATCGCGCTGCTCTTTTCCATACTGAGAACAAGTACCCGTGATACCTGACTGTAATGCATCCCGTCGACGTTTATTACACGGGATATTGATTTGATTCCAGTCAATTTGACCCGCGATAAACTTTACGCTTTGATATCCGAGTACCTGCCGACGGATGCTGGGAATCCTGAACGCTCCTATTAGCGCGAAATTGAAGATTAAATAAAAAACGCGAAACTCTACGCCGCATCTGGATTCATAAATTGGACGAGACGCAACGCCGCTCTATTTTGCGGGTACGTTTTTATCAGAAAAATGAAATGGAACGTGGTAGTCGTGGCACTCGTCGGATCGCTACACAGCCAAGCGACACCTTGGCGCCAAACCCACCCTCTGAGACTTCGCAGACTCACCTCTGTCCCCGGCCTTCGCTCCGCACCCACCCCATTCGCCATTCCCCATTCCCAGTTCCCCGTTCTTCAACCTCCATCCCACACTCCATCTCCGAAGACTGCCACGTAGTCCCACGACCCTCGAGCTATCTCCGAAATCATCCCTTACATTCTAGAGCTAGCGCTATCCTCGAGGGTTTAGGGGTGAGGTGCGGAGCTAGATATCGCTGGGAGAACAAGAATTCTGCCTTCTTCGAGCAGACCGGCCCGGACGAATGAGCTTTTCTTAGCCAGTTGGATTTCGAGAATGAGAAGATCGGCGAATTTGGTTCCCGAGGTTCTTAGAGTCTGATCTGGAACAGACGTGAATCCTGATCGAAGATAATCGCGCTAAAACTGCGGTTACAGGTTACAGCGTGTGCCAAACACCGACCACACCGATTCCCATGCATAGGGACCAGGCGGATGATACAAATCACAACGATCGTGTCACGTTGTATAGTAAAACAAATTTGGTCGACGCAACAGACGGCGGAATTCGATACGCGGGTGGTCCCCATCCATCAATCATTTAACCAACGGCAATGCGAAATCACTGCCGCCAAAACGCGAAATTATTTCGGGCAGCTTGTCAGTTTCGGAGCCGCAGGGTGTCCCGAAAACTTTGTAAAATACTCTTTCAGCAAATATAGTACAATTATTCACAATATGTTTGCAAATATTAGTTCGTTACTTTTTTTCTTCTCCAAAATTCAGATTGGCCAACTATATGAATGTGGGGGGGGGGGGAAGAGTGGCACACCCCTTTGACCAAAGTTACACAATTTTCAATTTTGATTTTTTGTTTCAATGCATTTAGCTATATTAGTAATAATTACACTTGTCAGCATCCTTGACGAATGTCAAATGTTCCGATCTCGAGGCTGATCCATAACTTTGTTCAAAAGAGTCTTATTTAAGCACATCCACCACATTTGAGCTCAATGAGATAAAAATTCGGGTGGTAGTCCGATTTTCCGTGTTTAGTCAACAAGTTTGACAATCAGTACTAAGTAAGTAAGAAGAATCTTGGATCTCGTAGAATAAGAAGCCTCCACTTGTGAACGTCACGTCGACAAATTCCCCGAAGAATGGTGGACACCTTGGGCGAGAGTAACCGTGAAAACAGCAAATTGACATTCAATGGACTTGGGACCCTTCCCAACTATTTCCAGCGCCAAACGGATGCCTGGAGGCGATTGGATGGGGACGGCTTAATTGGATGGACGATTGAAAGTAGAACCCACCATTCACCCACCAAAGAGGACCACTTATTGACCGACTGCGATTCAACCGGCTTCTGCACAAACGGCGCTCTGGCATATTTCACGAAACAAACATCACGTAAGCGCGGGTGTGCCGCACCTACACTGCCGTCCCACAGTGGGTTCAACGGTGTATGAGCACATCAGATACCTACGTAGGGCGATATCTACGTGCCAGGAAACTGCATACATCATGAATAGAGGTGAAATGCGCCAGATCATTTCGAACGTACCGTCAATGGTTTAACGTGCCGTTGCACCGCAACCGCAGGGCTGTACCTCCGGCTCCCGTATTCGGTACAGGAGGAAACGTCGAAAAAATCAAGGAAAATACGCTTCAACAAGGAATCGATAACAACAATGGTGCAGAACCAAGAGCGAAACGAGGCCTCCGCTCGTGGGGTGGCGACGGGTTGGATAGGTAGGGTTGCCTGCCCTATTGGAAGCCTTCGGGATGGGGCCGAGTTTTTCTGAGGGCTGACTAAGGAGCAGCGGCCGGTGGGTGGAAAGTAGAGAGTAGGAGCTGGAAGCACGAAGAACGAAGGGAAGTGGATGAGCGGAGGACTCGCGACGGAACGAAGGAACGAACAAACGGGCAAGTCCGAGGCAAGGCATGGTTCGGGTTCTGGTTGGAACGAGCGTCGAGCAACCGGCGTGGAACGAACGGGCACGAAGGACGAGGATGAGGGTGAAGAGACTGGAAATGGGGCAGGGGGCAGAGAGAGAAAGAGAGAGTCCCGGGAATCTAGGAGCTGAATTTCTGCGTGTCGGATTAGAGTTCGGATCGTCAAGTCCATTTGACGATTTGTAAGGAACCGTACCAAAGACCGGAAACATACGTTCAATGCGCGCCCCTACGATCCCGAATTTTGTTCATCGGGTTTTGATCTCCCTCAGATCACCAAATATACTTAGTCTCAAATCGACTTCGCTCCACGACTAAATCCCTGCGATAAATAAAAAACAGAGAAACTCAATTCCCTGTTTCGAACTGACTTTTGATACTCACTCTCCGATAATCGCGGCAAACCACCCAATCAAAGGTGAGGGTTACTTCTCAAACGAATATCTTTGGCCTGGTTGACATCAGATATCTTATCAATCGGAGTGTGTAGAACGGAATGATGAAACATTACCCAATGTTACGTTCTTTGATAAATGTGGGAGAAGGAGAGGAGCGTTGAATGAAAATAAAGATCCGGAACATGTTTCGTACCAGTTATAGTTATAGTATTTAAATTTGATGTATTTTTCGGTTGTTTTTACTGTGCATTTTAAATACAATAATAATGGTAATAACATACTATATACTAATAACGTTTGAAATGATGTACGCTTTGTTACAACGGTAGATAGTTTATTTACAAAATCGAAAGTTTTCTGTGCTTCGCATAGTGTTATATAATCATTAATTATATTATTTTAAAGACAACTTTATACGTTTAACGTTTTGCCAAAATCTAAAACTCTCTAAACACACACATCGCATGTAAACGTATATATTATTTATACTGGAACTGTTGATCGCTATACCTCTATTTCTATTAGAATAATGAATGTTTTTTTGTTTTTTATATTAATTAAGGCTCGTATTGTTATACAGATAAACTACTTCCTCTAGCAAGGAGATACGACGAGAATGTTTAAACTGGCGCAGATTTTATTAGAAATTTTTGTTTTGTTTTCTATGTTATTTTTTCTTTTCATTCAAAATAATATATTCATCAAGCTTGAAATATAAAGTTTTCTTTTTTTTTCTATAACACACGTAGAATACGATGACGTACGTGTAGTACACACATAGAGACGTAATTGAAATGCATGCTTTTACTAAACGTTACGATATAACGAGAAGAAGAATTATCATCGAGAGTCAGAAGACAAAAACTATTGCATATACGGTTACACATTACACATTGATCAAATTTGCCGGAAGAAAATATCAACCTCGATATATTTATCTATCATCTCTTCCTATGCGAGGAGAAAAATCTCTCACAAGATTAATAATAACAAGATGCAGCTGAATTCTATGGATATAGTTATACAATGTACTGTATAATGATGAAAATCAAAATCTCAATAAACTCGCTAAAGGGAGACAGTAATATCTGTCCGAATTTCTTCATAATACATCCGAAAAATCAGTCTCACTCGGAACCTGCGGCACAAAGTTGAGGGTAACTCAGGAATGATTTTGACTTATGATAGACGGAATAGATACCCCTGGATGCATCGTACCCGGACCGTGAAAAATCGACGGCGTCTGTGGAAGTATCAACGACGTCGGTGTACCCGCGGGTCTTAGCCTCTCCGTGAGAGCGAGCATCACCTGACAATGAAGATGTTGAATGGTCGCGAGGAGGTTGAGGTTGGTATCAATCAGCCCAGCGGCCGGCGAGAACCTCTCCCTCTCGAGGGCCTCGGTATCGACGGTATTCACGATCTGGACATCGACGACCGGTACCTCGGCCGCTTTCGAGGCCTTCGTCTTCTCGGCGAGCACCCTCTGCTGGTGCTTCAAGTACGTAGTGGTAATGGGCAGACTGTAGTCGATGGGGGTGTCCTTCGGGTCGATACTCGGACTCCAAGGTCGAGCCAAGGGCGTCGAGGGCTGGGGGGAAGGGGTCCGTCCTTCCGGAAGCATTCTCCGCCTCTTGGAGGACGCGGAACTCCTGGAACTCGCTCTATCGGACTCCGGGGTCCGACGAGACTCGGTCGGACCGTCGCTCGCGGTGCTCGGGAAACTCGCGACCGGTGGCGGGTCTTTTTTCAATAGGTTTGTTATGCTCAGCGGATTGTACTTCTCCTCCTTATCCTTGCCCAGGGTGGCAGCGGCGCTCGGCGATTCCTGCTCCGTCTTTTCCACGCTGGCCTTTTGGTGCTTCGGATGCCTGTAATTGAATAAACTTTTCCCTTCCGGGGCGTGGCTCGCTTCCCTCGGTCTTTGGCTGGTCTGGACCGGAGACGCTGATAGGGCGGTAGCGGGCGTCGGACTCGGTGGCGTCGCGGACGTCGCCAAGGGCGTCTGCGACTGGGCGGAGAGATTCGTCGGGCTAGGGGTCCTAGGGCGTCTTTGGCACTCGGTACAACCGAGAAGGAATCTGGTAACAGCTTCCCGAGGGAGAAACGCGTAGGTCTCGGTTATCTGCAACAACAAAAACCAATACCAACTCCATGAGCAAAGGATCCTTCGTCGCGTTCCTAAAAAATCTTTTACACGCGACACGGTGCTAAAAATCACTTTGACGTCTTTGTTGCCGCAGGTGTTTCGCCCTAGGCTACCAGTTTATTACCGGTTCACGTATGAGAACGTTCGGCCGGGTGCTGCAGCCGCGTAACTTAATCAGAGCTTGCTGAAAGGGGGAGATTCGGTTCTCTGAAGATTCTTAATGTATCGTCGTGAGTAAAACTTTAGTCAGGTATAGGTATATAACGTTACGTCGTACGGTGTGATATGATAATAGATTCAGTTAATACCTGTCTGCTAAACAGAGACCGGTCTGTACAAACGAGATAGCATTTAGCAAACTGTACACAGAGCGTATGCGACTGTGAGAGACTGTATAGCTGAATAATCCGGAGCTGTGTATCAAAAATCTGTGTAACCGGTTCCTTTGCTCGTTTCTAGGCCTATGAGAACAGCGAGGTGCTTTTCAAATGGTGAAAATGTAATCTGCCTGAAATCGCAGCTGAATCGTATCACGCTCGAGGAGTGAGACACTCGACTGAGTCGCGATATAGATAAGGAAGTAAGTTCAACGTCCAAGTTCATCTGTGTTTGAGAGATTGAGAATTGAGAATCGAGTTTACGTATACGATGAGGAATATGGAGTCCCGTGAACAGGAGGGGGAGAACCTAGAGGCAAAATAGTTTCACAGGTTCGTTCAAGTGTGCGAGTATAAGCGAGCAATGCAACAAGTGTCCTTAGGTTTTGAATCACAAGCAGATCGCGACGAGCGGGTAAGAGAGAAAGAGCGTATCCGAAATAGTACGAGGATAAAGCGAGACGGCAAAGGCACACATTAGAGAGCGTAAAAGAGACCGAGGAAAACCGACGAGTGGTAGAGAGAGAGGAGAGAAGGATGGGAAGACGAAGACGAGGACGTCGCGGTCGCGCTCGCGGTCCCGGGAGTGAGGGAGATGAAAATGTTTGCGTGAATCTATAACTGCGATATAACTTCCGTAAAACGAGAAATACAACATCGTGTCGCCCGCTATCGGCTCTTCGACGACTGTTCGATGCATGAATGGCTTCATATAAACACACATCGTCGATACTTTGGTTTTGGTTTGGCGCGGTGATGGTAGTGGTAGTGGTAGTGGTAGTCCTAATGGAAGTGGTACATGGACACATGTTAATGTCTGCGCAAAGTTTACGGTTGAATTTCAATGAGAATTTAGGTGTTTTAATACCGAACTTGACTGGCAGGTTGAGGATGAAGTGAACAGTGCCTGTTCGATGCACGTAACAGGTTCACGTAATGATCGATGTATGCATTATCGCAGAGTTAAAAACGTGAAACTCACCGTGCGATAGGTCCGCTTTTGGCCAGCGTGTTTGCCGGGACGACCCTCCAGGTCGACGTGAACGGCATGAATTATGTCGAAAAAATTCTCGACGATTGCGACCTTCTTGTAAACTCGTCCAGGGGGTATCGTACCTTCGGCGCCGTTCAAGGCCTGCGAACATGCAAAATTCATAAATTTTTACTCACACGGTCGTTTCAAAGGGAACGAGACTTCATCTTTTTTTGTTTATCTCGTCTTTTATACGACCCAAAGAACAAGCAAAGTCGTCGAGAGTTGAGACAGTTTAAAAAAATCGTTTCAAACGGAACAAGAAAGTCCTAAAAAAAACCTCAAACCGAACCTGATATTCCCGGTTCATTTGAAAAGGTTCGATATCAGAGCCTACAATGGTCAATAATACCGCAACAACGGAGTTCCGCATCGTAGCGACATCGCGCGGCAGCTTCGTGCACCGTCGTATCAACCGAGAGCTTTTTCTCTCCACTAACGCCACGGGCGTAAAGCTCCGGTACCAAACTAAGGGTTGAATTCTCGCTGCCTTACCGACCGGAAATATTCGGTACCGTCAGCCACTGGCAGACACCCGGTGACCCGTCGAGAATCTATATCCTCGGTACTCGAACCTTGTAGGGTAACGTCAGCAACGTAGGGATCTTCCTGAACGCCCACAATTAAGCGCAGCGCAGGAAGAAAAGTAAGGGGTAGTTCTCGCAGCCTTCGTCTCCCGTTTTTCGTTCGTCGCCGCTTTATATATTCAAAATTTCGAAAGATTGCGACGATATGAGACTGCAGAACGATGTTTGACGATGGCAAAAGTCACGTTCACCACGCGTTGGAGATAACAATGACAAATTCAAGCAGATATAAATGTTTCGTTTGCCCGGTTCCACCGTGCGAAATGAGACGTAAATTTAATGCTCCGTCGACACGTTGCATAATAGCGCGTAGACGACGGTCGTTTGTCTGTACGGGCTATTGGGTATATTTGCCTCGTGGCTGTATCTCCGGGTACGGTATGGCACATGGGTATGTAAAATGTATGTAGATATAGGCGAGTATCAGAGAGCAGACTTTAACGAACGCGAAATAGGTATATGTACCGTACCGCCTATCTGAAACATACAAGGCAGGTATGTGGTACCTACGTACGCGTGAGCAACACCGGAGTACAGAGTTTTGGTATAGAAACAGACCGGCGCCGCTACCGGGCACGAAATCAGAGGTAAATTGTTGGAAACAACTTCGCAACTCCTCCAAGTTTACTGCGCAGACTCGTATATATTGTATTTCAGTAAAACACCTGTTGAAGGGTGGAAGTTAAACTCGTGGAGTTCGCGGTTCGGTTAAGGGGGTTGCGGTCGGACCGTCCGGGCCGACAAAGCAGCCGTCTGGAGTGGAGAGATCGCGGTCACCGCCTAACGGGGTTGGAGGGCGCCCGCGTTACGCAATGACCGAAGGCTGCTTTACGGCGCCGCTGAGCCCACGGCGCAATCTACGTACGTCTGTACGTTGAATAACTGCAGTTTCACGCCAGGGAAAGGGTGATCGATTCGTCCTCGAGGCCCCGGGTCTCGGCTCTTGCCAGAATTAGGTATGTAGGTGAGGTGAGGTGAGGCGAGGCTAGACCCGCTTGCCGACTACACGGCCACGCTACAAAACCACGATTATCCACGCTCGAACGCGTGGGCGTGTGTTTTGTATCCTGTCGATGTCGTCTCCTCGCCATATCGTCACGCGACGCGTATCGGGGTGTAACGAGCGTGCGGTCGCGTCCGGGTCACGTGGGAACCAAGTGGTGGGAGACCCGGACGAGCCGCGTTATTTGGATGCGAGGCGAGGCGAGACGAGGCGAGGCGAGACGAGACAAGGCGCGGGCCGTTGCGTCACGCTTTGAAAACATTCCTTTTCAATTCGCCAAAGTCTCGTCTCGCATGCGATACGTGACGGTAATTATTCACCGACACCCGTTACATCGAAGGCTCGGTTCTCGCGACCTCTCGTCGGCAAACGGGCCGTCAAAGCCGCGAACCGCTGTGGGAAGTGAAACGGGGGCGTCGCGGTGGGGAATAACGTGGATGGGGGAACGGTCGAGGTGTCCCCGAACGTTTCGGCCTCGTACCGGGTGCCGCGAAGTACCGAATGCGTAAATTCTTTTTCCTACATGCATTCGTTATCTGTAATGGACGGCGGAAAAAACCGCGGAGTCGGTGCCTATTAACGATCGCAGCGGCAAACATCTCCGGTTTAAACAAACTAAAAGTGAGTGTAGAGTCGTGACGGTACGGTTGAGGGCAGCCAGACGCAGCTGTCCGCGAAGAGCTCTACCAAGAATTTCTCGTCTCTCTCAGTTTCCGTGCGTAAAGTTTCGTTACGTCGTCGACTAAAGTTTCCTCGTCTAAACAACCAGACACGCATCACACATCCTGCCGTCTGCGACGTAGAAAACATCTCAGCCCGATGAGATACCTACTCGGAACGCTGACACCGCTGTTACGGCAGCCCTCCTCCGCTTATCGATTCGTCGTCAGGCATGAAGATCCTGACGAAACAAGATACCGATACCGCTCATCGGTACCCGCAGGCCCCGGGGCGTAGCGGCTATTCTCGCGCATTCTTTAATTTCGACAGCCTCGGCAACACCGGTCACTCCTCCTGCACCGAGTTTATTCTCACGTTGTGCGGGTGTAAGTTTAACTCTCGTTTGCCGCGAGACGCAAACGGACCCAGTCCCCAGACAGGCCACCCAGTAGCCATTTAGATAAACGACCGGCCTCCGTTGAGTGCTGCGGGATACCAGCTTGGGATTCGAGACCGCGGAGAAACGAGGAACGAGGAACGAGGAACTGTGAGGTCGACGGGAATCGGGCGGTGGAAAGAGGAGAACCGGGCACGAACGAGAGAGTGCGATATAGCGAGCGTGTTTGGTCTTTAGCGACGAAACAAAGAGGCTTACGACTTGGGAGCGGATCATCCCCCCCTCCCCCAAAAATCGATTTCTGACTTGACTCTAGCATATTGGTTCAGGCTCGCACCTATTCATAGTTCTTCGCGACAGCTGATTGCGAGTAAAAGTCAACTGGAAAGTTAGCTTTTCATTGGGACTGTTTTTGTTTTTGTTTTTGTTTCCAGCTGTCTGAAAGATTGTAGAATTAGAATTCAAAATTCAAATTTGTTTTCGGAAAGGTCGTGGCTACGGGTCGAGCATGGCGATGGTTAGGTAGTACCTATCTGGTCATCTCAGCGTCGTCCGCGGTTCGGTTATAGGTCTACAATCTACATGCCAAGGATATCCTCGAGGCCGAGCCACAACCGAGTCCTGAGTGATGCGCCGCGGAGAAACGCGAGGTCCGACGTCCGGGCCGAAACTGAATAAATTATTAGAACCTCGCGTCTCGACGCTCGGCGCTCCGTGTCCCCCACGTTCCGTCTCCGTCTCCGTCTCCGTCTCCTTCCCCGGAGCCGAACTGCCGCAGAAAGATTCATATCTGACTCGGCTAGAGTCCTGTACGGGCGGCGAGGGCCTCGCCGTGTGCCCGTACGGGACCCTGGTAGCCTGCGGCGTCGTAGCGAGTCGGGTAAGCCGGGACGGGACGGTGAATCTCGCCGACAATACTTGTCCCGTCGTCATTACGCCTTTGACAAGACTTCGGCATCCGTCTCGTAGGCGGCGGCCCCGAACGCCTACGGTAGTAAGGCAGACGAAGACGAAGACGCCGGATTATAACCGACGGAGAGCGAGAGAGACGGGGTGTTGAATCTCGAGAGATTCCACGCATGGCGCGGTCCGCGGAGTAGCAGGACGAGGGGAGGAGGACACCGAGCCGCTGCCAAGCCTCGTTGGTTGCACGGAAGGCAGCTGGCAGTCGACTCGCCGCGGGTTTCGACTCGGAACAGATATATAGGCTGCGTATAGCGCCGCGAAAGAGCGAAAGAGCAAAAGAGAAAAAAAGGAAGAAAGACACGGAGTCCCGTCGAGACGGGCATTCGACTATCGTGCAAATGCAACGTCGGATTGTCGAAGGCGATTCGGCTAGAAGAAAATCAGGGACACGTTCGCTAGTCGGTATCCGTGCCGTACCGCGCGTATCTGTATCTTTCGTTGACACTGGTCGTCCCGCAGTCAAGGTTCTATATCTGGTGGTTGGGGGCCGAGCCCCTCGATCGGAAGGCGAGCCCCGATCCATTAGCGCGAGTATTCAGCCGCGTTTGCCGCACGCCCGTATGGGATACGGGCGACGTTATACGGGCACAATACCATAATACGTGATTCCCGGGGTCCCGTTCAGCTCGCGGACTGCATAGGCGAGTAGTAAATATGGTTAGTAGGTGGAGAGCCGGTCGGCGGAGCGGAGGGTTCTCCCATTGATCCCGTGGGTCGCCGAGGGCCTCCGGCACAATGGAATGCCGCCCGTTGTTCGTCTTGCTCAGGGAGCAGCCGCTGCACGTGGGGCTCGGTCCCGAACGAGGATTTCCCCGCGCTCATCGCGCATCGATCGAAAGAGAAGAGCCGGAAAAGAGGCGTGAACGGTCGTATAAGTCCGCAATTTCGGGACTCTCTGGGTGGCCTCGCGTGTCGAGTGGCGATCAAAAAGCGCCGCCGAAACATGCGCATGCGAATCCCTTCCGTTTTCGCTTGTTTTTCTTATTTATTTTCAAACTCGTTACCGTTATCGTCGTGTGTCTCTTACGTCCGTGCACCACCCGGGATTGTTATTACAAGCTGTATACAGCGTCGGCGGTAGCCTCGTGATTCCTACGGTCGGGTGGGTATAGCGCATGCCTTTTAGATCTAAAAACGGAGGCGGGTACCTAAAACTTTCAGAGGTAATTGAAGGGTCGCGAGAGGCTCCCGCGGCGGCCGCTCCAGAGAACCGCCGCACCGGTGAGAAGACCGAAGGAGCCTGAAATATAGCCACCGCTACGGTGTGTGTGTGCGTGTGTACATATATATATATACGCCGAGAGCGAGACGGGCGCGAGAAAAGGAAAGGAAAGCAAAGCCAAAGCCGAGGCAAGGCGAGAGCCCCGTTCACCGCAAATCCACAAGTGAAACGGAGGCGGACTCACAACCGGGTTAGACGGGTGAGAGAGAGACGGGGATAGCGCGACGTAATGGGCCGTAGGTGCGAGGTTTGCGTGTAATTGGATTCATCCCCCTCGCTACACGCTGCTGTCTCGCTCTCTTTTACACCCTCGAGGTTCTCCCTCTCTCGCGGCAAGCGTTTCTCTTTCTCTATTCGAAATTAACCCCGCAGAAGCGTAGATGCGCCGTACCAACCCGCACCGAGTTTCGCAATCGCGGTAATAACAGCAGGGTATCTTATTCGGTCGTTTCTCCGTTTTCGACACTCGCGATCAGCCGCGGCACGGCGTCAACAGGAAATTATCAATCAACTACGGGTTTCCCGCTTTCTAGAACTTCCCGCTATAAGGGTGACCAACTTTTTCCGACCGTCGGAGCGCGGGACAATGACAGGAAAACGTTCCGAGACTCGCAGGTCTGCGGCGGGTTCGGTGAAAGGTTCGTCCGTTCGATTCAGTTTTAAATTTCAAGAAACAAAACCGCGCCGAAAGAACTAATGGAATACGAACTCGAGACTCGAAAGTTTTATTCATATCCGCTATCGAACCGAGTGTGTGGGCAATCGGTAACCGCGTATCGGTTATCCGAAATACGCGGCGCGTCCAATCAACAATGGAAAATTGATTCTAGCATCGGTCGAACCACAATCGTTTAATAAAAAGGAAAAGAAGAACAAAAATGCGGAATAAACAGAGAGAAAGAGTAACGAAAACATAACAAATGCACTCGACCGTTCTCACTTTCCAAAATACGATAACATACACGATTCGCCGATCGACTCGCTGCGTCGGGCCTTCGAGATGGAAAAAGACGGAGAGATACCAGGGGTCTGCGGTAATTCGACTCATCGATAGCCGCGGCGGTGGGCCGTACAGGCTGGTCGCTGGTGCAGCTGTGTCGAGCCCATAGGAGTATGTCATTACCGCGTATACGTACCACGAAGCCCGGTTACCGCTCGTGTTGGCGCGTACGTGCGTGGCTCATTAGACAAGCATTCGCGAGAAGTACGTACCGCGCGGTAGCCGGCAGGCCATACCAGACGCGGAGTACCGGGCCTGGCGTCGCAGGCCGGCTGCGGCTGCGGCTTTGGCTGAGGCTCGCTAAACGACCGGAGCCAGAAACTCTCGCGCGATCACCGCCCCAGTAACGGGCGACCCCGGATGCGAAGCAGCTGGCTACGGCCGACGGCGGGCGGAGGCAACGCGCACCGGGCAACGGGCACCTGTGTTTTTCACGTCCGAACAGAGCACGTGTCTCTCGACTCGACGGATCGCTCGGGGGCGTAGGACGATCGCTCGAGGGGATTAACCGGGACAATTAATTTTCAGTCTCAGAAACGCGACGCAACTGCATGTTTCTACAGCTATTATAACTATACCTGTATGCAAAAGCGAACGGCAGACATGAAAGATGTGATTTTTCCTTTCTACATCATCTTGAGATCTGCCCGCACGGAAAAGTATAGAAGCTAGCAGCCATATAGTTAGCAGCCAAACTTGCTGAGTTCGGTGAAAATGAGACAATGAGACCCAAGTGTTGAAATTTTGACATATATGCAGAATGAATACTTTCACAAAAATATAGACACGAATCTCTGCTACGTCATTATATATTTAGAAGAAGCTTGAAATGTTTGGCCGCTAACTATGGCTGCTAGCTTCAGCTTCGTCAAATTATATGTTATTTGAGTAATAACTATTCCTCAAATAACATATTAAATTTTATATATGAATGTTTGTACATATCTTATACATAAATACACTTCCTGATATATAAATCATACATATTTCTGATATATATATTTCCATCCGGTTGTTTTAGCGAAATTATTCGTTTCTTTTGTAAATTTTTTTGCCATCGCGTTTTAGTTGAGTCACCCGAAACTTGACATCGCTCCGAAGGTATAATTTACTCGATTCGAAAGAGCATTTACCACGAATCGGTAAATTGCCTCGCGCACCTGGGCCACCGGGAAGTAGTCCAATGAAAAAGACCCGGTACCGATGTTACCTATATACGCGTCAGATAGAGATCATCGGAGCGTGTGTTATCGGACTCATCTCTGCCACCCTCTGACAACTTATGGAGCTCGAGCGGGACCCGGGAGCAGCGTGGGTACGGAGAGAACGAAGGGAGACGGGGATAGTCGACGAGAGCTAGGAGGGAGACGGTCTATTTTTGTCGGTCGGCGGTGGCGACCGGAGGACAAAAAGCTCCGCTTTTCTTCTCGCTCTTTCGCTCTCTCGCTCTATCGCCACCGCTTCGCGGCTCTTTTTATACTCTCGCCCGGTATACCTACGCCGGAGGCCGGAGGGCGACAGGCTCGCCAGGCCGTGGCCACGAGGGCCGGGAGGGTCTCTCCCTCGGCGGCAAGATACTAATTGCCCCCGGGGCCGTCGAACACGGCGCACGCACGGCTTCGAAAACTTTGCCCGTGGGTCCCGGTCGGCTATGATCCCGAGAGAAGAGCGGAGATACCGTGACACGCGGATGTTTCCATACCCTCAAAGTTATACGAATACCTGGTTGTAGAAATTAGACAAGCCTGCATCGAGTCGGTTGAATATAACGAGAAAAAAAAATCACCCGACCAATTCTCATCTCCGGCGGCTGCGGGGTTTATTTCCCTCGTTTAACCCCACGCCGCAATTTTCCCGACTACAAGATCGACCGAAGTTTAGTTATGACCAGTTAAGTAGATTTTTAATTAATTCACGCCGTGGTGAAATTGCGAGAGTCGACGAAAAAAAATGATGAAATTCACTAAGTAAGACATCCGCGGTGAGTTGATTGGATATTCCTCAATGTTTAAGATCTTTTCTGTTGGCAGAAAGTGAGAATTTTTTTTCTTTTTTTTTTTTTGCAAGACAGGAAACCGCCGTATCTTGCATCGCCAGATTCTGTATCAATCTTAGAGCGAGGCGAGATGCGAATTAAACTGCGGAAAAAAATGTAAAAAGAAACGACTATATACAAGACGCGAGGCAAAAAGATTAAGAGATTCCGGTACACCGCGACGGGGAAGCCCCCCGCTTTCGCCGAAACTCCCGGCTAAAGATCGAAGTCTTTATTTGACCAAAAAGGCGACGATTATATTCCACCTCGGTTGGGACCTACTTTCTCCGTCGAGTGTAACTGCGAGGTGATACATTTCGCGCCCGACTGTATTATAACAGCCCGATTGCGTCGATAACGGGGGCCAAGGTCGGTGAGACCGCTTAGTAAAAATTAATCGGATATCACGTTTAACGTCTTAATTTTTTAAGATCGGACCCCCTACGGTGTCAGAAACCGTGAAACTACGATAACGGGCGGCTTATCATATTCACAGCGATATCAGAAACTCGACTAATGCGTGAATTTCAACCTCTCCTCGTTCTCTGTCCGGTGCGTGACTCAGCCACGGGTTGAAAACTCGTGTATCACAATCCCGGCCCTATTTTTTTTTCTTTTTTTCACCGCTAGCCTCACCCCGGGCGAAACCAACACCAGCGAAGCCCGTGTACTTTCATTATCGGGGCGGCCTGGGCGATAATCATCGAAGGCGTGGGGCGGGAGAGAAGGAGCGAGCGGCGGGTTCCCTTCTCCGCGGATATTGGGGTTAGCGATGGTTAGCAATGGTTAGCGACGAAACCTTGAGAGTTGGGGGATTCCGTGCATCGGTCCAACCCGTTTTCCGCCTCTGAATTACAAGTGGAGAAAGATTCGCGGTGGACCGTTTCGTTTCGGTATCGGATAAAGCAGAAAGCACCGTGTCCGTGTCCGTGTCCGTGTCCGTGTCCACGCTCGAGCGAATTCCTCGTCCCAGATTTCCGCAATTAATTCGTAATTACTTAGCCTCCCATCGAGTCTGGTTGACGAGTTGCAGTTGTAATTAGATTTTTCTTAATTATTCACAATTACGTTAGAGATAGAAGCCGGGTCTGGGCGTCTGTCTGCCTGTCAGTCACCCGGTCGGGGTCCGTTCCTCCGTTAAACTTAAATTACGGGATAAAACTAAACCGCTGTCGATTAGCATCCGACCAACTAAAGAATAGTTGCACGAATAAGGTAGAATAAGGAAGACTCTTTATCCCCCGGCAACGTCAGAAGCGAGAGAATTGATAGGGTCGGTTACTCACGGACTAACGGACAACCGGAAATGGTCAACGAAGTAGAAGAGCGTCGAAGCGGAAAAAAAGGGACGGGTGTATACGGATTATCGGCTAAACTTGACTCCGCATAGAAACGAAAGATTCGAAAATTCCGCTATTGGTGTCTGAAGCAAAACCGAGAACGAATTTTTCGTTAATTTCGTAAAATATCCGAGTCTCTCGTCCCACGCTCCGAGTTCCGAATCGAAAGGCCAGCTGATTGCTCGCGGGTGAATCGAGTTGGACCGAAGCAGCAGCAGCAGCAGCAGCAGCAGCAGCAGCAGCAGCAGCAGCAGCAGCAGTACAGCAGCAGCGATGCGACGGTCGTATAGGCGTCGACGGCCTGTACGGGACCTTTAGCGGCGCGGTCTGCGGCGAGTTGCAGTCGGCGGACGATCAATGACAACCTACGTCGTTCTCTCTCGATCCCTCGGTTTCACAGTTGGCTCATGTCTCTCTCGTCTCTCGCGTACGGCCCGGAGAACTCCCTCTCAATCAAGATAGACGCGCGAGAGGCTTAGCACCGAGAAGCGAACACGAGCGCGGTAGAATTTCTGTTTAACGAGAGCGAGCGGGACGGGGCTACGCGGCATGTGGAACGAGAGAGAGAGAGAGAGAGAGAGAGACAGACAGATAGATAGATAGAGCAGGAGCGAGAGCGAGGGAGACGGACGCCGGCACAGGCTGTCTGTGCCTCTGCTTCGGCAAGTGACTAATGACTAGCCCCAGACCCACACTTGTGCCGGGTTCTACCACCCAATGAGAGAAACGAAGAGGCGGATATGCCGCTGACCCTTTTTACCCGAGGCCGAGATATCAGGGTCGTCGTTATCTCGCGCAGCCCTTGCGCGACGCGGTCGAGCGTGAAAAATGACCCGCGTCCCGGAAATATTTTCACGGTTGAACCGAATAAACTGAGGATATCGGCACTCACCTTGTTGTGGGGCGGCTGGGTCGGTACGTAGAGCGGCGGGTCGAGGCCGGGGCTGGTAACCGCGTGTCGCCCGACGATCCTGTCCGCAGGTTTAGCGTCGTACCCCTCGGGCTGGCCGATGTGGAACCCCTTGCTCTTGACCCAGAAACGAAACTTGCTGTTTTCGGCGGAGTTCGCTTCCTCGCCTCTCAGGGTGCGGAGGATCCTAGCGTACTTCTTTATCGTTATCGTCTTGGTCTTGGCGAGATCACCGTAGGTCTTTATGACCCAGGGTTGATAAGCGTTGAACATCGTATCGTTCTGGAACTTTTTCGTCACGTTCCTGAACACGTTTCCGTTCTTGCTCTCGCCCTTCGGACTGACAAAGTTCGAGTTGACGCCCGAACTCGCGGAGCTCGTCATGTTCGAAATGTCCAGATACGAAACGGACGAATTTTTATTTAGATTAGTCGCGTTACCGACGAACGTAGCGACCGACGGTGTCACCGAAGGCGTCATGTACGGGATCGCGGACACGTTCATCGTCGCCTGTCCCGTGGAAAAGGTCGTCCTGCCGATCGGCCAATTGGACGGCGTCGATTGACCCGAGCTCTTGTTGCCGGAATCGGGCGCCTTGACGCTCGCGCAATTCCGCGAAGAATTTCCCCGTCCCTTCGCAACCGAGTTATCCGAACTTCCGGAATTGGTGTTCCTCGAGGAATTTGTCCCCGCAGACCGCGACTTCTTGGTCGGTGGTTCGCCCTGGGCGACGGTTAACGAGTTCAGGTTACCGTGGGACGGGCTGTTGTTGTTCTCCGACCTAGACCGCTTGTTCGTTGTCGATGGTGATATTCCCCCGTTTGCCGAACACCCGGTGTTGGCCGGTACCCGGCGACGAAGACCCATCATCGCTGAGGCCATGTCGTTGAAATTTCACAGTGAAAGAAACGATCCGCGGTCACCGTCTGAAACAATATTGAAAATTCATCGATTATCTCCACGCTGATTTCGATCTTATTTTCGGTCACGGTGAAACTCGCAACTGCGAAATAGATTTCGGTCCGCTGGTCAACCGTGACGACCGCGAGACCCTGGCACACACGCAAATTTTATATACAACTTCCAGACGTTTGCTAGATAAGCCAGAGAAACCGATAACGGTTTCGCGGTTTCCATACCACAATCTATATCTATATACGCGATCGAGAATAACAAATTACGTCGACTAGCTTCTCATAGCGGAAAAAACGACCAACTATAAAGGTGGATACCCCCCCTCGATACTTGTGCAAAGTTGGGGGCGAAAGATCGCCAGGCGGGTCACAAATTGGGATCCTTTGCCGGGTTTGGGTGTGTGGGGGGTAGGGTGCGCGCGGCCGGCGACCCGAAGTCACGCGTCATTTGACCCCCCACGTTGACGACCGCCTGCAGGAACGAGAACGGGACGGCGAGATAGAGCAGGAGGCGGAGACGGTCTCAGCGGTGCCAAAGAAGTAATGAAATATAACGACATAAAAATGAACCCCCCCGCTCCTCAACCCTTCGGCGTGTGTTTTTGGGTCGTTCGTCACCGCGGTGGTGTGGTAGCGCATGATAAAGGTTCTCCCCCGGGTCTGTGTTTGTCGGGGATCGACTCGTCCCGTCGTTTTTAACGACGTAGGTGTGTCAGCGAGCGATGAAAGAGGACAGGTACCAGAGTTTCTACGTCTCCATACACCGGGGGGATTTCCTGGGATCGCTGAAACCGACTGGATTATAACTACGCGCATGGCCCGGCGTAGCCGAAATTTATCCAATTAGGCATACGGAACCGAGGCACGGCCGTCAAAAGAAACACCGTGAGGTACGAGCGCGGCCTTTTCCGATGGCTGTATAGTCACGTAATACCGTCACGGGCGAAGACTGCCCGCGGTCAACCCACCTACTGTTTATAGTCTGCTGCGGTGCAGCGGCTCGACTCGACACGACTATATCCGCCTACGCACGGGGGCCACACATCGTACCGGCTACTGTCACGCCAGGCGCTTCCTGCCGGTATAATTTCTGAGGGGCGCGTGTCCCGTGCTCGCAATACCGAACAACTATATGTACCGTGTATTCGGCGTAGGCGATAAAGGGGCGTCGCGTCGCGAGGAATCGTGGGTTTAAACGGTGTCCCCGCGTCACTAAATCCCCGACGCCCGTGGACGACAATCAGAAATATCGCGATATCGGGTGAAGATAAAGCCCGCAGTCCCAAGGGACGCGGGGCAGTATACGCAGCGATAAGGCTGCACCGACTAATTCACCCGCGGCTCGAGTTTCAACCGAATATAGAGAGCTCGTTAGCGCACCGCGTTCCATAAGACGCCGGAGATAAACACGAGACGACGATTATCCGGTCTCACACTGCGGCGCGTTTCAATCGGTGACCCACGAAAAGTATAACAACGGGGGGGGGGACCCGAGACCGTATGAAAACAGCAAAAGTATTGATCACCGGTGTACAGCGGTGAAACCACGCAGACCTCCTGACCAGTGTTTCTACAATTTCAACGAGGTTTTATTAATTCGAGCGATTTCACGGCTCCCGCAATTACCTCGCGTAACTCGTGTGGCTCGCGACGGAACGAGGCTCTTTGTTTTCCGCCGCTTTTCGACCACCTCCGAGTCGCTCGTTGCTAAGAACGAATTTCTAACAAAGACGGGGACTCGGTAGCCGGTCTCGCACGCTTCGAGGAATCCAGGCGGTATTCGTCGCCGGCGGAGAGCTGAATTCCCGAACGGGCGGGTGTGGCGGAAACCACGAGCTGGAACGACCGTTGGTGATTCTTGATCGAACCTGGTGCCAGAACCGTTTCCCGGTTTCGCTGATCCACCTCGACTATTTTTAACGATCGACGATTTCGTCTATTCTCACAATTTTATCGAAACCGTCATTCGTTCCCTTCGGTAAGTTAATCCTACGAATGAGATAGTCTGAACGAAATGATACATAGACTAACGTAGAAAGGAGAAGTAATCAAACTGAATTACCAAGTGCGTAGCTCTTTGAAGAATCTCGTTCTTAATCCATGAAAACTTTGTTAGTTTCGTCACTACGTAAATCACCTTTTGAATCACTGAACGTCTCTTCGATTCCGATTGGAATGATAAAAAAAAATGAAATAACTGTCTTTGAATGCGAAAAAACAAGAAAAGGTCCCGGAAGAGGTAAAAGTCACCTGGGGCAAGCGCAACGGAACGACTTACGACGCGTCGCAACGGACCCGCGTGAGCCGTCTGATCAGGTGACAGCGCCGGTGAACACGTTTCAAGAGTCGAGCGACAGAGACGAAGCAACGTCCCGTGGCTGCGGGCGAGAGAGCGAATGCGACGTGTGCGAGCGCGAGCGGGACAGACCGCAGTCGAGAGAGACCCACGCGGGCGTCGATCGCTTCTGAGTGCAAACTGTTCGGCGCGCGGTGGGACACTGGCTGGCGCATGGATAGCGGCGGCGGCGGCGGCAGAGGCGGCAGAGGCGAGCGAGGGCGGACTCTAGCTGTGCCGCTACGCCAGCGAGCTACGTATATACGGGTCGAGTCGGGCCGAGTCGGGCCGGGAGGCGACGGGACCCCATCCGCGCGCTGAACCGCGCCAGCGTTACTACACCGACAGCTTCTCGCTCGCTCCGGTTCCCCCGGTCGAGCTATATCTCTGTCCGTAACGCTGCTCGGTTGCACCCGCTACGACGCGACGGTGGCGATGACTCGAATTGCGCCTGGGTATCGGGCGATAAACAAAAGATCGAGGAAATTCCGTTTACCGGATATCCAGTAGATTTTCGGAAAACTAACCGCATACACTCGGTGTAAGAACGACTGGTGCACCCGCGGGTGCGACGCAGACTGGGTTAGGCGCGGTGGGGGGGCCGGTGCCCCGTAACGTCGGGCACGAGGCCTGCACGGTACGGGGAGACCCCTGTTATACCCGAGGCTCCCCGCTGGCGCGGCCAGGGGGCCCGGAATTATTAAAATCCAGGGGACGGGACGTTGCCTATATACCGCGCGTGGTGGTGCACGGGACTATGTGCACAGGAAACCGGTACTTTATACGTATACAGGGCTCGCACACGCGGAGACGAGAGCGCGTAGCGTACCCCCCACAATCGACCCCATCAATTCTGACGGTGTTTGTCTCTGTACGTCTCGCGCATACCAGGCTGAGGCCCGCGCTTGTGGGTGTGTCGAAGCCGTACGTGCGTGCGTTAACAGTGGCTGAACGGAACCCGGGCACGTTACTGGGATCAATTGATGCGGCTCGTGGCTTTGATCGCGCAGAGTCTCTTTGTCGGACGGGGCTATGCCGAGTACGGATTTACCAGTATTGTGTTACCGCTCACGGGATACTTCGCACTAGCCTTGTATTGGCCCCGAGAGCCGGAAACGGCGGACCGCCGCGTCATCGGAACTAATTGATCGAGCTCGGCTATTTATCCGAACCCCGGTGCACGGATTCAGCTCGGTTTCTCCTCTCGCCGAGCCCGATCTCTTATCCCGTCTAGGTATAAACTTTTCTCCAAGTTGACGAAGAGGGGAAACTCGGGACGCGGAACGACGGGGTTTATTAAGGCTAATTCAGAGAGAGAGCCGCGGTCGCCGGTTGGGGAAAGGCCGTTCCAGCTCTCCGAATACGGGAACGGCATCACGTGTCAAGGTGAAGGCGGAATCCGCGCTGTTATTGCCGTGGGACGAAGACCTCTTATTGCCCACCTTGCGCAACACCTTGTGCAAAGACAGCGCACAATGAACACGCGCTGCTGATGGGTCTGACCGAGTACGCTCACAAACGGACTAGAGTTTTGCCACTACCTGCCAGGGGTCCCGGGCCCATTTCGGGTTCCAAGACCGGACGACCCGACGACCCGACGACCCGACACCCTGTTTGGCCACGCTATCCATTGTGTCGCGAACAACTTGGGAGGCGGCAAATGTAGCCATTAGGCCGACCCGGTGTGTCATGCCTGTCGCCCCCGCGCAACTTCCACGTGTATGTGGGGATCTTTGTCTGTGTTAGCAGGTGAATTTGTGTGGGATATAACGGAGCTAAGAAAAACACCAATTCCATTGAAACTTGGAAGAGGCTAATTGAAGACCGAAACCGCAGGGACCGAAGTCCCAGAATCCAAAGTATTGTAAAGTAGGGATGGCCGTTGCACCAAAAATAATCAATTATTAAAAAATCGATTAATCGCTATTAGTAAATATCGAAAATTTACACATCTAGTAGAAATCTGTAAAGCATTGAGAAAAAAAAACACATTTATAGGGAAGTCTGCGTCAGAAGTATGAGAAAAAGTGAAAAATTCTCTTATCTCAATGGTTAAATCGATTATAAGGATGCTTTCGATTGATCGATTATTTTTTGCCATTTCTATTGTAAAGCCGCGCTGTGTTATTCGCAGCCAGTTTATTTCACCCCCGTGATTCGTCGTTTTCTGTTTTATTCCCTTTTTCTGTACTTTTGGGAAGCATGAAGTTCGGAGTGTGACGAAATTCAACAGGTGTAGGTATAGCTCTCAGATTCTTCGATTACCCCTACCACGAAACACTAGACTGACCATAATTCAACGCAATACGACACCCAGTCCTCGTCGCCCTCGAATGAACCGTGTGCCAGTCATGAAATGGGTTCGGGTACCCGGAGGTGAAGATTATGGCGTATTATTCCTCACCAATCTCGGCAATATCGATGTCTCGAAATCCCGGGTCGGTTATAGTTGGAGCCAGTCAGAGCTGGCGCTAGTCCAACACTCCGCAGATTAAAAGCTTCTCGGCTTCGTAGGAAACTGAAACTTCCGGTTCGCGGTCGTGGCGACTCCTGAACAATCTCCGTTCTCCGTTCTCCGTTCTCCGCTCTTCGGTACGAGGCACAGAGCGACTTGCCTGAACGGGAACCGCCACACAACGAAGACGCGACACCGACGTGGGGGGGCCCCTTCGGTGTCCCGGACGTCGACGAACGGGTCTGCCAAAACCTGAAACACTAACAACAACGCTTACCCGCGTTTTCACGCACTTGTACCACGGTACCTTTTTCCCCAGCACACACACCACTCGCTGTTTCTCGCATTTACTGTGGTACATGCGCCGATCAAAACTCATAAATATCTCGAGGATATCCGAGAGGTTTGATAACGACTTGTTAAAATTAGACTAGTTCGGGTTCAAGAAAGAATCCAATGAATCGAAGCACACAGTCGACGATGAGGAATCGGTTCACTCAATCAGTCGATAACAAAATTAGACGCTGTAGAAAATGAATTTGGTGAAATTACACTGCTAATAACGATTCATGCAGATAACGAGTCAAAGTGAAGATAAGAACAGTCTAATTGTAACAAGTCGATGGGATGCTGTGGAGTATTGTAACAATATACGTAAATTTGAACTGTTGTCAATTTTCCGTGACGATATTCCGTCCCTCGCAAGTTGGACAAAGCGCAAAAGTTGATAACGCCTCAGAGTCTTAGGTTGGTGCACACACCGTTGCACATCACGTCACAAGAGTTTACGGGGTAAAACTGAAAAGATGGTAAAGTGAAAAGTTTTCACAGAGGTGTTTTCACAGAGGTGAAAGTTTTGAAAATATGAGTATGCAAATTTCGCTTCGCGTCTCGCGACAGTAAGACGAAAAATTTAACGACGGACAAAACGTAACACCGAATGACCACTGAAGCCAGAAGATTCGGACGAAGTGAAACTGAGAATTTTGATTTCCTCCTTGTTGCACGGCGAGTATTACCCCCTCTCAACGAGATAAATTTTTGATTCGCTTTCGCTGGACCAGTTCTCTACGTGTTTTAATTCTCACGGGCCGGTAGAGATGCTGGTGCCGTGGTACTGGGGTGGTGGACAACGGTCAAGCGTAGCTGTTCCCGCGGGATAGCTGCCCCATAGGGGATGGTGGGCTACATCTTCTAAAAATCGAAAGGGGTTTTAATTCTGGTTTTGATCCGGAGGGATGAGAGCTGCGAAGATGGACAGTGGTCAGCGTTGGCTCGTGAGAAAGGCCTCTCTCTATTTGACCTTCGGTAATCTTCCAGCAGCTAGGCTCGCCGGACCGACCAAACGGGAGCCAGACCTCGTATGTAATACCAGTTTATAAATAATAAACAATTTCGGACAAGTGGGCGTGGAGCAAAAGAGCCTTTATTAACGCCGTAAATTAGTGAATAGCCTCGTCAAGGAAAACTTATGTATCAAGGTGGCAAATAAATGAGCTTGAAATTCTCACTCCGCGTCTTTACAGCGCTAAATACGACTCAAAGATCAGACGCTGCTAGGCTGATGGCGGGATCTCTGAGAATAGAAAAATATAAATAAAGAAGAAAAAGTTCCTGTCGACCACCTGGCCCCCGTTTGAGTATAGCTCGCGTCCTATAGCAAAGTGGCTGCAGTCGCCCTTGGTTCCAGACCCGTGGGAGTATCGATGCCTGGTTTCCTTTCCTCGCCGAATTGAAAATACGAAGCCGCAGGCGCCCTGGGCGCCCGAAGTCACACCTAGGAGTCGAGGCAGCGGCGGCAAACCCTGGTAAAACTTTTGGCACGTCGAACTTTGATCACCCTCTGAGAAAACAAAACGCGACTGGAAAACCCATCCCATCCCCTCGGGTTTGAATTAATCGATAGCACTACCTAAATTCGTCGCTAATAAACCCAGTCGAATGTTTTGCCAGACGGAGATTTTCGAGCGTCGCTAATAGGGGCTAATGCACGAAGCAAACTGCTCACGGCAAAGGGGGCATAATTCAACACAACATTTATACTATCTAGACGTGCGTCACACCTACGCTACACAGACACCGCAATCTAGCGAGTAACTTGATCCGGTTAGTGTATTTGGCAACCGCCCAAAAGAGCCGCGAAAATTCCTGTCATATCTCACCGCCTCAAACGACCGTTGATAAATTAATAACAAGGATATCGATAGCCGATGGAAACATCCTGATAACGATAACCTCAGAGGAGATTTTTTAGATTTAACAGCGTTTATTAGCGGTTCGATTCGCGCCGGTATGGGAAAACCGGGAATAATTGAATACTGCAGAGTAGTGAACGACCCACGTATTCGAAACGTACGTAGTACGTTTTATACACGAGTGTGTGTGTGAGTGTCATAATGGGCAGTCATCCGATACCACTGGCTTATATCGCTTCTACTCGGATGCCCTCGCTCCGGCCGCAATTCCTCTCCCTTACACCCTTGCCCGATATTCTCAAATGCACCCCTCAAACTCCTCGGAGAACACAACGGCTATTGGAATACCCAGTGGATGTCGGGGATACGGCGAAGCGCTACGGAGTCGAGGACACCCCCCTTGACCCCCCGACCCGCCCCAGGAGTCCGCAGCTGTCGCGTACCCAACCCCACACGGGGGCTACCGTACCCACGCATATCACACATGCCTCTAGGATATACCGTGCGCCAGACCTGCATCCGTGCAGGAGGAACCGGGCATATCAATATGTACAGATGGACCTATGCAGGGAGTCGGAGATGCGATACCGGGATTATGGGTTGCGGACCTTGTCCTCCGCGTGCTGTTATTGATGTACCGGCGGGTCAACCGCGCACGTAATTTAAAGATAAATTCTCCGCGTTTTTTTTTTTGAAAGCCACTTATACCCGCGCGGCGGCTAATGTGTTGGTCATACTGTGTTGCGTGACGAGGGACAATCCTACCGGGTATAATTAGCGCGCGCCGTCAATGTCCCACCTCGTAATAATTAGCTCGGTGTAAAATACGAGCGATCTTCCCACAGGCGAGAATGTAGCCGCGATTCTCGTTCGATCGTTACCGATCAACAGATCCTGAAATCAGTTTGATCGAAAAGATGTGTGCAACGTCAAGTGGCAAGACTCGCGAGGTTAAGAGGTGTAATATCGGCCCACAAGCTAGTCGAACGTCCCGAATTACGGAGGTTGGTTCCAAGTTCCTGCGGCTGTTTCGCCCCGGTGGAAAAGAGATACCTATATATCGTTATATCTCAGACAGCCGCCCCCATCAATCCACTTCTAGGGAAGACAGGGCAGAGGGGTGGTTTTCATGCTAGGCAGTGCGCGCCGCGTCGAGTGGAGCGAGGCCGAAGGGCGAGGTTGTAATAGGGACCGCCACGGTGCTATGTAGGTTTATCGAATGCGGACGGGTGCGGGCGCGAGCGGACGGCTAGGTTCAGTCGGGTTCAGTAGAGTTCAGGCGGGTTCAGCCGGCTGAAAAGTCCCAGGACCGTCGAGGCGCCCCTGTTCGCCACCGCAAGGTTTATGATCCCGCCGAGAGCGAGGGAGACGGGCGCCCGTCGCCGGGACGCGCCGAGTGGGAGTAAAAGAGGAAGAGAGAAAGAGAGAGAAAGAAAAATGAGAATGACGGAGAGAAAAGTACCGAGGGGCCGTTCCAACTTCCAACGCCGTCGTCCCGTGCTGAGACGACGCGTCCCATTTTAGCCGGTGGATGAAATCCACGACTGTGGTCTCGCGCCTTAACGCGTTCGCCCAAACTTCTAGCCGCGATTAGTTTAATTTCAACTCATTTTATTCCACCGAGGGAGTGAGAGAGAGTTTCGACTAGGCGGGTACAAAAGGACTATAAACGAGGTCTCTGCCACCCGTAACCTCGAGAGCTCGGCTAATTAGACCCTTAACTCGGTGTGGCAGGTGGATTTCCGCGAACCGAGTTTCGATTCTTTGCCGTATCCATCCATCCATCCACACGGTGTGCCGGTATAACCCGGTGAAAAAGCACCTACTCCTCTATTTTGGTTCTATAATACCCGGTTTTTGGGGAGCGATGAAAATAATGCCGACGCAATTGAGGCCAGGTGCCTGCGCCGTGCGATCCCTGAACAATGAATCAAAATTAAAGTCGCTTTAACGTAAATTTTCTTCGCACCTGGAACGCGAGTGGGAGTATCAGCAGGCACTACCCGCGGAGTCTGAGCAAAGTAATTAGTCATTTTTGCCAATTTTATCTGCACAACCTCACCCTGATAATATATACCTGTAGGTATATACGTGTGGTATAGTTGAAGCTCGCGAGCCCCTCGACACAGGGAGATATATCGAGCCGATAACAATCAGTGACACGCGTCGCGACGCCAACGGTACTTGGAATAGGCCGGTAATTAGGGGAGGAAGGAAAACCGCAGACAACTCGGACGTTGAATCGGTTGGAAAATTCACCCGACCCGAAGGAGTTAGTCTTTGGTTAATTAGCGCCTCTGCAGACTTCCGGGACGATTATCACATACCCACTAAGCCGTTCGGAATTCCTTGTTATATAGACGCAGAGAATGTATATACGGGCCAGTTTTTAACAGCCGAATCACGTACGGTGTACGAAATGGAAGTCGGGAGCTCGTCCGATACCGAAACTCGTCGCGTCCTAATCCGGATCACTACGGTCCTCTCACTCCCATTCTCTGTCGGGGCGCTAAATACCTCCCCCAGGAATCCGATCCCGAGGTTCTGGCACTCGGCGTCGTCGTTCGCGAGTCATTGCGCCCTGTGGGGACGGGGGGAAGAGGATCGAGGACGGGATTTGTGAGACGCCACCGACGAAAGTGCGCGCAATTGAACTTTTCAACCCACACAGGCTGCCGCGGATGTCTCCGTCTCCGTCTCCGTCTCCGTCTCCGTCTCCGGATCTCTTCTTCGCCCACCGATCCTCGCCCCAAACTCCGGTCGCTGGTGTTCGGGGTTGCGCCCCTTTGTCAAACGCGCACCCTTGTTCGCGCTGTCCCACTCTATTTGCCGGCTCGGCTCTCGCCCTCTCGCTCTGACTCTGAAACTTCCCCCCGTCGCTCCATCATCTCCGTTCAAAGCAGTTCTGGGTCGGGTCGAGGGTGGCCGCAGGGAGGCGTGGGACAGGAGTTGGCATATTGGAGGACTTACCACCCGCCACCGGGTTCTCAAACTGTCCGGAATTCCAGGCGTCTGGTGACAAAGGAGAACTTGAGTCGTCGATATACCTACGCGAGCCTACGCCACCGCGTCACCGTCTCGTTCCAGAGAATCGGTGACGTCACGAGAGCTTGAAAATCTCGTCAAGTTTTACCCCCGGGTTGTTCGAGTTGTTGAGGAAGAGCTTGCCGGAAGTTGGGGTGAGAAAGGGGGTCGGGCGCGGGTCGACCGCAAGTGTCAGTCGTGACTAGCGTCGCTGACGGCATTCCAGGCGCGTCGATCGATGTCTGGTGAACGCGAAACGCGTACGCGAAGCCCGCAAAGTGGTTTGCCGGGAGGCGAAGCGGTGTAGGACGGCATAGGCGAGCTTGCGGGCTGCGGGCTGCTTACGAGCTTGTAAAGAGGCGATAACCATAACCCCGTCGGAGTCGGAGTCGGAGTCGGAGAGGGCAGACCGGAGCGAGGGAGACGAGAGACCCGGACCGTTCAGCCAGACAAAGACGGTGGTTATCGATTATAATCATCGCGGACGGGCGCCGCGGCGGATCCGCAGTCATTAGCGATGCCTAGAGTCGCTCGCTCCTCCTTCTCCCTCTACCTCACGATCCTCGATTTTTATTATTCTCTTCATTCCTCCGCCCTTACTTTCTCGAGAGTCTCTTCGCTGCCGCGCGGTCAGATTCGAAAAATTTATCCTCAACGAGCCCGATCGAGGGTTATATCGATCCTCGGATTGGATTTTATTTTTACCCGCGAGTTTCACCAGACCGACGCTCGTTCCGCTTCTCAATCTCTCGTGGGACTTTTTCAACGTCGAGGAAAGAGGCACCTGGGAACAGCTCACCGTCGGGCTACGGTAGCAGCTATAAAAAAACAAAACAAAAAAAAAAAACACCCGACCTACTGCGCCACCTTATCAAATGAGCGCACCTCTCTAGCTGCATCGACGATGAAAGGCCATCCACCTCAACGAAATTTAATATTTTAAAAATACTTTTGTTCTCTGAGACAACTTCGTATTTTATGATCGACGAAACTATAAAAATAGTCAATCAAACTGAAATTATGGCTCCGAATGCTATATTTAGCTAGAAATTTTTCTATTTATCCGTCTTCAAATATCGCCGATGATCATGGCAGGTGTTTTTCGCAAGATGCATCATTAAACGTTACGTAACTTTTTGTGGCTGCGGTTTCTGCTTCGTTTAGTATTTCTCGCTTTATCTCGGCCGCGTACAGCGAAGAGGGAGAATTGAGCCCCCGTACGTCTGGATGCGGGGAATCGATGGAATTTGAAATGAATCTTCGGCGCTCGCTCGCGGTGACGTTCGGCAGGGATAAAAATCACCGAAGACTAATCAGGTGTACCGTGAGCGGAGTGCAAGCCTTTTAACTACTCCCCCGCTCGGCTCGTTCAAAGTTCGAATCAATATCCAGCCGAAGAACTCGGCGCGGAGGAACCGATTAAATTTATTCGCTCTTTCCGGCCTCGGTACACTGAACAGTCAATCCTTAAAAATGTAGTGCAGTAAAGTTCGAAAAGTCGACTTGATAACGAGGAGCGAGATGGAAAACTTTTTCAGGAAACTCTACCTGATTATAACATCCGACGAAAACAATAAATCTTGACAACGAAATTCGAGCCCCTACGTGCGGTTTATACCCGTCAGAAGCCAATCGCAAGAACCACTGCGGACCGGTTTATGCAAAGGCTGGCGAGTAACACGTAACGTGTAATTTCATGTTATTACACGCAATTTTCTCTCCGATGTACTTGAAAAAGTGTCTGCCTAGTAGAAGAAGACGAGATTCGGATAAATCGTGCATGACAGATTGACTCTAGATTCAGATATCTTCGTACGGGACCCCGGTCAATAACTAATAAGGAACCGCTCGGTGGCTCGGCAATCATAATTACACGTCCGAAGCTTGAACGTCCCGTTGAAATGCCTTCTAATTTCATGAAGGGCTCGTGCAGGCTCAACGTTAAACGTGATCGCGCGAGTAGAGAGAGGGGAGATTCCCCCGGCAAGAATCCTCGAGCACCGTTAATCCCGAGGGTAAAAGAGAAAAAAGCGAGAGGGAAAAAGGAGGCGCGGACCACTTGGGGAGCGAAGAAGCAAAATAATAAAAAAAAAAAAGAAGGAAATGCTAGAGCGTGCCTTATGCGGTGCTCGCTTATTAATAAAGTAATGGGATTTCTATACCGAAGCGTGGTGCGTGTACGGGGATAGGGGAAACCCTGAGGATTTTGTTCTCGGTTCGTTTTCGCGGGTGCAGGGTGACGGGAATCTGAACCCCGAGTTAACAGACTCGTGGCTAACGGGACCGGCCAATCCAATTTCCTCGCCGCAAGTTTTGCCTTATATCTGCGCTAGCTCCCACACTTCTTTGCGCGAAAAGAGCACCGTCAAGAACTTTCGGCTAATCGTTCGACTAGGCATCAGACCCCGTCTCCTTCGGTAACGGAATCTTGTTAAGTAGCGGTGGGAGAAAAGTGGCTTTGCGATAACAGCTATAGGCGAAAGTAAGATGTGCGGAAACCGATGGTGTTTGATGTCCGGCGAGGGAGTCTAATTGACGGAACGAGCGACGTCGACGTTGACACCAACGGCGATCGCGACGCCGGCGTCCATCCCGTATAAAACCGAGTCCGCTATAGATCACGGTGGCATATTACGCGTAACGCGATACCGCGGGCGAACCGAGTCGAAACCACTTGTGCGAGCGCGAGAAGGACGAAGCGGAGCGGACCCGGGTACTCGCGAGGCATGTGTGTGAGTTACAGCCCGAATGGGATGGGATCGGCGAAACGGGAGAAAACGAAATGCATGGGATATACGGAGCGGAGAAACGAGAGAGCGAGAGCGAGGAACGGACAGAGAGGGAAAATACGCCGAGGGAAGAGCGAACCGACGCGAAACCATGGTGTGTAAAACTTGCCGGTCCCGAGCGACGGAGACGGAGCGAGGGAATCCGCTCCCGTTTTCCGACTATAGGTATATGTCCTGTAATCAATGCCCAACAGCGATCTCTGCTACGGCGAAATTCGCGCGGCCTGCATACGTGTGCGTCTAGGTGTCTGCTCCATAACCGCGTTCAGGTATATATATCTACCGCATAGCAGATTCGTGCATAGGTCTATCGAACCGTGACGAAATATATGCGGCCATCTTGGAGCCAAGCTCCTCCCGTGAAAACGAGAAAAGCTAGAAAACCTCGACGTATGAGAGACATCCGTACCTGCGGGAGCCTCTGCAACTCCTCTTGGTCCGAATTACCGGCACGTGAGAAGCCGGGGGGGTCCCATGGGTCGCGGCGACTTCGTATAGTGGGTACATCCGGGGCCGGGGGGAGAAACGCTCTGTCGGGACCATTACACCCTTGATTTCATTACGCCGACCTTGCTACTCTCCTGCAATATCCCCCCCTCCGCGTACCTCCTCGTCTCCGTTCCACTTCGTTACTATTAGATTACGAACGCGGACGGGAAACGTCGAAAATCAAAGACAGGCACTCTCACCCCTACCGTCGGGCGTCCGCGTCGAGTGCACCGGCTCTTTCGATTGTTCTTTGGCGTGCGAAGCCGCCCTGGGGGAATCTGAATTCACTCGTTTCATAGACGGCTGCGCGTCGGGGGAAAATTGTATCCCGCACTAATTATGGAATTACTCTCTTCGCGGAGTTTGGTATACGGGAGAAATTGAGTTTGCTCGATTTATGTTCGAGTTGTAAACGCTAAACGCCTCCTCCGAGTGCCTATGCGATATTCACGCCCTGGGCCTGACGAGGGTGCACTTGACGCACCCCTCGTAAAGATTTCCAGACGCTTTTCCCGAATATTTGCCCGGGACAGTCGGGCCCTGACATCGAATATAGCCGCCCGACCATCAATGCCCCGTAACGTTCGCCCGGGCCCTTGTCCCTCAGGGGTTTTATCGCCCTCTCGGCTTTTCTCCGAATTTTTCCAACTCATTCCAGTATCGGTCACATTTATATTCATCTGCTTTCCCCTGCCCCGACTGAAGAGGCTCGAAAACCGATGTTGCCGGCATGTAAAAGAAAAGAAAAACTCTTCCCAAAGGGTCAACTGTGGATACGATTGGCCGCGGTATATCCGATTGTAATACATCGGTCCAATTTATCTCGCGGGTCTCGAAACCGTACCGCGGTATCATTGATCGCGAGGGAGAATCCAAAGCGTAAGATGAGAGGTCAGAGGTCACCACCTCGGGTAATGCAAGAAAGGGCGAGGAAAACGTTGCGGGTGAAACAATTTGATGAAACCTCGGGTATAAGTCCACCTAAACTAAATAGAAGCTCCTAGGACCGGGGTAGGTATATACTCGGGACACCCTCAGGGGTGATTGTGGCGCGGGCGGTTGCTACCGCCAATTGCCACCGATTGATAATCCTCCGGATCGAGATCGCGTCCCCGACGGTACGGGGCCGGGTAGCGGGTGGGAAACCCGGTACATACAGGGGATGAGAAGAGCCGCGGGATATCGAAATAGGGTTACCGAGGCTTCTCTCCCGTAATGTGATTGCGCGCCAATCGGAAGTCCTTCGTCTCCTCTCCTCCCCCCGGTTCGTTGCAAAAGAAAAGACGACGTGATATATTCTTCTTGGAAACAGATATCATTCTCGTACACCGGGATCGAGGTTTGCGGAGGAACTCGATCGTAGCCCGGGTTTTCATCGATACGTTTCGTACCTCAACGGTGAGAGATTGAGACGTCGAAATATCGTTTCGGCTTTGTTTTCTCAAACCGGGGGTTCGCAGAGAACGTAGCCGCTCGTAATTTGTTTGGGAGAAAGGAAAGGGACCGAAACGTCTCGGGAGAGATGCGGGATTATAGTTTACCAAAAACCTGGAAAATCCGATCGACCTCAAGTCATTTTTAATGAGCGACCGAACCCTCGCCTACATCCGAATCCTTCCACGTTCCACCCACGTACACTACTACGGTCCTCGGTCAATCTGGGAACTCTAATATTTACCCGGTTGTACCCGGGTCTGGCCGACCGTCCGTGAGGAAGCTACCGCGGGAGATGAAGACAAGGGTAAAGTGGAGAGCGAGAGGCACGCTGGAAAGAGGGAAGCGAGGATAAGAATAAAAAAGGAGATACTGCAAAGACCGAGCGGAACCTCTGCGATCGAGCTACGAGCCTCGGCGCGGATGTATTCCGTCGGTACCCACAGGTAGGTAGGGTATATACATATTTTGCGGTCTGTCAGTCGGAAAGTGAGCGAAGGGAAGGAAAGAGCAGAGAAGAGAAGAGAAGAGAAGAGAAGAGAAGAGACGGTAGAAAAGAGGAAGCATGCAGACGGGGAGAATCGAGGAAAGAGGAAAGAGGAAAGAGGAAAGAGGCCCGTGGCGCGACGCATCGATCCCTCGAGCGTCTCTCTCGCACCGGTTGGAGCGCGAGGAAACTATACGTGGAAACAGGGCGCTGCCGTGGATGAGCACGTGGAAGTACGGCGAATGTGGGCTCGCGCGTGTGTGTGTGTGTGGACGAAACGGGTATACTCGCGTGTGGATATCGCAAGCGCCCACACACAAGGCTGGCGCGGCGAAGCCAACGCCGTTTTAATGAAGATGTAATTACGCGGCGTTTTGGTTCCAGAGCCAGCGATACGGCGCCGACACCGCCAACGGAAACCAGGACGAGGACGAGGACGAGGACGAGGACGAGGACGAGGACAAGGACGTAGCTATACGCAAAGCGCGCTGCTGCCTATCCGCTCATACACTCAATCGGGAAACTGCGACGATTGGCAGCCGAAATTGCGAGATCGAGAGTGGCCAATTAAGAGGAACCCCGGACCGAGCGGCTAGGAAACTGAGTATTCTGTAACCGAGGCACGCGTCGAGCTAAGGCGTTGAGGCACACGAGATCCGGCGTCTCTGCAGGAACTATATACCAACACACTCGCGAACCTCTACCTCTTTCTCAGTCTCGAAAAGTCCCCGTGTAAAGCCGGAGTTAAGAGTCTGGTGGCACAAGGGTGTTCGAAGAAAGAACAAATTTGATATATTTGAATCACATGCTTCTGCTGATTTCGTTAATCTGACTCGGACTTTGAAGAAGCGGATCGGAAATTTATCGCAGAAAATGTTTGAGTACATTTGTGTTATTTTCATGTCGATATAACACAAATTTATATAATTTTAACGTCCACTGTGTAGTTAATGTTCAATAATACAACAGACAAGTTGGTTTGAGCCGACTATGAGCCAGCCTCTGAACTGGCGGTTATTTATTTCGCTTCCAGGTATTTTGAATTTTGCAAATCTGACCTCGGATTCTTGATGAGAGGTTCGAAAAACCTTTGAGTACCAATTTTCATAAAATTTCGAATATTTTTAGTGTTTATCCCGGCAAATTGGATCCGCCATTTTGAATTTCGCAAATCTGACTCCAGATTCGTAATCAGTGACCCAAAAAACGTTCGAGTACCAATTTTCATCAAAATCCAAATGTTTGAAGTTTTTTTTTGCAGCATATCGAATACGCCAAACTAAAATTTTGCAAAAAGTGACTTTAGGCTGACGATCAGCGACCCAAAGAACCATGTGGTATCAAATTTAATTCGAATCCGTTCATCAGTTTCCAAGATATCGTCATTTTTTTTTTTGTATTTCTTAAAATTTTGTTATTAAAATATTTCAAAAAGTATTCAACGGATCAAAGTAAAAATCTGATTGGGTCCAAGTCGAGAAAAGCCGCGTTGATTGGGCCTAATTTTACCAAAATCCGCTCACTCGTTCTCGGGATATCGTTTTTTCTCTGTCAAAGCAGATATATGAGAAATTTTTTAACAGTGCAGTAGCCACAGACGCAGACGGTGATTCGAGGGGCTATTTATTCACTTGGGAAGTCTTATGTACACTCGTCTCGGAATTCCTCAAAATACTCAAATAGTAGTCTTTGGAAGTGTTTGGAAGTCCCTGGAAGTCCTTGGAAAGTCTTTGGAACTCTTTGGAAGTCGGAAGTCGCCTGTACACCCAAAATCGCAGTGAATGGCCCCTCGCGGTGGTTTTACCTTGCATAGCTTCGTCTCTACCCACCGCGAGGGGATGACTAACTCCAAAATCTGGTGTCTCAACTGTTTCATGGAATTTCACAAGCATTCAGTAACATTCTACCCATCACATACATCCACGACCCATTTCCCATTTCTTACGGTTTCATAGACGACTTGTCTCAACTATTTTTCGAGTGGATTCCCCTCGGTGTTTATAGAGGTCACTTCGAGGATCTCGCGAATATAGTTTTACAAGAATTTTATTCGATTCAATTTGACCGTAACTTTGAGCTGACGGACTCGATTTCGTCCCGGGAAATATGACTCTTTGCCATACTCGAAGCACGAAACCGTTGATCAGTGTTTGTTGACTTTTGATCCATGTCTTTTCCTTTGTTTAACGTGCAAATTCTAGGTTGTCAATAGTCCTCCCAGTTAAAAACTCTACTTTGCTAATTACTTTCCGGAAAAAAGACAGACATAGAGTTTTAACTAGTCCCTGGATATTGTTTTAAAGTAGTTTTTCGGTATACCCCCCCTCCTCGAACCAGCTTTCACACAAAGTTGACGAGTTTTGCTTGCAAATCGTCATCGCCAACCAGGGCAACGATGATCCAGGCACAAAAACTAACGTAAACCCGGGTAATAGCCGACGATGAGAGAGAAAAGACGATTTGTGACGACACAAACAGTCCTTGGGACCTACGCGAAGGCAATCGGACGGAAATCGATGTCTCCGGTGCGGGCCAATGCCTCGTGGGACTCGTACACCGGGCCCGTACAGAAAGGATCGGTGATATACGTCGGCAGACTGCACACATACCAAGAACCTGGGATGGCTCGGTATTAAATTCCTCGATCACTGGCAGACTCGGTCGCTGATACGGTATAGGCAGCCTCGTCGATAAACCGTACGCGGAAGCGGTGGAGCAAGGGGGAGGAGGCAACGAGCGAGGGGGGGTGGGGGGGGGGCGCCCGTGCGCCATCCGCCACCCCGTATAAAACGCGTAAGCCCTCCACCCACGCTCTCGACACCGCTTTGCATTCGACCTTGCACGTCCGGGACGTGGCTCTGCGTCTCCCACACATATCTTTCTCGTCGTGGCGCGGCGTGGCACCGCACGGTGTCACGAAAACCCCCGACGATGATCTAAAACTCGGTTTTCCCAAATCGATTTTTGCCCTTGGTTATTTTTCTACTTTGCGCACATTTGATATACTTTTTTTTGTTTTTTTTTTTTGTTCAAACTAGGAGAATTTTATTTTAATGGAAAGAATTCCATTTATACAGCGAGGGAAAAAAAAGTGACGGGCCGCTATTCAGTGTCATTTTAATACCGCGGTCAATTATCTTTGGCGAAACGCCAATTCCGAACAGCCAGACTTCGACTAATGATTCGTTCCGTAATAGCCGGCTGTTTTCAGTTTTGACATTTCGCATTACGGATCTCGAGGAGGAGCTGCGGTCTCGATGATACGAAAATATATTCCACTCAATTCCGAGGCTTGTTATTCCCAGTCGAAAAGTGCGTCGGATAACTACACGCTTTTTGCGGTAGAAATTAAACCGCCACTCGATCCCGTCCTCCGTCTCTCTTGCTTTCAACGCGTTCGCTCGTAGCTGGATATTTTCTCTCTCTCGCTCTCTCGCCTTCCGATATTATCTACGCGTCGGAAACGCCCCGAGGCTCCGAGTCCCGGCGGGGCGACGAAAAGTTTTCTGGTATAAAACGAGCAGCTCGGAGCCTCGGAGCCTCGGAGCCTCGGAGCTTGTCCCCCATTCGTGTTAGCGCGTATCCAAGATCGAGAAGCGAGAGAGAGGTGCGCGACCCTTTGATGAAACTTTTAATAGAAACCAAAGCCCCCGGACCACTTTCTGGGGGTCCGTGCCTCGCACCCTTATCCGGGTCTCTCATTCCCCGGAACGGCTTCACGGCTTCACGCGGTCAGCGGTCCAGGTTTCCGGTCCGGTTTCGGGATGCTGCGCCGGAGCGGACGTTGAGATATGCAACAGACTCGGGACCCCGTTCCTCGGGGGGGCACCGGGTCACCAACGAACTCGAAGAACCGTTGTCGATTCCTCGAGGAAGGGATGTCGTCAACCGTCTCTTGCCTTATCTCGAAAACCGTATAATCGATTCGTAGGATCAGTCCTCGACACCTTTATCTGCGTCCTCGTTGATCCGCGCAACTTTGTGCCGGAAGGCGGTGCCGACGGTAACAGTATACTCGGGTCGGATTAGAGACGGAGAGAGAATCCCGTTGACACGTATAACTGCGTCGCACCCCACGCATCAGGAAACTCGGTATCGGGGTGCCCCGGCCGTCGCGAATATCCCGAGGGAAAACTCCCGACGCGGCTCTTTTCGTCGGGTGAACTTTTATTTATTCAGCTAATTGCGACGGGCCGGGTTTTTATACGGGAAACGTAGGGAAATAGCAGCGCCCGCTGCGTTCTTAGGTACGCGGGTTCGGTTCGGTGAAAATCAATCACCTCTGAAATACCTACCCCATCCGCGGTCGAATAATTGGCGAGGGAAATGCGTTCGCCGGGGCATGAACCGTGCTCGCTCGAGGGGGTGACTTAAAAACGTTAGTAAAAATCGATATAATCGTCCATCTGCTAATAATAGAGGCTTAGACCTCCTCCACTCCGTCCGTTCCGCCGCGTCGTTCCGTCCCTACGCGTATTCCGCTCCACTCGCCATTGGCAACCGTGTTTGCGTTAAACTCGTACGAAGCGAGCAGCGCTCCGTATCCTGTGCCATATTCATCCATCATATTACCCCCTCTCCTTCGCCCGCCTATCCACGCAGCCCGATATATGGCCCCCCCACGGGTTAACGCACACGGTGAAAAATACACCGCACACACTCGCGGATCGGGAACGCGGCGGCGTTGGCGCCCGGCAAATAGTGACCGGTGCAGGCGAGTCGATCAATTCTATTATTCTATACATTTCGTTAAACGGGACCTGGACAACGCTGACGTTGAAGAATCGGCGGGAAAGCGACCATTTCATAATCCCGTATAATTGGAGTTATACCGCAGTCGACGCTGTTTAGGCACTCTCCCTCCCCAAATGGCCCGCGTCCGTGTCGATCCCGAGTGAGGGAATTAATTCAGTCCGCAAAAGGAGCGAACCCGCTCTACCCGGTGGGGAGAAACCTTTGCCCTCCCGGAAGAGGGCGGAACCAGAAGCGATGGGGTGGCGTTATGGTACGTATCGTGTACCAGATATACCTATCTATGCCCGAGCAAGGAACGAAGGAGCGAAAACTGTGTGTGAGAGAGAGAGAGAGAGAAAGAGGAATCGCGTTAACGGTCCCATCGCGTGCAGGTGCGCAACGCGCTTTGCTCAGACCCTGGGCACTCCGAACTTATTACCGAGGCCGTTTGTTGCTGCTCGAGTGAACGAAGCGAGTGCATCGTCGCAATACGGAAGAACCTCACAATCAGTCCTCTCCTTCTCTTGCCGTTGAGTCCGCGGTCGGCCAGCTAAACCCTCGCGGGCTGTTTCGACGGTAAACCACCGTTGACATCGGTAACATCATCCGCGCCCAGCCGGGGCTCGAACTAAAGTGCCGGACGCCGTCCCACGTTTCTTCGATTCGCGTCGCCCACTTAACGCGCGTCGTTCCACCCGCCCTCTCACTCGCTCACTCTCGCTACGACATCGCCCACCCTCGGAGCTGCTTAGTTCGTGACCAACACACATGCGCTTCATCCGCTTACACTCGAGGAAGCATTTCCACCCTCGCGAAACGAAGGGATGGGGTGGGTTCTGGCTCTGGCTCTGGCTCTGGCTCTGGTGCTGGCAGAGTTGGGGAGGTGGAGGCGGAGGCGGAGGCGTAGGCTCCCTTAACAAGCAACAAGGGTGGAGAATTAATGAGAGAGGGCGCCCGGGCGGACACTTGTGGCTACCGCCGCTGCCACCCCGGGTCGGCCTCGACCTCGCGCAACCCTCAGCCAAGTTACGCACAGCAGAGCCGTTCACCCATCCGTGCCACACGGAGACCCACACCCTCGCCTTGGACTTTTCGACCGATCTAAGCTGGGCGAAATATTTTATGCCGACTTTTACCTCACGAATTCTGCATCCGGTACCTCGACGATACTCTCGACACGAATTTCACCTCTGTAACACCTGCGTACGGTTATACATCGCCGTTGAGACGCGAGCATCGCCGGACACTGGGGAGTAAGAGGTCGACGCCGGTGGCAACGACCAGCGAACGCGCGCTCCGTCGCCTAGCGTGAATTTTAATTAAAGCAATTAAGAACGCGTCCGTCGCGTGCGTTAATTTGTAATGTATTCATGGCTGCAGGACAGTTCGAGTGCGCGGGGGCTGCGCGATGTGTCACGCAGACCGACAAGGTGCGGGGGTGTCGGGCTTTGGAATGGGTTACTATGAAATGGGAGATGGGGGAAACATTTGTGCATCTGTCCTGGCCGTCCGGTCGCTCAGCCGCCCGCGCCGTGCCATTATGGTTCATCATCCCCCGGCCCGGTGGCACCGCGCGCATCGCTCCGTTGGCGTTACTTTTTTAATTAACAGCTTCTGGATTAGTCACCCTCCGATGTCGCAAGGGGTTACTGGCGTCGGTACAAACAGTTTTCGATGGTAACCACCGAGCCGAGCTCGGTGGCTCGGTGCCTCCGTGCCTCCGGGGTCTGAGGCGGTTTTCAGAGACGTCGAATGGGTCTCACGTCTGTACCAAGAGCTTTGCAAGCCGCATAAAACACGGTTGTCGGAATCACGAGGATTTCCTGTATACGCTAAAGCGCCGGTACGTGCGTTTAGAATAACGCTGCGAGTTTCCTTCGATATGGACAGGCTAGAGACGAGCTGACAACTTAAGCAACGAATACTCGGGTTCACCTCGACAGATGTCGGAGCCAACGTGAATCGAACGGCAGCTGAAACGCGGTTTTCCAATATGTGTAAATACGCCAGGACGCGGCGCCGAGTGGCGGTCTGTCTCATCGTTGAATGCACATTATGCATGTGCCGATGCTGTGCGCGTAACTTCCAGTATTTTATTTGGAACGCGACGTTTTGGTCAGAATTTGGTGGCGATCGAATGGAAGAAACTGATCGAATCGAAAGTAGAAAAAAAGAAAAAAAAAACGTTCGATCCCTGAACTCGAATCACATAAGAAGAAACTAAGGTGTGATGTTATCGTCGAGACTGGAAACCGGTAACTCAAGAAGCGAGAGTTCAGGTTGTAGTAAATGACTTTATGCTAATCCAACTCCTCCGGACTTACGATTAGTATTCTCACCGACGACGAGACTAAATGCTATAAGCTATAATGTGAGAGTGGTTGATATATAAATTCGAAAAATAAAACTCTATCGGCAGAGGGCATCTAACAATGAGAGCAGCCATACACGGGCATGTCTCTACCTCGGGGATGTCTGCGGTGGCAATTTTGACGAGGGTCGATAAAAACCGCAATCACATTTCTCCCGACGGTCCCGGACCGAGCCACCAGTCAAGGTGTTAACTAGCTAAAGAAACACTATTTCCACCCGACCGAGTCTAGAGGTATAAGGGTTTCTGTTGCTTGAGAAATTGTGGAAAAGAGGCAGAGGCAAAAGCGGAGGTAGAGGTGGTAAAAATAATAAAAAGGAGGTCAGCATATGCAAATAACAGGGCTGCGAGGGCTGCTTTGGTAGCAGGGTTGCCAGGGTTGTCGGATCTCGCAAGGTTGTCGAGCCCCATTGGTCAACAGGCCGAAGATTATTCTCACTTTTCTTTCATCCGTTCATTCATACAAACTCATGCTCTGCGCTGCAACTTTACACAATGCCTTGAGCTGCAGCTACAGGACAAACGACATTAGGAAAAGGGTTGATACACGTACACGCGCGTCTTGAAATAACCATTCGCGCTTCCTCCGTGACTGCGTCAATAATACAAGAATACGCCTAAATCTTGGCAACATTTGAACGTCGAGTTTCCGTTTCCGCCCGTATCGCCATCGCCTGGTATATGTATGCTTGACGGGTCGAGAGGGTGAGGCTCGCTCACTCTCCACTCTCCCCAGGTTCGCCGGAATCGAACACGTAAGTGTTGCTTCAAACTTTTTACCCTGTTTTCTTGAACCCGAAAACGGTAATGGGCTCCACCCGTCAAGTGGTACGTGAATTTACGGGTTATAACGCAGACCAGAAACCCACCAAGCGTGCCACCTCTTATCAGTATAAATCCCAACGATAATAAATTAGAGGGCGTTTTGAGTTTACTCAGTTGCAATGAAACGGGTATCGCTAAAAATATACTGTATATTTAAAACCATTTTATATCCTGATCAAAGTTCGTTGCAGATATCGCAAGGTTCCAGACCGATTAAACATTTTCTTCGGAAAACTAATCCAGGTCGTGTGGAAAAGATACTGATCTGGCACATATATGACCCTTTCAATCGCGAATAGATATCACGTTGGGCATAGATATCACTTTATGGTATATCGTGGGCGTCATCGGCCGAATCATGAATATCGAGAGGTCGACACATTCCTCGAAGCATTTTGACTGATACGTGATATGTGGGACGTTTTTCTTGGAGAATGCGACAAAGCACCAGTTAAAGTATGAAATTCCGTGGATTTTTACGAGACTCGAATATGGTCTTGTGCCATTATAGTCTAGTCATAGCGTTGGCGGTTTGGTACTTGAGGTAGTTTTGCTACTAAGCGTAATAATATCACGGAAGAAGTAACGCAACGTTCCGCGAGAGTTGGGATCAAGCCAGAGCCCATCCGCGAGGGCCGTGTCTGGATGGTTACCAACTCGCTAATGTCCTGCAGCCTCTGCCCACCCGCCTATACGAGGAGGCGTCTAGTTCGAAGAACCAGCAAGTCCAAAATATTTTAGTCATTTTTATCCGAGTACGAATATAGCGGTGGGAATAATTATGGTTCACAAACCAGATGTGTCAATGGCTGAATATCCGACTAACCCGAACACGTGGATAAACGTGGGCGCCATATATCAGGAGAAAATATCAATTCTAAACCCGGAGAGTCTTGGAACCAAAAGTCTCATGCATGCACGAGCCCGCGGTAGTTACTTTACTACACCGAACAAACAAACACCCGCGATGCACAATCTGATAAAATTATAGACCTGTCTAGAGGAGAAACACCTGATGAAATGTTGACTTGATATTTATCGTTTTCACCTTCTTCCTTTTCTTCCGTTCACTGTCATTTAAGGTGAATTTGATTCATCTATGTATGTACAGTCTATATTCATTGTGTTTGTATACTAAATCGATTCTGTCTTTATGGTATAGTTTTCCGCTCTTGGTGCGATAGGAAGCCTTTGGTTTGGAGAAATTTTTCCAATAAACAATATTGAAACATTCAATTTTTCGTTATCTCGAGGACGATCCAAATCGCACGGTCCTCAAGTGACCATAGATTCTTCCTGTTCTACCGAATTCAGGCATTTTGTTCGACAAGATCGATTTTTCATGTACAGTCGAACCTCGATTATCCGTTACCAATGGGACCGAGCCTCGTTCGGATTAGCAAAAGTTCGGATTAAAGAACAATGCCGGGTGACGCTTTGTAACGCAGCGAAACTATGCAGCTAACTAATGCGGGCTCTTGAAAAATGAGGATATCAACATTTTTCAACATTTCGCGTATAGTTTGTAGAATAGTAACGAAGGGAATATCGGGTTCAGATAACAGAAGATTAGGATCAAACGCAAACGGAGGTTCTACCATATTGGGATCGAGATGAATCAAACAAAGAACAATCGGTACGTAGAAAAATAAATTTCTAATACGTTGCTAATTATTCAAAGAAGGATAACAAAAAACTATTCCTGCAGCTCGAATATAGTGAAAAATGAACGAAACTCGAAATAAGAATGCAAGAGTCTCACTGATAAGAGAAAAGGATAATTCGACGATTTAAATTATCATCGGCAATGATGGTGATCCAAATTTAAAGAATTTAAAATTGTGTTGACGATGAAGCATTTCGTTAGAAAATCTGATCACTCGAATAAATGATAACAAAATTTGAGATTTCCATCGAATTGAAAATTGTATGATTCATATAATTAATTATTCTTCGAAGAATCGTTTCGTTTCCGGTAATCAAAATGCTTTGGACCATCAAAGTTTCTGAAGAATAAGAATTCGGCATATTTATATTATATCATTTCTCTACCAGAAAGCACGATTACTGCGTCTAATTACTAATAATAGACTAGAAGAAACGATTTGGACTATTTAAAAAATTAGCAAATTCAAAAGTAGGGAAAATACAAAAAATTTTCGCAGTATCGTCATTATCTTGGTCGAAAGAAAAAAAGGTCTCCTCTTCTCTATCTTATACACACAATAATTACAAAAAAAATATGTCCTAATTAGTCAATAATTATTATCCGATTCACCGGACACGGCAGTGCCACCTGTGCCGCTAATCGATAACAAAGAGATACTCTTCCATTCGCACCGTCCGTCGGTAAGGAAGGATTATTCACGTCAGAGGGCGCGCGAGTCGTTGCCACGTGACTCTGTCATTACCCAACGAACAAACGCGTTACGTCACGATGGTTAAAATCCCAAACAAGACATTTAACTTAACCTAATAAGGATGGAAACTAACCTATCCTTTTTCCTCGTACAAAAATGAATGAGATGTAAGAAATTCGCCCTCGACGTTAAACACCGGACTCGATTAGGTTCGGATTTCTTACATTGTCGTATCAATATCCGAAGGATACTTCTTCTTCGCTTCTATTTCCGAGGTGAATGCAATGTGTTAATCAGTTATTTATATCACTAGCGTGCCGTATTTCGACTTGCTAGTTGTTTGCCGACTGCCTGACTGCCTGCCGCCTCCTCGCCAAAAAGTGTTTCTCCCTCATATCGATGATGTTCAATTAAAATACGTCGTTTTAGCGAATATTGACAATGGACGAAATTCGGTTTAGACTGTCCAATCAGCTCGAAAATTTACAGGTATTTCAATAACAGAGAAATTAGATAAATCGCTCACTAATAAACAATTCAACACCGTTCGACAGTTTACATAACAATCGATCAATCCTTTTCATAAATTATCAATCTATATTTTTCAAAGCCGAATTTTGATGGTCAATAAAATCCTCAAATCTATTTAAATCAAGGTACAAACGTCCGTGGCGACCCAACGGGGGCAAATACTGGTTTCGCGATGGTTGACGCGGGTCCAACAAATACTGGAAGAATTTTGGAACGGGGATTACGGTCAGCGAATGGAGGATATCGGCCGTCGATTATTAGCCTGGTTTCAATCGTGCTGGGAACAGCTACAGTTTCAATATTACTCGCTTCAGTTCAACCCGAGGGAGTTTTACCAGCAGCTTGCCAGCCTCGTTACCAACGGAGGTATTCTTCCAGGTGTGACATGGCTTCCTGGTACCTCCGATAAGTCACCTCTCTGAATATTCCCCGATGCAGCTAATACACCAGAATTAGACAAACCGTTGCGAAAACTGTTGTTTACACCTCGATAATTTCGCATAATTCCTATTTCAGTATCCAGGAGGGAACTGGCGTTCTGTGTCGTCGGAATAACTGCCGGTAGTCTCATAGGCTTCGGTATTGGCCTCAATATTCGGCATCCTTCGAGACACATGCACAGCATGAAAGCCATCATATGTCATCATTATATCGGTATCGAGGTGTGGGTTTATGAGTAATACTTGGAAAACAGCCAACATAGTCTCGGTTTTATACGCCGTACAGGTAGATTTAGGATGGACAAAAGATGTTTGGATATCATTCTACCAGTTTGTTTCTCAAGATCAAACAGAACTTTTTTTTCACAGCTAACAATTTTTGCGGGCGAGTGGATGTATTTTTTGTAACGCCTGCATGGGAATTTCGACTCTGTGCACTGTGAGATTCCAGCGTCTAGCGTCAATTGCATATCAAATTCCCTGACATTTTCCGGTTTTCCAGACTGCAAATCGTGACTTTTCCACGACTCATTTCAATTTCATTTTCCTAACGAGCGCATTTTTTATTGTAAATTCATGATGATCAGAGTTAAATGTTATCATTTTAAGTTAAAATCTCGGTTAAAATACTCAATTCCTTCTCTCAATTCAATTTGGCCTCAATTTGATATGAAATTTTTATTTCTTTTTCAACTATAAAGAGATTTGGGTTGAGAGTTATTTCTCAAAATACTGGTCACATCAATCAGATATTTTCAAAATCTTACAGCAATATCTTACAAAATGGGGGAAAATCGAGGAAATCCCTGATATTCCCCGGTTTTTTCAGACGCTTTCAAATTTCCTGGAAATTCCCGGTTTCCCAGATTTCCCTGACAGCTAGACACCCTGGAGATTGCTGATCCCCTTTCAGGCCAAAAGCAGTGTGGAAATGTAGACATTCCCGCATTCCTAGCAGTGCGGGAATATAAATTTCCGCACTGTCTTTGGCCATTCTTCGCGGTCCGCAAAGTCGAACTTCCCATCACAGGTTTGACAAAAAACAGGATGTGGATCTCGTGCGAGTTGGCAATTCCTAACTTACACTCGTCCGGAATCGCCTACTTCCCGCAGTTGATGCACAATGAACTATTGTGGGACATTTTCTGACCGACTAAAATATTCATATTTCGTTGTACCAGGGTGTGACGACGATAGACGACGCGGAAATGCCAGCTATTCAAAAACCTGACGATGTATTGATCCAAGTGAAGTCTGCATCCGTTAACGCCGTTGACGCAAAGATTTGTTCTGGCTACGCAAAGACGTACAGACAGCTTTTGAATTCTGGTGTAAATATCAAGTCCTATTATTTGCAGTAATTTACACAAAATGTTTGAATATGGCAGTGAACGTATCTCAATTCCTTACAGAGACAGAAAGAATTGCCAGTTGTTATAGGAAGGGATTGCGCCGGAGTTGTGGTCGACATTGGTCAAAGGGTCATTGACTTTGACATTGGGGATGAAGTATTTCTCGCCGTTCCTTCTTGGGCTCCTGGAACCATGGCTGAATATTTGGTAGTTTCGGAAACTGTGGTAGTCAAGAGGCCAAAACTCGTCAACTTTGACGCTGCGGCCAGCTTACCGTACAGCGGATGTTTGGCATGGGATGCCATCGTCAATAAATCCATCATCGGCGAAGGCAATGCCAAAGGAAGAAGGTGACTCGTCGCATTCCGAACAATGTATTCGATCAACAATTAACGCATCAATTTATTCACACAGGATTCTCGTATATGGTGGAGCCACTCCGGTCGGCTGTGTCCTAATTCAGTTAATAAAACTCTGGGGTGGCCACGTGGTTGCCGCTTGTAAAGAGCACGCGATACCCGTAGCCAGGGCTCTTGGTGCCGACGAAGTTATTCCCTTCAGCGAAACGAATGTGGAAAAGGAATTAGAACTGCATGACAAGTGGGTAGATGATTGATGAAAATTGGCATCGTAATTAAAGCCTGATCAACGCTCATCGAATATCTTGGATTTTAGATTCGATGCCATTTTTTATACCGGTGGTCATCCGATTGAAGAAACGATATTGAAAAACCATCTTCTACCTCACGGCTCGTACGTCTCTACAGTTCCCGAACATCTGACGTCCGATACATTGGGTTTTGTTTTTGGAAGCATATTTTCTGGATACGTTAGGGTCAAGCTATTAGTACGGGTAGGTGTTTCGGTTTTCGAGTGATTTTAACGACCAATTTATTTCGCTCAAAGGCTTCGACTCTTTTGCAGTACTTGTTTGGCTTGAAGACGAACCAATGGACCGAGGGATCAAAGATAAACACCGCAAATCTGGATGCCTTGCGTCAACTGGTCGACGCCGATCAGTTACAGACAGTTGTTCACAAAGCTTACGCACCGCACAATATCGAACAGGCATTTCACGAAGCGTTGAATCCAAACGCAGTTGGAAGTACGATAATTAGGTTTCACTGACGTCGTTATTTTCGTAGGATACATTGATTTATCTCATCGTTATAATTGTACAATAGTTTTTGAAATATCTAACGTCCACTGAATCAATAGTTACTTTACAAGCTCAAACGGATTCATCGCCTTATCTACGATTTAGAGTTAGTTATTAATTTTGTAGCAGAATCGAGAGACTGTATATCGCCGATTTTTTTATGCCAAATTAGATAACGTCTTCCAATTTATGAAAAGAATAAGTGTGAATCAATCAACTTTTGATACGGCTGAAATCTTGTTGAGGACAATTTTTTTTTTCTTTCTTTTTTCACTGTTGAGTATATATATTTTTGCGACTGTTCTGAAGCCAAAGGCAATAATCATGTTCCTGAAACTGTAATTTTTATATGCCGCTCAAACGAAAGCAGACAATAATATTTTTGAGAACGTCGAAAGTAATTTATTCATGCAAAACTAACAATCAGGTAAAATAGCAAAGTTAAGTTTGTAAATGTATATATATATATAGTTGAGTTTTATTATGAATATATGTATATGTAGGTAGGTATTTAAAAAAAGGGAAAGTTTACAAACTAATTATACAGATTGCCGAAACGAATAAATGAAATTTGTTCGATATTTCGAATTCACGTGCAAACGAATCAATATGAAAGTATTTAAATAAATATATGTTTAATATGAAAATTGGTGAATTCTTTATAAAATTAAATCCTAATCTTATCTTTGCAATGATCAACATTTTCCACAGTAACATCAAATCAAATCGCGTGCAAATAATAATACAGTGTTGGTTCGGTAAATCATCATTCACAAACTTAATTATTTCAAAGATTAGCCAGTCGTGGACCAGCGTTCGCGCAATAAAAATTATATTCACTAATCTATAAAATATCGAGGAAATTATCTCGGTGTACTTCGTATAGCAGGTACAGATTCGTAGCAATCAGTTCATTTCGCTTTTCCTCGGAATTTACCTTTCCCCGCTCCAGGCTTGCCCTTTTTTGCTGGTCCCTTCTTTTCCTCGGCCTGAAAGTCCACCCAAAAAATTAATCGGTCGAATCGTTACTCTGTTATTTTGGTAAACGATTCAATCGAATTATTGCAGTCTTACTTTACGCTTGACTGGAGTCGTACTGGGCAATACTTTGAAGAAAGAATCTAGACGACCCTGCGTCGAAGTACCACGAGCTTTCATCAATTTTTTAGCACCACTTCGAACTCTGTCTTCGCTGAATTGCTTATCCCCGCACAAATACTTTACCAAGCCTTCCTCGTCGGGATCTGACCATTTGAGCTGTAGAAAGAAATTCAGATTAGAAATCCAAGGGAAACTGTAGTCACAGACTCGGATGGTAATTCTTCCGGATGGAAATACGTGCCTCTATGTCATCGGGGCTCGTGATTTCAGGCTCTTGAAATAATATTCTGGCTTGTTTATAGTTCCAGTCCTCTGGTACAGGGTACTTTTTCGTGTCCAGGTTCTCCAAGATTTTTTCAAGCGATCTGTGAGTCCTGATCAACTCCATAGCTCGCTTTGGACCAACTCCTCGAATACTCTCCGTGTAATCGCACCCCAACATTATGCAGAGATCGATAAACTGTGAATCAATGAGTGAGGATAAAATTGTTGAGTTTTCTTTGCTCGCACTCCAATGTCTCATATTCACCTCATCCCTGTTCAATTCCAGTCCCTCCAACACTTTGTCAAAGTGAAATTCTTGAATGGGCATTTTTCTGGCTTCGCTAAAGGTCATGTGTCTGAGTAGAATGTTACATCCAAAGGTCAACGCGTCCATATCCTCGGTTGCTGTGGCAAAAACTTTTCCGGCTTTTACCATGGCGGCACATTGGGCCTCAGCTTCGCACGGAGCCTGTAAACAATGTAGACATTCATTAATTCTAGGCTTCTTGCAAGATTGAATGGCAACTGTAAGTGTGAAATCTCACATCGATATACGGTATTCCCATCAGAGTTAGAAGCTGTTTGGCTTCTTCGGCATGCTGCTTCGTCACTTTGACCAGTCTTCTGTTGAACTTTTCAATATCCTCAGCGTTTCCTTTACAATACAATTGATACAATTAACTGGTTTGAAAGTTTCGTTTAATTTCGTAATAATAGAAAAGATGGACCCGCATTTTAACTGCAATCAAGATTTTAGGGCATAAAGAAAATATTAATATAATAAATAGCGAAAGTGAAGAAAATTGTAATTCAAAGAATGAATTGTTCCCCCCAAATAAAAGAGGAATAGAGATGTTTCTCTTCTTTACCAGCTTCCTCCGCAGCCTGCAGAGCCTTTTGCGCCTCATCCCTCTTCTCTGCACGTTTGGCCAGCTCTCCGCCCTTCATGTTTGGTGGTTTACCGTCAAAAACGTAGACAGGCTTTATACCTTGTTCTACAAATCTCAAAGTCCTGTAGAACGTACCCATCAAGTGACTGCGAAACAAAAAACAATCGGCATTGTTCGGATTATCAAGATGAAAATTGTCTGCCGTCGCAGTATACCCACCTCGTTGTTTCACCGTCCGTCGAAGTGAGCTGTGCCCCTTCACTCCGAACCGCGATGAGGAACTGGTACAGACACATGGACGCATCGATAGCGATTTTTCGTCCTATTAGATCGAAAAATATATTGAATATCAAATTTAAAACAATGAAAATTATTTTGTTGTGAAAAACGGTTCCGAATTCAAATAAAGACGATACAACGGAGAATAGGGCCTAATTCTCAAAACAAATCTTCAAAATCGATATGATCACTGATCCCTACGTTTAGTTAAATAATAATCAAAATAAGCCAGCATGGTTCTCTACTCACCGAAGTAGTGCTTGATTTCCTTTTCCTTTACCGAAGACGGTGCTACATCCGCGATCAGTTTTGATAACCCCAAAATACCCATGGCGTTTCAGAGGGTTGAAATTTTGATAAACGAATTTTAAGGACTGAATAATTGAAAGGTGAATCGATTGCGGAGGAGTCTGTGACAAATGTAAAGCAGTCGCAGAAAATTTTACGCACGATATTTAACGACCATCGGACACCGGCGTACGGCTGACCGTTCACCCGCCAAATTGAGCGTCAGTGTTGCCAACACGAGAGCCTCGGTGAATGCTATTGTTTCACGCGGGGGGGGGGGTCAAATATTCAAAAAAAGCGAACGTATTTGTTAAATGGCCCCTATGATATTTTTGAGGTAAAATTTGCTTATAAAAAAAAAAAAAACCATCCGATGTGTCGACTCCGTCGGTTAAACCTACATAGATGTCCCCACCGGGCTTCCGTAGAATGCTTGACAACAAGAGCCACACGCTGAGACACTGTGATACCATTGGTGCTTTCCCTTGGATCCGACCAATCATGTCGCTGTCTGTCTGACGGTGTCTGTTTTTTTTGCCATGTTGGAAAGCAACCGGCGACGCAACCGGCGCCACAGCCACTAGATTCCGGCGGAAAAGTAACTAGCCGTAAAAACAGGGAGACACACACGTGCGTAAGACTCATAACCTGCAATAACGTCAACCAGTATTGGTTTATAACCTCGAAATTTGTGTTGATCAACTATTCAGGTCGATGAGACAAAATTAGAGGAATAGAAAATGGGGAAAGACTATGATTTGATAAAGACGATCGACGACGATCAAGAAGTGCCTGATTTCTCGGATAATTCCGACGAGGAGGACGATGTAAGTCTGCAGCATAACCTCTCGTTCTTCTATACACAGCATTCAACATGATGATATATTTCGTTATTCAATCGTTTTCCAGTATCAACCGCGCAAGCAGAAGAAACAGGAGAAAAAAGATTTCGATAGCGATTTTCAGTTCATAAGCAACGCCTCGGAATACAATCAAGACACCTGGGACGATTTGAGTAAATATATTAAACGGAAAGCCAAAACAAAGTTGGACGATAAGATATCAAAGCTGAGAAAGGAGCATGGAGATCAGGTATTTTTGTTGCTATTGCTACGGACTGGTGTACATCTTATCGAGATAGAACAACTAAAATCTCCCGATTCTTACAGAACGGAAGCGCCGAAGATCCCATCAAGTTGGAAACAGAAGCCGCTGACGAAGAGGGGATTTATCTTTCGGATGACGAGCTTAAAAAAGGTATGAAGCTTTCTCTAAAACCACACAGAGTATCGGAAATTTGAGTAATAATTAACGGTCCGACATGCTTACAGACAATTTCAAGGTCAAAGAAAAGAAAGGAAAGATGCGGAAACTGGCCTCCTTAGAGGATGATCCAGAACTCATGGACTTTGAAGAGGCTCCCGGAGCCGACGAACATGCTTCTTTTTATCAAATGAACTTATCCAGACCCTTGCTGAAGGTATAAACAACAAAAATCACAGTCTTTTGGCAGTGTTCTAACTGTTTCATGAATCTTTACAGGCAATATCAGCTATGAGCTTTGTACAGCCTACTCCGATTCAAGCCGCGACGATTCCTATAGCTTTGATGGGTCGCGATATATGCGGTTGCGCAGCTACTGGTACGGGTAAAACGGCGGCATACATGCTTCCTACTTTGGAGAGACTTTTATACAGGCCTGTGGAAGGCGCCGCTGTAACCAGAGTCCTTGTGCTCGTACCAACGAGAGAATTGGGCGTACAGGTTTATCAAGTCACCAGACAATTGGCTCAATTCACCACCGTCGAAGTGGGATTGTCCGTCGGTGGATTAGACCTCAAAGTTCAAGTGAGAGAATCCGAATTTCTGAACTTTTTGTCGTGTCCAGACCAATATTCGATATTTCTATAGCATGAGAATTAATATTCCAACAGGAATCGGTGCTGAGAAAGAATCCAGACATCGTTATAGCCACTCCTGGACGTCTGATTGATCATATTGCAAATACTCCAACATTTTCTTTAGACAGTATCGAAGTGCTTATCCTGGACGAGGCAGACAGGTGAGATTAGTTTCAAGTGAAGCTACTGAATGTAGAAAAACACCTGATTTTACGATTCACTTCTTTCCCAGAATGCTGGATGAGTATTTTGCCGAGCAAATGAAACATATTGTTAAACAATGCGCCAGAACCAGACAGACAATTTTATTCTCCGCCACTATGACCGAAGAGGTCAAAGATTTGGCTGCAGTGTCTTTGGATAAACCAGTCAAAGTATTCGTTGACAGCAATCAAGACGTCGCGTTCAATCTGAGACAGGAATTTGTCAGGTGAGACCGAAATGTGCATGTGGTGCGTCTATCCAGTTCTTATTGTGCTTTTTTCTATCATCAGAATCCGAAAGGAGCGAGAAGGCGACCGTGAAGCTATCCTCGCTGCTCTGATCTGCAGAACATTTCACGATCACGCCATGGTTTTTGTACAAACTAAAAAACAAGCGCACAGACTTCACATTCTGCTCGGTCTACTGGGTGTAAAGGTGGGTCGAGCGTTGAAAAACACAATTGAGAAACTACAAAAAATAAACGATAGCGTGAAATTATTTATAAAAATTATTCAGGTAGGCGAGCTTCATGGAAATTTAACGCAACCTCAGCGTCTGGAAAATCTGAGGAAATTTAGAGACGAAGAAATCGATGTTTTGCTAGCGACGGACGTGGCAGCTCGTGGTTTGGACATTAGCGGAGTAAAGACGGTCATAAATTTCGTGATGCCTGCTACTATTCAACATTATATCCACAGGTGCGTATCAAAGAGGAAAAATTCAAGCCAGAAGTGTGTTAATTTTCATGCGATTAAAATGATTGCAGAGTCGGAAGAACTGCTCGAGCTGGTCGAGTCGGTGTCTCGGTGTCTTTGGCTGGTGAGCAGGAACGTGTTTTGGTAAAAGAAGTGATTAAACAGGCGCGAAATCCTGTGAAAAACCGAATAATACCACCGGACATAATCGAAAAATATAACAAGAGACTAGAAGCTCTCGAGAAAGACGTTGAGAGAATATTCCTCGAGGAGCAGGAAGAGAAGGAGCTGGCCAAGGTGGAGAATCAAGCCAAGAGAGCAGAGAACATGTTGAAGGGCGATGACGACAAAAGCCAAAGGACTTGGTTCCAGAGCGACAAGGAAAGAAAAGATGAAAAAGGTGAGAAAGATGAATGCTTTATTACCTAAGTATTCATGCTAATGCAATCTTTCTTTTGTCCCAATAGATAAACTCTCTCTGACTGAAAAACGAGAGAGAGCAAAGGCAAAGAAAAAGCAAGAGAAAGAGCCGTCAAATTTAGTCAATGAAAAGACGAAACAGGCAAAGAAGAAGAATCCCAAAAAGGAAACCGCGGAAGACAGAGTTAACAAGGAAATGGATAAGGTAGCGGCCTTCCAGGCGAGACTTGCCAAGCGACAGAATAGGCAAAAGAAAATCAGATCAGTTGTCGACGATAGTATGTACGAGCCTAATAAGAAGCAAGGTAAACACAGAAACTATAACGTAGCAATCCCACTCTCAACACGGTATGTGACAGGATGATTATCGTTTTACAGGATCGTTGAAGAGGTCAAGATCATCGTTTGCCGATGATCTCACAGACACCAGTAAGAAGGGCGTAAAAAAAATGCGTTACGAGTGAGTAAATTCGATTCAATATGGATAAACAACGAGGCGGAGAAAAAAGTAACGATGAATATTCCTGTTTCAGAGCGAACGATAAGAAGAAACAAAGAGCGAAACCAGGAAAAACATTTGGTGCCGGTAAAACGAAGCAAAAACCCGGAAAACCGGGTAAACCTGGAAGTGATAAGAGGAAGCCTCAGCAAGGCAAAGCGTTCGGTAAACCAGCAGGACCAAAGCCCAAAGGACAAAAACGGTTCAAGAAACGTCGCTAGAGAGTTTAGACACGGAAAAAATTCTGCGTAACAAATTGTACGAAACTGTTTGATCAATTTAGTTGGATATTCACAAAGATTGGTACGCGACACGCATTGTTTCACCATTTGTTTTATTATAGAATCAATACAATACTTTACTTATGTCACAGACCGACAGAATCTGCTCCCCATTCGAAATATGTATCGTTCAAGTATCCGTACTGTTCGCAGACTTAACAGTACCATCTCACGAATATACATGATTATGAATAATACATAGAATACCTCGATTTCTTCACATCTGTGATTGAATTTGTTCTCTAAAATATGAATATAAAAAAAGAAACGCTTTTTACTATTTGTTTTTCATGTACCAATGACGTTCGTTAATTTTATCCCTTTTTATAGCCCTCTTAAATTGATGATCAAAATATGGATCTAACGCAATATTTGTTTTTTACGGGAATCAAGTACGAGATATTCCAAGTATGAAAAAAATTTCAATTTATATCTAGTTCTATTAAAGTCATCAAACGGACTGTATGCGTCTGTGAACAGATACCTATTAGATTTTCATTTTCGTTTACTTTATTTTTATGTTGTATGTTACTTAAATACAATAAAAACATCCATCCATCATTGTTCACAATTAATATGTTTCACTCGTACTTACATTCAAGTTATAAATTCAATATTATTCAATACAATAATAATAATAATAATAATAATAATAATAATAATAATTGTACCGCGGTGGTACAACAGAAAAGGAAAACTTCATCAGAACTAGGCCTGTGCGAAACTTTTTCTTTAAATCCGTTCCAATTTGTATTAAAAAAAATGTTTTTTTTTTCTCCTTCAGAATGCCGAAAGTTCGGAAGTTATTTATTAATTTGTCCAATATGTATATATATATCGTTTTATGAACAATGAATATATTCTCGCACTGCCTGTAGGAAATTTACACAACCTCCTCAAAATATTACATACTCATAAATATCTACATTTTTTCTTTTATTCAACAGAATCGTAATTTTATAAAAACTCAAGTATTCAATATGCACTCAACACCGTGAAAAATCCACGATGCCGATGATTTTTGACGATAAAAAACAAATACCTACAAGACAGACACCAGTGAAAAAAAATTCTGTAGCTCGAAATTCAATTTGCAATTTTTTTTTTCACACTACTTGATGGGGCAACATTTCACGAAATAATTATTCCTACTCGTAAACTAGTTTCTAATATGTTATCAGTAAACAAAATTCAGAAGCTATGTGTATAACTGTCTATACAGAAACTATAAAGCAAAAACAAGTTTCTTTATTTTCCATCATTTACAAATTACCATTTCAATTTAATTTCACCAATTATTCAATGATGTATAATCATAAGAACTCTTTTTCAAAACTATATATATTTAAGTTTGGCATAAACCGATGTGTAATTATTTTATATTTGAAAAGCAAAAAAAGGTGTGAAATTATTATCAATAATTAAAACGAAAAACTTTTCAAAAGACATTTTATAGCTGCAAGGGTATTTTTTTTTTTTCATGCTCAAGTTATTCTTGCAGTTGAAGAGGACAAGATTCAAGGGGAGCCGTATTTCGTTGTAATCAACAAAAAATATACAGGGACGTTAATTCTTAATTCTCACTGAAGTCTTTCAAGCAGTTAATTGACGAATAAGGCTCTGAGAAATAAAAAATTGAATCAAACGTGTTTACGCAATGATATCTATTACTGAGTATGATAATAGTTTATAAGGATAATTATTAGTAATAATAATAATAATAATAATAATAATAATAATAGTAATAATAATAATAGAAACGAACAACTTTGGATCACTCAGCCGATTCGCACACACCTGTTAGCTGAGAATATAATAAGTAAGCCAAGACAGCTAAATAATCCCGGTCGAAGCTCTCACTTGCATAATTTACAAAGATCATTTAAAAATAGAAAATTTTAGTAATATGGTGATTTATCTTCTGCATCGACATCCTTATGAATTGATCCCTCCAACTCGACTTGCGAGTACTTTGAGGAATGTCAATAATCATTAAACGTTATATATTCTCCAAGTTCTCAGTGGTTCGCTGATCGAAAGGATGACTGATATATCAGATTGTCATGTTTTGATACCAAATTTATGTTTGTAAATCCTTGAATGAAGTTGAAGAGACTGAAGCAAAAATAGCCGATGCGATGCGAGCTCCGACAGAAAAGAATTCTGGCTGTTCTCGAACTAGCTTAATATAGTAAAGAATCAACTTATAAAAGAAAAGAAACAAAAACGAAAAAAAATAACCATTCATATGCAGGAATTCCATCATCGATATACCTAAGTCTAGTGTGTCAAGGGAATGAAACACCCTTGATAGTTGACAAATATTTAGTATACAATTCACAAAATATATTATACAAACCAAACGAAGTTTGAAGTGTGAATCGTGATAATTTCGTTGGGAAGGAGGAGTATGAGGCATTCCACCGAATAGTATAAAAGCTATTTGCTCATGGATGAAGTGTTCATTTTCAAAAATGACGATGATTAAATAAATTCAAAGGCTCTAAACTTGGTAGGATAAAAAATCGAATCGAATAATGAAATTTGATGACTTCACTCGAGCACTGATAACAAGGACTCAAGATCATGGATGTGATCTGAGGGTGTATGCTTCAAATTCAATACGTACAAAACTGATTCATTATCGAAAACAAAGATTGGTGGGTAAGTTTTTTTTTTTTTTTCTAAATAGAATTTTATGAATCATAAACAAATGTGTGTCAGCAATCAAAGCTAAATGCGTCATAACTTTAACGGGTAAACTTCTAGAAATACGTGAACGACTTAGTTGTAATAATTGTTGTGTATAACCAAAATATTCTGTTTCCTAATTTGTAAACTGTTTTTTTCCTTTCTTTCTTTTTTTTCTGATTTTTTGTTTTTATATATGTATTTATCGTATTATATCGATCCCCCCACCCCCCAACCCCACGCCAGGATTCCACGCAGGCTTGATTCACTTCAGATTTATTTTATCGGAATCTCTGAGCATTCTTTTGGCCGGTGGTTCTCCCATCTGAAATATTATTCAATAATTGATCCTTGGTCCAAGGTATTCAGCTAGAATTGAATCAGGCTAATCAGATATCATATCTTACCTCATCATCCAATCCAGGAAGTTGGATTCGGGTCTCGGATGCTTCTGCAGGCTGAAAACAAATTCAATACCATCTTATTATGCTGTAAAAGAAAATCACAAGTTCAAGTGTTTAATAATCTCTATTTCTGTTACGAGTTTACATGACTGAAAACTACATGAGATTTTTCATGTCTAGGATACAATTGTGAAACGTAGGAAAAAATGAAAATTCTACGATCATACAAAAGAATTTTGGCAAATTTGTACTTCACTCAATCTATTACCTGTGCATCAATACATTCCATTTCTCCAATTTGCAGCTTGAAACGATAGATAAACGTTGTGTACATATACGATACTTGGAGCGTAAGGATGGGATAACTTGTTTTTGGTAAATTCAAGCTTATGTGGAACAAAGTTCAATCTACTAAAAAGTTTGAGAGGTTTTTTTTTTTTGCATAATTAGCTAAGCAAGGAATACATACTGAAAAAATGAGCTTTTATCAGGATTCAGGAGACGACAAATTTGGAGATAACGTATGGCGACTTACTCTGGCATCTGTTTCGTTGGGTCCGATGCCTACTTCCTTTTGTTGTTTAGCTTTGGTCCTGCGCTGAGGCCTGTCGTTACCCAAGTGTGTATTGTGGAGCAGACCCTTCCCCTTGGGACTGGACATATTTATTTGCATTTCAGACGGTAGATAACTCTTAGTGTTGGCCAACAGCTCGTCGGCCCTCTTGAAATACATTGTAGGAATGCGTGTTTCGCTGGGGAACTCTTTCAGGTCAAAGTTAGTCGTCTTTGAGAATATAACGTTCATAGCTAGGTCGCACACGGCCCATAATTTCTGGAAAACGGAACGATACCAACAATGAAGAAGCAACTATCGATATTTTCTCAAACAAACCACTCACGTAGTTGACGTTGTCGTCTTCGGGCTTTAGCGCATCCTTGTGACTCTTCATTCGTTCCACGAGGTTTTTGTAGAAACCGTAACAGTAGAATTCATTTTTGGTTATCAGCGGCTCCAAGATGTACCAAAGACACTGCTGGATCACTTTGAGCTGACTCACGTCGGCGTTGTTTGTGAATTCGGGATCGTGAGCGAGAATTGGCACCGCAAATACCAACATGTAGTCTGGCAGGATGTGGGGCAGTTGACCTGAGCACGAATAATTCAAAGATAACGATAAATCGGCGAAAATGACTATATCTACAACGTACCCATCGCTTTCTCCACAGTTCCCAGAGACAGTGTCTTCACGTAATCTCTTCGTTTGTTGATGTCGGTCTGCATGTACGTTTTCAACAAGTATTTCAATCTCTTGTCCTGCTCTTTGCCAGCTAGAGCGTAATACCCCATGAAGTCCAGGGGTAAGCATTTATTTGGTATTCCTCTGCCAAGACCCTTGTGCAGTTTACCTCCGAAAGCTTCTCTGACCTGTGGGACTTCGTCCTAAAGAGCAAAATGAAATGATTTTAGTTTTTAGTTTCTAAAGAGACACGGAATCCCTTCAATGCTCCGAAACCTACCACCATGAGTTGGGATAGATTGTAGAACTGCTCCGCTGTAAACTGATCTCCGACTCCCTTCTGCTCGCATATCTTCAGCATCGAACAACCGGCCTGCAATCTAAGCCAGCTCATTTCAGCCCGGCTTAATCTGCCTTGTTGCAAAAGGTCCCCCTTGTTAACTACGAAAGCGTTCAGCATCCTGAACGTCTTTTGGGCTGAAAGAACGTCTGTCTTGAGTCCTAGGAGCCACCTAGCCATGCATTTCAATGCCTCTAATCGACAGCGGGTCTCCTCTGGTAGCTGTTCTTCCGGACACCAGTCTCCCTCGATCACATCTGTGGTTTGTTCGCTGTTTTCCTTAACCAGCAGCTCTTTGACGATCTGAAAGATTCAAGGTGATTAATTAGCGAGTTAATTGGGAATAAGAGTCGGTCGACGTACCTTTCTGGACACCATGTTCTTTATCTGTACTTGATACTTGTCAGGCAGATTGTAAGCGATATGTCCAAGAGTAACAATCGACGTCCGGTAATGTTCTGAAGTAGGAGTAAGTGTATGCTTGATTTTTTCCGTTATCACTGGAAATATGGACTCGTGATCGGCCACGTTAACGAACAAGCACCTGATCGCCTGTTTAGCTTGTTTCGGTGTCCCAGTTTCGGCAAACCGCTGACACAGCGGCACGATCATTATCATTATGTCCGGAGCCACGTCGGAAAGCGACTTGTATTTCCCCAAAAACGTGAATATCGACAGGACCAAAGGAGCTACCATTTCATCTTCCAGACTCAGCAGGTCCACCAAACGCATCAGAATGTCGGAGTGAAGAAAGTGGGGACCGAAGACAAACGATAACATCTAGAAACAAAAATCGTTAAATTATTTCAAGTGTTTGACCAAATTATTACAATCTCATTCATTCATTATTCAGTTTGCTCACCACGAGTAATCTCAATCCCTTTTCACCCGCATTGTTTGGGTTCAGTCCGACTTCTTCGATGACATTGCCTCCTTTCAAGCAGTCCAACACGTAGCCAATTAGTACCTGAAGCAAAGTAACGCATTATTGAGATCCCAGTTAGTTTTCAGAATCTTGAGAATTGATGAAATTTACCCGAATTGCTTCTTCGTCGATCATGACGGAGCTGACTCTTTCCAGAAGCATTTTGATAGTGTTGTAGTAGAGATTGGTCATAACGGGCTGACCCAGCTTCTTGAGGACCAGGCTAGTAGTCTCTGCACATTCTTTACACGTGACGTTTGGTTGTACAATCGTTTCCATTCCCTGTAGCAGCGAGGGCTCCTTCTTCATGTGCAGACTGAATTTTTGCAAGAATTCCTGCACCTTCATAGGGTCCGGCAGAAAGCGTGATATTTGCAGAATTTTGTTCATCAAGTCACGGTCTCTGCTAGCAGATTCTGGTTTCTTGATTATCTCCACCCATTCGACGACGGATCTCCTCACACTGTTGAAAGTCACATTGAATTGAGTAAAAACGAGCCGAAGTTCAAGATGAAAATGGAATCGAATACACTCACGCCAATTGGTGCTTCTGTAACTCCACAAACGCTTTGGATGCGTGATCGTCTATAGTCCCCAACAAGTGGTACAATTTTTTCATTCTTTCTTCCGGGGTGAGTTGATACGGCACCAAACACGTGTTCAACAGCCTTTCGACGAGTAGTCTGTCCTCCATTCCAGCCATGTAATAGCCGTGCAAGATTTTGTCCTTGATCCAAGTGACGGCTTTCTTTGTGGCCTGGGGAACGTCGGCGTCGTTCAAATGCTTTTTGTAGATCATAGCCAACCCTGACATGGCTTCTTTTCGAATTTTGAACTGAAAATTAAATCGGATCGGTTTGATTTGTCACCGTCAATCAGAGACAAGCATCAAAGAATATTCTTCAAACCTTTTTGTCCAGAGTTCTCTCCTTCACAAATTCCAAGAGATCTTCGCTGTCCGACACGACTTCAAAGTCTCTTCGTGCTGTGGTCACGATTGCCATGACAACTTCGTACCTCACGCTCTCATCTGCGTCGTGCTGCCTCAGTTTCAGCGTATCGGTAATGTCTTTTCTCAGCTCGGGATGATTCAGTAAGAAATGCATCGAGTACTGGACACATTTGATCCGAATAGACACGCTAATGTCGTTAAATCTACCTAAAAATGCCCTCCAAAGTTGCGTGTGTTGTATAGCTAGCTGTGATCCTTTCTCCGAAAACATTCTCGCGAGCAATGCGACTGCGCCCAGTCTCTCATTCTCCAGCGAAGACTTGAGCTTGCATTCCAACTGAGGAAGGACGGATAACAGCACGCTGGGGCAGATGTGATTCAGTTCGTATATCAAGTCGTATACTTTTTTACATATTTGAAGACCTTTCTCTTCCTTTCCAAGAATCAGTACGTGATTGAAGAACTGGAAGATTATAATATTTCATATTACAGAGACTGCGCAGAGCAAATGATTATTATACGAGTGCTTGCTCACCGCTTGGATGTACGGTTCTAAAGTATCGCTGCATTTAATCACGAGCTCTTTTGCCAAAAAGTAGGCGTTCTTTTTCTGAGTTTTGTTCGGCTCTACGATATTCATCAGAATTATGTCCAACAACTCGTTTCCCACAATGTCTGACTCCGTTATGAGCGGACACAAGACGTCCAGCATGAAACTCTTCACTTTTCCCGAATGCTCGTCGCTGAAAGAATGCGTTGGAAATGACGTTTCGATATTTTTTTATGTAAAAAGTGGAACTATTAGAATTCTCAAAATGACTTACTTCACTATCTTGAACATGAGTGAAAACAGAGCGCAGAATATCTCCTGACAATCTTCCAGTTCAAAGCACATGTTGAACGATTTTACGTACGCCAAATTTTCAAGCAAATAAAAGTATCGTTTGAAGGCTGGATCTTTCGGATCTTTCAAGCCTGACAATTGCTTGATTAGGAACAAAAATATTGTCTTCACCTATCGAAAATACAACCATAACGAAAATTATTCACAATGCAAGAAACTCGACTCGTTAATAAATATCGTAATTCAGCTGCTAAAGGTGAAGCGATGTTTGTTTAAGCCAAACAAACAAGCTACAAGTCTGCTGAATTGGATTAAAAGTCTTTTGTCACACTTGTTAAAATAAGTAACGACCTAAAAAGAGGATTTTTAATACGTACGAGGCTGTTTTGCCCTCAGCCTTGATTAGGACGACTTTTATTGAAAAAATTTAAGATTCGTGTTTACCTGCTCAGCGTCTTTGTACGGAGCCTCAGGTGCGTAAACTCTGAGAACGTCGGCTATACAACAAGCGATTAATAGCTGTACATCCTTGCTTTGATGCATCAGGAAATGATCCTCGGCCAAATGTAAAGCCAACGGAATGTACTGCTGATACATTCCCTCGTCCTGACCCATCGCTTGCAAGGTATGTGCCAAAGTCTGTTTGTCAAATTGATATCAGGTCAATTTTAGAGAAACTAACAAACTACTTCCACTCGACTTGATCGTCTGTTGTTTACCTTCAGTCGTCTGATCAATTCATCGGGACCAAGATCCTCCGTCACGGATCTGCACCCCTGAGGGTAAACGATTTCTGACATTTTACCTGCTGTGTCTCTTCGAGTCTGTTTAAAAATCTTTACTTTGTGAAGAGTAGCCTAAAACACCGTCCAAACTCTGCGAAACAAATGAATCATCGTTATTAAATACCAGGTGTACAAAATTAGGGACAAGTTTGAATCTAAATGTGTTCCGAACGGTTTATCCTCGTTCTCTCTTTTCATATCGATACTCAATAATTATTCTTTCTTGCTTTCTTGATAGGTTCACAAATATGACAAATAAAAGAAAAATATCGCAGAATATTCATTCGAGACTGAAAAATGGTCCAAGGAATCTGATCCATTGCCTCAATCCGTACGCCTTGTTCGTAGCAAGACAGACTGCACACAGTTTAACCAGTCATTCAGTTTCTGCTTGAGATCTGCGGCTCGCAATGGTCAATCAAACCGCTCCGAGCTCTGAAACTTGGTCTAGTTTTTTTTTTTTTTGTCGAGTGAGAAATCAGGCAACATTTACACAAAGAATAATGATCGGTTCGACTCTGTTCTATGAATCGTGAAACTGGTCATACGGTAAAATAGAATTCAGTAAAGATGATTTAGCGATGAAGTCAAACTATGCATTTGCTCAGGATCGTTTTATAACAATAACGAGAATGAATGTTTATGGAAGTCTCTGTGCATCCGGTAAACAGAATCAGGGATCAATTCGTGACTCGTAATCGTCGGAATGAAGCCGAAGAGTTGTTGTGGGAGACACTGGTAACGCATATTTGGAGGTTATGTCTGGTGCCCGTGAACAACTTGCGGCACGTAGGTACGTAAACAATAGTGAATTTTGTGATAATTAGGTGGCTATTTAAATTCGCTCGGAATAACGTTCGCGGTGATATTGGGCGGTGGGATGTATAAGGGTGAAATTGATTACCTCAAGATATGCATAGACACCAAAACGCCTGACACTCAAAATATCAATAAAGCAAATATATCTGTCGGTGGCACACACGACACTAGCTCTCGGTTTTTGACGTCGAAACTTCACTAGCCTCGTCACATTCGGTATTAAACGCGAGTACCAAGGCTCAACCGACACTCAACAGACCCTTCACGCGCACTGGGCATCGTAAAACGTTTCAAACATCATCGTAGATATCGGAGAATGAAGTTTTGTAAACGGTTAACCGTGTCAAAGGACGCGACAGCGCGTTCAGTGGCGTGAAGTTACCTATGCATAGCCACGTAAGGAAAGGCTTCGATGTGGGAAAGCGAAAATTGTCCAGTTACGAATATCCGTCGATCGGACTGCGGTAGAGACGGAGGCCGCGTATTCCGCGATTCGTTGATTGAATTTGAGTAAAATAAACCCGATCCTAATATCCCGTATTGTCCATCGTACAACGAGATTAAGTTTTATCAAGTTGAAATTTATCGGGCATAAATTGCAAACTTCAGGCGTTCGATTGTCGTCGGTTCGACTTTCCGTCATTTTCGGGACGAGGTTCCTTCGAAATAGTTAAAATCCTCGTCTCGAGTCATTAATAATACAAGATCGTCCTCGAGTCGTTTAATAAACGCTAAATTTACCGGTAAATAAAAAGTTCGGTTCAACCGCGTAAAATCGAACGGTACGTCACCGGTTTCGATACATCGATCGATTCCACGGCGCTTCCGGATCCCGGCAAGCCTCCGACTCTTTCTTGTTCGACACGTGCGACGTGTACGCAAACTGGTTCAGCGCTGATCAATTTTTTCAGTTTTTAAATTGATCATCTCGACCGGTAATCAAACGCAGCGATGGTGAGTCCTTCTTTCGTGTCTAAGAATCCGATAGCGATTAATTTTTCCCACTAAATCGATATCGCGGGCGCCGATATTCGCGACTGTAATCAAAGCCACAAAGTGAGGTTATGATCGCGTCCGGTGATGCGATGTCCAAACACCGCGTATAAATGCCTTTGTTTTATTTCAGGCAAGTCTCAAGGCCGACAACCCGGAGAAACCGGGGCAGGAAACTGCGCCGATTCACCGCATTCGTATCACCCTGACCTCCCGCAACGTCCGTTCCCTCGAAAAGGGTGAATATTATCCGGATTGACGTCCATTTAATTTTTTAAACTCAATTATGGCCGATTTAGTGGAACTATTTGTTTGCAGTATGCACGGAGTTGATCACCGGAGCGAAGAAGCAGAAGCTGAAGGTCAAGGGACCGGTCCGTATGCCGACAAAGATTCTGAGAATCACGACGCGTAAGACACCTTGTGGAGAAGGTTCGAAGACTTGGGACAGATTCCAGATGCGTATTCACAAGCGAGTTATCGACCTGTACTCTCCGTCTGAGATCGTTAAGCAGATTACAAGCATTTCGATCGAACCCGGTGTAGAGGTCGAAGTCACCATCGCCGACGAATAAACCATTCGAATATAAAACTGATGAAAACGTTTTAATAAAAATGGAAAAACAATGAAAATTTCTTCTGAATGCATGTTTTTACCTAATCAATCTTCTTTCCCATTCCTACTCCAATTTCGTTTTCTCCATCATTCAATTAATTAAAAAATGACGCATGAAAAAATTCAAGAAACAAATCTTATTGTTTGGAACTTCATTAAAATTGAGGAAAGGAACGATAACTAGAAAAGTTGCAGATTTTTTACAGCATTTCTGATTTTATTTGTAAAATTGTGTATTATAACGTCAATTAAGGATCTTATAAGTTTGACAAAATTTTCTGGCACGGAAAGCGTCGAAGGGGAAGACGAGTGCCGATCCGTAAAGCGTGTAGATTGAAAACCCATTCGTTGATCGGTAGCTTAGTCATCCTCCTGAGACTCTCCGCCAGCCTTTCCGCCTTCCTCGTCTTCTTCCCCGCTGAAATCGCCCATTCCTTCGACCTCTTCTTCGTCGTCGTCACCCGCAACTTCGGCGTTTTCTAGTTCAGCACGCTCCATCTGTCTCGCCAATTCGGCTTCGTCAGTTGCCGTCACGACCTTAGGCTGAGGATGAAACGCAATTATAAATAGTCAGTCTTCATATTTTGTTTTCACTTTTGTGTCAAAAATATAATCATTCTTTAAGCTCACAGCCATTTGAATTTCGAATACACCTCCCAACGCCTTGATTTTCTCCTTGATCACTTCGATAGCGTCGTAGAGTGCTTTCAAACCGTCTGTTTTCTCAGGTGTCGACGTTGTCATGACTGGAATAATAACAAACGAACATTATGTAACGGGGCATGTTCTTTCACCAGCCGAGCTGCGTGCTTCCCAACTTCGTACCGTAGAGTGGCGGGGCGATTAGATTTATTTTTATGGGTAATTCTTCCGTAGACAGAGCCAAGCCCGCTTTCAAGGCAGTTTTTACAGCGTCTATTCCCTCGTAGCCGTAACAGGCTACTTCGACATCGGCACGAATCTTGACCGCTTGAGATGTAAGCTTGCGCTTGATGTTGTTCAGGAGAACTTCCTTGGTGTGATCGTCCAAGCCGCATTCAGCCAAGATCGTGGGGTCCCTGAAAAACAGATTCGTTCAGCTCAGAGTATAAAATCGGAGCCTTATCTATGTATCCAAGATACGCACAATACTGATTGTTTGAAAAAATCGTAAGCGGAAGCCTTCTGCTTCTTGTATTTCTCCTCAAAGTACCAAGCGGTCTTTTGGTAGAGTTCTTCCAACTGTTCGTCACTGTCGTAATGAAGAAGTTCGGCGACGTGTCTGAGGATCGAATTGACTGCTTTAGCTTTGGCAAATCGTTCTGTACACTTTTCTACATCCTCGGCAGAGACTCGTCGCTTGCTCAGATCAATGTATCCTGAAATATGCGCAAGTTTATGATGTTATAGAAGGATAAAACGCGTCGATATCCTCAAAACGACTCAAACCTTTGTCTTTGTCGACTCGAATGACGACCACAGGCTCCGTTTTACCGACTCTGATCAGTTTGTTGATGGAGCGAATACGTCTCCTCGACAATTCCGAGAGCAGGATCATCCCCTCTATGTTGTTGTACTCCAGCAGGTGGACGTAGGCACCCATTTCAGCTATACTACGCACGTTGACCATGACCACATCTTCGACCTCTGGATATTTCTCCTTATAAAATCGACAGGACAGCACCATCTTGGCTATAGGCAAATGTCGAATATTTTAACACCCTCAAATCGGAGAATATTGTGACAAAGGTCTTGCGGAGTCTCGATTTTTGGGGACTCTGTGGATTTTTGGGAGCAAAGAAGCTTCTGGAATTTTGCTAAAGCGGGAGGAATTATTTTACGTACGAATGTGGTTGATTGAACGCAACGATTATTTACCAGGCTGATATTCGATCGTTTCAGCCGGAAGGAAAAGGTTATCTTTTAGGTTAGCTTGAGGCAAGGTAACAGATCTATGGAAATATAAAGTCCTTGTTCACCTTGATTGTTCTTCACCTATATCAATGAAAATTCGGATAACTTGGAGTGTACAAGTTCACTTGGATCGTTTGAATCTATATAAATATACTAATAATCCATGTGGAATCCTGAGTCCATTTAACTCAGACAGACTGATGAAATAGCCAAACAGCAATTCTCAACTTGCGGACCCTCATACGTCACTAATTTACCGAAATCTAACCTCAACTCCACGCTACAAATATTGACCACATTCTCGATTCAGTCAATAGTACCAATGCAGTCACTCGCGGCGCTCGTGTCGCTAGTTAGACTCATACGCGCAGGGCTTCAGCGGTAGCAGACGACGCCAGCGCCACGACTGGCCGTGGTTCACCTTTGAGGTCGATGAGAGTACGGAGTTCGCTCTTTTCCCTCTTTGCCCACGAGCCACCTGATGCATTGGCATTTTTTATTGCATGAAACATGACTATTTTCCAGAAAAGAAGCCATTTCATAACATAAGATCCCAAAGAGCGTGATTTTGTTCGTTTATTCGAACAAAATTGATGTAAATTCGCGTGTATCCACGTCGGGTTTCGTACGCCCTGCGTGAACCGGAAATCAAAATAAGCTTCAATCATTATTCACTTTGGAAGAGATGGAGCGAGAAAGCGGATTAACGGACCGATAATAATTACCTGCGTTTGTCGAAGGCCACGGAATAATAATGATTTAAAAAATGCATGAATTCGTAAGTATGATAATTCAAATTGGCGCCGTGCGCGGCGGAGGTTCGGCTCGTGTGTGGTCGTGCTCGTAAGCTAGCGTGAGAGAACAACGACTTATCTCCAATGACAATCGTTTTCGTGGTTTATCGGAAGGCTCACGATGGTCTGTGCAGGTTAGAAACCATAGTGAAACGTCAACATGTAATAAAAATATATTAAATTGTAAATAAATAAACGGTATTACCAGATGTGAAACGGATGAACGACGTAGAATCAAAATTATTTCCGCGTGTTTGTAAAGACAACGATAATAAAATATCCTAAATGCCTCTCGTAGCGCGAAACTGTCCCCATATAGCAAAACACGGGGATCTGTCAATCCTCGAAACCCTCGTTACGCAAAAAGATAAATTAACAAAATGCAACGAGTGCGAAAACGAGGGCCCGAACCTCTGGTTATGCCTCTTCCCCGACTGCAGGTGGGTCGGCTGTTCGACGACCCACCTAGACCACAGCATAACCCACAACAAAAATTTTCCAAATCACTGCGCCCACATGAATCTATCGACGGAGAGAATCTGGTGCTACACTTGCGAGCAGGAGGTGATAGCGATGCACATACCCTCTCCGCCGCTCTCGCCAAATGCCAAAGACCAAAAATCAACCGCCAATAAATTTTCCGGGGACACGTCCGTCGGTCTAGCTTCGAAGCCCGAGCACTCCGAGCTCCAGCAGTCCCTGATCAACAAGTTTGGTCGATCCGGCAACAGGATTGACTGGGAGAAGGGGGTCCTTACCTACGAGAAGTCCGGCGATTCCCCAGACAGCACCGATTCCGACGACAGCAAAGATGCCAGTGGGAAACCAAAGGGGCTGGTGGGACTGCAGAACATCGGAAACACCTGCTACATGAACGCCGCGCTTCAGGCTCTGTCAAACGTGCCCCCTCTCACTCAGTTCTTCCTGGAGTGCGGCCTGCTGGTCAATTGCATACAGAAGGACCGGAAGCCAGGGCTGAGTCTGAGCTACCTGAACCTAGTGAGCGAGATGTGGAACAAGAAGACCAGGGGCTACGTAGTGCCGCACGGTATCCTGTACTGGATAAGAACAGTGCATCCGATGTTCAGAGGATACCACCAGCACGACACCCAGGAGTTTTTGAGATGCTTCATGGACCAGCTGCACGAGGAGCTCAAGGAGCACATAGAAGACGATCGAGATAATTTATCGAGACTGAAGGGCTTCGGGGAGCATTCTTCGGACGAAGATGAGGGCGAAATTGACGGGACTGGGTCGAGCCAATCGGACGCCGAATACGAGACCTGTGACTCTGGAGTGAGTGAACAGAGTTCTTTGAGCGACGAAGGAGAGAGAGGGACTAAGAGGCGGTATTATAGACTGTCGCAGTCTGACAAATTGAGGAACAAGTTCACCAATAGAAGCATGAAGAAGTCTGCGGGGGAGGAATCGTTCTCTCAGAATCAGAGATCGGCCCCTAACTCGCCCAATAAACATCGTACAAAAAAGCCAATGAAGACTAGAAGCATCATCAGCGATATATTCGACGGGAAACTGCTGAGCAATGTTCAATGCTTGACCTGCGACAGGGTTTCCACAAGGGTCGAAACCTTCCAGGATCTATCTCTCCCGATTCCCAGCAGAGATCACATAGACATGTTGCACCAGGGGTCGCTCACTCCTCAGAAAGCTGGACCATGCTCGGACGTAGTTTACGTGACGAACCAGTCAGGCTGGGTGTCTTGGTTCTGGCAATGGATGAGATCCTGGTTCTGGGGGCCGGTGGTCAGCCTGCACGACTGTCTGTCTGCATTCTTTAGCGCGGATGAATTGAAGGGAGACAATATGTACAGCTGTGAAAAGTGCAATAAGCTCAGAAACGGTATCAAGTTTTCCAAGGTTCTCGAACTACCAGAAATACTCTGCGTTCATCTGAAGAGATTCCGCCACGAGCTGATGTTCAGTTCAAAGATTGCCAACTATGTTTCGTTCCCGTTGGACGGCCTCGACATGCGGCCCTACATGCACAAGGAATGTGTGTCCAAAGTAACAACTTATGATCTGATATCGGTAATTTGTCATCACGGAACGGCCGGAGGCGGACATTACACTTGCTACGCTTTAAACTCTGCCATAAACCAATGGTTCGAATTCGACGATCAATGCGTAACTCAGGTGACTCCTGAGACGGTGAAAAACTGCGAGGCTTACGTGCTCTTCTACAAGAAATCATCGCCCGAGATGCTTCAGTTGAGAGAAAAGACGGTGGAATTGATGGACCTATCTGCTCAAGAAATTTCACACTTCAACTTCTTTGTGTCGAGACAGTGGATCAACAGGTTCAACACTTTCTCCGAACCAGGTCCCATCGACAACTCGGATTTCCTATGCGCACACGGCGGAGTAAACCCCTCGAGGGTTCAATTTGTAGACAAAATTACTATGCCCATTCCCCAAGACGTCTGGGAGTATCTTTACGACAAGTAGGTATTTCCTATCGCCTTCGTTGGGAGAATCTAGTGCGTCGGATTCCCTACAAAGAAACTTTTTTGTTCTTTCAGATTCGGCGGTGGACCTGCTTGCACGAATCTTTACGAGTGTGCAACCTGCGAGGAAAAGCACGAATCTTTGCAAAAACGAATGCGCTACGAGATGGACGTGTTCCAGCGACTTAATCACGGCGTCGATAATCCTCCCGCGATATACGCTCTTGCTATGGCCTGGTTACGGCAATGGCAGAGCTTCGTTAGGGGCAAGGAGACGCAGCCACCGGGTCCCATCGACAACGCTCCGATTATCGTTAATAAAAATGGCCAAAACGTTTTGAAAGCTGGTGAGATATTTTTCTTCTGCCTCGTCTTGATCAAGTTTAATTATTGTACGGGATTCATTGAACTCGAAACGTTTTTTATGTTCATCAGGTTCGGACTATGCGCAGATATCGGAAGAACTTTGGCAATTTTTCTTCAACAATTACGGCGGTGGTCCGGAATTGATGTTGCATTCGTGTCAACGACCGACGTCGAATATTTCCCAACATTCCACCTCAAATCCGAACCTGATTGACCAGAATTCCAAATCCAGTCGCCAAGATGCCAAGACGAATAAAATAACAACGACTAGAAGTTCAGAGACGGTTCCGCACCAGGGAAACGCCGGTGATTGTTTGATGACGGAAAGTGATTCTATCCATCAAACGCAAGGTGACGCAAGTTTGTAGAAAGGTTTATTGAAAAAGAAAGCAAAAAAAAAAATAAAAATAAATATTTCCTGCATTATTTTTATTAAAGAATATAAATTTAAAAAAATTATCGATATTTTTAATACAATAAAATTGTTCAAAGATACAGCCAGTATAATAAAAAATAAATTAAAACAAAGAGAAAACATTAATTCTTAAATATGTAGATGTGGTATGGTTGGAGATACTCTGTATGTAACGGTGAGGTGATTCGTTAATCCGAAAGTATTTTTTATCGAATTAAATAGCTTTAATTGGTTTATTATACGTATTTCTCTAGTCCGCGTACATTCATACGAGATGATTGATGTTTTCAGATTTTTTTTTTTTGTTTTTCAAATATCCATTTCTGATACTTTTGAACCTTTCAAACTCTGAGCATCCGTTGAGCATTGCCAATGATACAGAGTACACAAAACGCGTAAATAAATGAATTTAGTCGAACTAGAAGACAAATTCATTCGTTTATCGTATTTGGTTTATAAAAAACTAGGTACTTTGGTCAATTGACGTGTTATGACGGGTCTGCTGCACAATTTCGTCGACATGAAGAAACATAATGTTACATCTTTTCTTTTGTTCGTCATAACGCAATTAGCTAGCTTACCAAAATTTGTAATTGTTTTATATTATCGTAATATCGTTATTACCGGGAGGTACAAGTGGTTTCATTCTACCTCACGTGTCATGGGTCGCCTGTAACGAAAAATTTAAATATGAATTTGACCGGTTTTGGCTTTTCTCTTTATTCATTTTGGTACTTTTTTGTTTGGCCGCACAATGAAATCAGTTGAAGAATATACTAAGTCATTCCTGGCAATTAAACTCTGTTACAATCTAATCATGATTGTATTCATGCACCTAATGCCTAGAGATGCAAGTGATAATCGGTGAGGCTGCTTTGAGAGAAACAGTTTTCTGACTTACAAAAAAATAATTATGAACTATTAACGGACCTACAATGGATTTTATTCTATTGTGAAAAAAAAACACCTAATAATTGTAAAATACAATCAATGTAATGTTAACGTTAAAGAGTTCAACAGAATATGTAAAATATGAATATAAATTGATCAATTACTAATATTATTCAAACGATCGATGTTGTACAAATAAAATTTTCAATGTATGTAATTCCGGTTGAATGTAGAAAATACATAAAGATAATAATATATTATATTTGCGTATCGTGACCGTCTGACATTTTAATTTAAAACAATTCTGAATGGTTATATTATTATTATTATTATTATTATTATTATAAGTGGGTTACTGTAAGTAATGAGTGAAGAAATACATAGTGATATAAACGTGGGTATTTTGTGAACACAAATTATACGTCAAGTAGTGGGGATGGTTGCAGGGATATCTCGCTCTTACGATTCAAAGATTGTAAATTAATTACTGATTATTGATACACATTACGCAGAACTATGTACCATACATATTGAATAAATAAATAAATTGGTTTCATTATTTATTGAAAATTACAACGCTGTATATTCATTCGAATTCATGGTATTCTCCAACAATGAGAGTGGCGGCGGTTCGAAAAGTCCACGATTCGAACAATTCGCGTTTTTCGCCGATTGTTGCGGATTAAAGCGCCTGCGTTTGAAATAAAGTTGCGCGCAAGACGCGCAGCTATCGTGTGGCAGAGGGTCCACATTGATCGAGCCGGACGCCATCGAGGGATGCTGCCACTCCGATCCCGATCCCCAAACACCGACGCACCACCCCCAGTCAATGCCGCGATTCAAAATTCGTGATTGAAGACTCGTTACTCGCGATAAGAATACAGCCATGCGATTTCGCACCAGCACTTAGCTAGACGTTTATTTATTTAAGTATCAAGTTTTTTGAAAGTGCCTAAATTCATTTTTTTCTTCTTCATAGTTTAGTGGTAGAAGAATCGCAACTATCGTTCAGTGCGCCGAGCTGATAATTCTTATACGAAACATCCGATAAGTAAGCCTTACATGATTTATTAGACATTATTTAAGTGTATTTAGGAAAACTATGAACTTCCGGTTTTCTTTATTCTGAGTTTTCCATCGCCCTGTTGAATCCAGATATCTGTAGTTACGTAGACGTATCAGTTTCATCATTACGGTAAGATTGATGTTTTATATCGCCCCTTAGTAAATCGATGAGACGAATAACATACAACCCCGAAGAATACACCAGGAAATTGACTATAGCAAAACTGCAATTCCATAGAATCGGCGATGCTCATTCAAGTCCTCGATTTCTCTCAAAATTAGATCGTAACTTTTACTCGAGAAAGATTAACGTGATATTAACTTCTTCGTGGCAATAAAAAGTTTCAAGAATTTTTCATACCTACATCCACGACTATCAACACTACCTGCTCTATCTATAGATTAATTCTACGAAACATTGTATCAGTTACACCGAGGACGGTAAAGCAAGACCAATTATATCACGTAAAGATTTCCTGTCGGAGAGAGATGATACCTGTTTTGCTCTTTTAAAATCGTTATATTATCATTCTTATCGTTAGGAAAGAAACGAACTAATTAAAGTAAATCTGAATTTATTCGTAAAATCAAACAATCCCGATTTTTTCACTCAATCGAATCAATCGATCGAACTATAAACGATGTTAATTAATAATCGGGCGTCCGTTGGCACTTTGGCAGCTGAACTAGATTAATTCTGAAATCTTGCAGCAAGCTAAAAAGGAGAACGAAAAAATGGCTAATTTCCGGGGCTTCTACATACCTCCCATCGGTGCAACGATCAACGTAGCATGGGAGACGTTGAAGGCGAAATGGCCAGAGAACAGTCCGTGCATGGAACTGATTCGTGGCACTGGCGGGGGTCAGCAGCAGGGTCAACAAAACCAATTTGAACAATTCGGCGAGGGTAACGACAACACGGAAATGACAGCGATGAACGGCGAACAACCCTACGCGGAACAGAGCAACGGAGCCGTGGCCGAAGACTCGTTCAGCTATCAGCGCAGCACGTGAGTGTCCTGCACAGAGTCTCAATGTTTCATCCCCGAAGGAATTAGATTCTAATTGGTAAAATTCACAGCGATAAGCCCAGAGGTACCAGCATGAGCAGCGGCGGGTTCAGCGAATACGACGACGGCGGGGAGTTCGGTGCTCCGGGAGTCAAGATCAACGAGTGGCAGGCGGCTTGGAACATCACCAACGCAATTCAGGTGAGAATGATGCTCGTTGATCTATACTGTGGCTAAAATAGGAATGATTCGAAATTCGTTGTACAGGGAATGTTCATCGTGAATCTACCGTTCGCCGTGCTCCGCGGTGGTTATTGGGCGATAGCCGCAATGGTTGGGATCGCGTACATTTGCTGCTACACCGGAAAAATTCTGGTCGAATGTCTGTACGAATTGGACCCTGCCACAGGTCAGCGAGTCAGGGTGCGGGATTCTTACGTGTCGATAGCGAAGGAGTGTTTCGGGCCGACGTGGGGAGCCAGGGCGGTTAACATAGCCCAGATAATCGAGCTCCTGATGACGTGCATCCTGTACGTCGTCGTCTGCGGGGATCTGATGATCGGCTCGTTCCCCGAGGGCGCGATCGACACCAGGAGCTGGATGATGCTGATCGGCATCTTCCTGATCCCCCTGGGCTTCCTCAAGTCCCTGCACCACGTTTCGGTCCTCAGCTTCTGGTGCACCATGGCCCATCTGCTGATAAACGCGATAATAGTCGGCTACTGCATCCTCGAGATCGGCGACTGGGGCTGGTCCAAGGTCAAGTGGAGCATAGACATGAAGAACTTCCCGATCTCGCTCGGGGTGATAGTATTCAGCTACACGTCCCAGATATTCCTGCCCACTCTGGAGGGGAACATGATAGATCGGTCAAAGTTCGACTGGATGATAAACTGGAGCCACATCGCTGCCGCCGCGTTCAAGTCCCTCTTCGGTTGGATATGCTTCTTGACCTTCCAGACGGACACTCAGCAAGTGATCACCAACAATCTCCACTCCCCCAGCTTCAAGGGCCTCGTCAATTTCTGTCTCGTGATAAAAGCCGTCCTATCTTATCCCCTGCCGTACTACGCGGCCTGCGAACTACTCGAGCGCGCCTTCTTCAGGGGCAGACCTAAGACGATATTCCCCACGATCTGGACCGTGGATCGCGAGCTCAAGGTCTGGGGGCTGGCGTGGCGCGTCGGAGTCATAGTCTTCACCATAATGATGGCGATCTTCATACCCCACTTCGGTATTCTGATGGGATTCATCGGCTCCTTCACCGGCACGATGCTGTCCTTCATCTGGCCCTGCTACTTCCACTTGAAACTGAAAAGAAACTCGATGGAATGGGGCACCGTGGCCTACGACTGCTTCGTCATATTTCTCGGTGTCTTGTTCGGGGTCATCGGCGTCTACGATTCGGGATCGGCCCTCATCGAGGCTTTCGAGATCGGCCTACCGTTCTAAACGGATTTTATATAGCGGATTTGTTCGTTAGAATGTACGTAAAATGAGGCGCACATATTATTGTTTGGAATTTTGAAAAAGCTACGCAAAAGAACAAACGTAATTACATATCGATGCCATACACATAATTCTATGTACGGATCCAAAAGCAATGTTCCTCGGAACGCCATATCAGAGCCACTTTTTTAGGCTCGAAATTTGATCAACGAGTGTGACGTACACCTTGCGTAGTTTAACAGCACGAGATATGTATATATTACGTGAAATCTTGTTTACAGCTTCGTTAGGTATTAGATTATACGCATCCCAACTGAGATCGTGATGATCGTGACAATATTCAAAAAGTTGTGTAATTACTAAAATTAATGTCTTCCAATGTTGAAACTGTACAAGTACGTCGAGTACCTATATTATCCATCAATTGTTGAGTATGGATTTCTGTATTTTATATGTGCATAACGTTTATGAATTCCTGATTTGAACGTAGATCTTTATGCGGGGTTAAACAAGCTAAGTTCTAGCATTTTTGACTTGAAATTCTGCTGCTGGTAGCCACTCGTGGTGGTTTTCTCGAAGAGGTACAATATATCAATTTATACGATAATTAAAACAGCAGCGAATATTTATTTCTGTTGCTCCACTTCGTGATTATATATGGAAAAGATGATAAGCGGTTAGATTTCTGTAATCGAGTAATCCAATGTCTTCCAGAATATCTGACAAAACAAATGTTGGATCTCAGTTTATAGTGACTATGGACTTGTTTCCGAATAATTTTCAGGCCGTAGTCATGCAATATCGTAATATCGACATTGCGTTGTTTAATTCATGTTTATTGTTACTGTTCTTGTTAATTATTATAACGATGTAAATTGTTTACACCCCTTTCCAAATACCATGGGGACTTATATTATAAATTATATACATAATACTAGGACGATCGACCTGGCGGTTGAATTTTATTGACAAAAAGAAAACCAGGAGACAGTTTGTGTCTTTGAGAACCTATATTAATCGGTTATTATTAGTAAATCAAGTCTTCCAATGATGTCTTCCAGAATGACAAATAATATGTATACATATATTATATGAAATATAATACAGAATTCTTTATTAATATAACGATATCGATGAACCGTGTACTACGTAAGAGTTAGTACCTACGATAATATTATGTAAAAGCGATTGTTATCCATGGAGCATTTCGAGTCGCGTTTAATTATGCAAAGTGTATCAGCGAATGATTGCTAAAAATAAAATAGATTTTTGTTTCCGTTACATAAAAGTGCGATTGAATATTGATCAATGCTATTACAGTTTCAGGCACTACATAAATTATGTAATAATATGCGAATTATCAAACTAATTATATTTTAGAATGCGAGTTAGAGTGAACTTTACGATAATTTGCAAACTCGCGGCTCAATTCTCTTCGTGGATTACTGATTGTCCAACTATTACATGTATGAGTGTAAGACAATACAATAAAAAAAAAATAAAAAAAATGGAAATATTAAAATATAATTATAAGTAATGAAGAGTTATATTTCGAAACGCAAGATATAAGTGAGTGAAGAAAAAATAATCGATACCTAATATTTGTTATGCGATTTACAATGCCAATTGTTATGTGGTTCCAGCATTTTTATTATTCGTTGATTCAATCATATCAATCCACAAGTTGACACTGCGTTTTGAAATGTGACTAGTTAATGTTACGTAGAGCTACTCGTAGCTATATAAATATACGATGTAAAGGGCTTCCAATATATTAGAAAAAATACCTTAAAAAAACATTATATATATACTACTGAAATTTTATTATGTGGAATTGAACAACATTATATAATTATAAAATATATTTATGTTGACTTATAATTTGTTATTTAAAAAAAAAACAAAAAAAAAACATCGACAATAATGAGCGTTATATGAGAAAATACTATACTATATACACATATACCCTGCTAATAATGTCTTTCCAAATATAGTCAATAAACCAATATATGTATATGTATCACGCGCAAATCTTCGATACTCAGTACCAATAAGTATAATAATCGCGTAACTATATTATATGTGACAAGAAACAAAAACAAAAAAAGGAAAAAAAATTATACAAAATACTATATATGCGTATTCAAATGATATTTTCCATATTCCTAAAGAACACAATTCCCCAAAATCGGTTCATGATCTACTGCTGTTGCTGATCGAACTTCAATCAACTAGGGAAAAAAAATCAATGAAGATTTTCAATTTATATGTAATAATAAATCCGCACACGAATATATATGAGTCACGTCGCACGGCTGAACACATTTTTCGGGGTATCGGTTGAAAGAAAAAGAAAAACTTTCACCTTGGAGAGTATTGCTTAGAAATCAGTCATGCTCCAGAAACCATCAATGATCTCTCAAGACACCTTCACTGAATAAATCATCCAGTTGACCGAAAACCGTCGACATGAAGCTACTGGTAAGTAAATATTTAAAAATACCACCCTCTTATGCCTCTTTTTTCGCATCTACTTACAGCCATTGAATCCACAAGTCTCAATCCTTCGTTTTGCAATTGGTTCAAAGTTTATTCTACACTTGCCAAAAAACATAAAATAAAAAACACCCTGAAGTTGTTTTTATATCTTTGCAGAGTAGATTCTACATCTTGTTGCTGTGCTACAGTTTTATTATTTCATCTATTCTCGCAGAAGACTTGTCGAATGATGAGAACCAAGAACAGTCAGGTGAGATTGGCAGAGATACTGAACTTTTTTTTCCCCACTAACATGAAGCGCTTTAAATTACTTGATATTTTTATCAATTAGACTGCAGCTGATTTAATAAATTCTTTCTAATTGATTTTCTCACTGCAGATATTCCACGAGTGAGAATAAAAGTATTCAGAGGACCGAACAAAGAAGAAAATGGTCAGGCATACGCATCGTGGGGATTCTGGATCAATCAGCCTAGTCAGAAGTAGAGATAAATTTTCACGAATATTTCTACCTCTACTAATACTTTAAAATATTCTGAAATGTATCATAATTTCATTTAATCATATTTCGTGTGAATTATTACTAAACCGTTTCTTTTTTCCTCTTCCTTTTCGTACAAGTTATACTGTAACAGCGAATTGAATAGGATGTTCAATATTACAGTGATAAGCTTTTCGACTGCATATGGTAAACTTTTCTCATTTATTTGATAATTACATTTAAATTATACCTTAAAATAGTAAGCGTTTAGTTTAAACTATGCCCATAATTTCCATTACAGACGCATCAAAGCCTCTGAAAGCAGAAACATGGCTCAATTATTACGAATTAATTACCACTTCAATTTTCTATCTGCAACGTCGCCGATAAATCGACTTACTTAGATTGTATTTGATCGCCTGGCACATAGAACGGATTACAGACAGCGTTCGCATAGGCGGAGTGCAACTTTCTGAAAATCTGACGACGAATCAAGTTTATTAGTAAAAGATAGTATCGACGTTACAGTTCTGAATTGGATTCCGTACCATTCGCACCTCGTTGTCTCTCAAAGAAGCATTAGTAGACTGTAGTACGACGATGAATTTAATTTTGGTATTTGTGGCGTAACCAAATCTGAAAAACGAGATATTCTTGATGTGGGAGAAGGAGGAAGATGATATCCCAAGTATCATGGGAGTAAATGCACACGGTTGTTTTAGAGAGAATAAAGCTTACATCTTGTGTTCCTCGGTAGAGAACAACAGTCCCAAAAACAATTCTCTGACATCAGCTGCCATCTTATTACCAGTGTTTAACTTTTCCTCAATAATATCAATCGACGTATGCACTTTGTAGTGGAATTGTAACGCTGAGTTTTCATCCGAGCATCGAATGTATTTGGGAGAATTCTATCAAATTTTAACACACTGTATTAACGCAGGATATTTTATCTGTTATTTGATCGTCAGGGGGACGTGAAAATAGAGAATAACTTATTCCACCAGTAATAACGTAAATTGTCGTATTATTCCATTGAATAAATACATAATTCGTAATTTCTAGTCAATACTGTGGCAAAAAGGGTTCATTATTGTGAAATGAAAGTTAAATACTCTGTTTTTTTTTTAAATGTGTTTTGACAGATCTCATAACCTATAATATGAATATACGTACGTCTTTGCCGATTACCGCAACGCAGACAGCCATTTTAATTAATTACGCACTGCACGAGTCTCTGATAAAGTAATAAAATTGAGATGCCTCTTCATCTAGTCGTTGTAATTTTATTCGAATTGTTTAAAATAATTCAATATCAATTGCCTGCAATTGACACATGACACAGGGTGTATTCCGAAATTGAACAAGGATGAAACGATGCATCGATCTCTCTCGACCCAATGCAACATCCATTTTGATTCCTACGTAATACGCAGTTTCTATTCGCACGGTAGTGACCCTGGCGCCATATTTACGCAGAATTCCCGCTAAAATTTCGTGTGTGTGTGTACCGTATGGACGAGAGGGTAACTTACCTTATTGAAAGTAATCCCCAAAAAACATTTGTTTGCATAACTAACAGCTTCGGGTTTCTCGCAGAGAATTAAAATGTCCGTCCAGGCTGTGAACATTTGCGCGGGAACTCTGAAAATACGCAGGTACAGAAAGTGTACCATTCCAGGGTCTAAAATCGTCCGCATATTTTTGTGCCGAGTTTGGTCAATACTAGTCCGCTCCCATTTATTTTTTTCTTGATCGATCAATATTCAATTTCGTCTCTGCCGTTATTTTATGTTTGTAATTTTGTTTACTTTTCAACTTAGACCAACAGAAGGATGATCAGTGCCGTTTACCATTCGCTGATATCATTCGATTTGAGAATAGAGTTCTTCTGTCACTATAATAATAACAATAATGTTCAATAGTGTCCATATAGTAACATTAGATAAGGTGACCAAATACAAAGCATTTAACAAAAGTGCAGGAATTATGAAACGTACGTGTTATACCAGTTTAATCATAAAACAAAACCAATCTTACGGTCATTGAATATTTTTCAGATTCCACGAAAGTGGTGGAATATTCTCCAATCTATTTTGGGAAGTTTAGGGTCGGATGTGTCCCTGAAGTCAGAGTCATTTACGGAGACTCTGGATGAAATATTGAGCTATCTGAACTATGGCAGGGAAATTATCCTGAAAATTCTACAATTCATCGATATCGCTTGTCGTACGTTGTCTAATTTTATTTGATATTAGATAATGATGCCTCACTGTTGTCTTATACGAATAGTCTTACACTGCATGAAACTTGTCCTTATAATTATGATTAATCTGATGTATCAGTAATTCCGTTCACTTCAGTGTCTAAAACTGATAACAATGAATGTGACAGCGTAATTTAGCTGCTCATTGAAATTCTGACTTCTAGGATTCTTTGAATTCTTGAAGGATTGGGTTTCTGGGGGACCATACCGACCCCTCCCCTGTTGACATCATCCAACTGGTGCAAAGTTCAGCATTCATTGAGATTCTACTGTATCCAGGGAGTTCAATTCTCCGATCTATTTACCCATCTTTGATAAATATACATTTTCACGATGCTATGCGATTGAATAAAAAATGCTGACAATTTATGAAAATACATGAATCTTTATTCTACGAACCTTCTTTGAAACCCTCAAAGGATATAAATTTATTGTACAAATGTGGTATATCTAATATACAGGAAGAATGACCAATGAATATATTCATTGTGTTCTTTTGTTTAACTTTCAACACACTCAACTTCTTATCTCAGCATCGAAGATGCTCGTGGCCTTGACCCAGACCACGGGTATATCAGGTCCATCACGACTGTGGTTCGTTGTAATATCTTCTCTTCAAAGTTCGATACTTTTTCAGCATATAAAGAGCCTCGAGTTCTTTGATGACAAATTGTCCATGGCCTATCATTTTCTCGATAGCTTGGGGGTCAGTTTCATCTTTGTTCTTCATGAATACCTTCTTAAGATTAGTTCGAAAGTAATTGAATCCCTTCGGATAGTCTCGTCCCAAATGTAGCAGCTACACCGTGACGTGAATAAACAAATTATTTATAAATCGTGCTATATTGAATACCAACAGAAAAGTAAATAAAAGAAGCTAAAAAATTCGCCGCGGACTCAGACACATACCGTTTTGTACAACTCTATCACTTTCCCTCGTTGCGCCATTTTTATTCTTATCTCAAGACTCAAAAAGAACCGAAACCTCGCATCTCTCTGATTGTTAACAAAAATCAACAATCGACGACGAAACTCGAACTAATCGCGTACTAGAAGAGCGGCTTACCACTCAGGATGTCGACTACGTTACCAGGTTCCCGCTCAAATCGTTTTACAGAGTCGAAGAGAATCAGCCAATGAGAACGCAGGTTTTCTTGGCCGTTCGAATGAACGGAAGTCGCGAAGCGCTCTGTCGGTAACGAGGGTCGACGTTGTTATCAACCCGTTTGGGCGAACCGCTCGCGTATTGGAATCGGTACTATTTTTTTTCGCTAGTTATAAACCGAACCGCGTAACGTCATTGGTGTGTCTGTGTTTTGTGAAGTTCCCGTGACTTAAAATACCAAGAATAAATATGTGACAGTAGGTATTTAACCTCGTATTATTAGCTAATAATTTGACCACTATGTTCCTCGAAACTTGAGACTTTATTAAGACACGATTAGAAACTGTTTTTCACCTTTCATGTCGAGATATGAGACTACGATACCAGACCTAACCTATACAGTTCGTTCGTTCGGTTACGTGTGTGCAAAAGGCAAATTTTTGTTACCTCAAGACCGTTTCGGACAGACTTTAAAGCTCTGGGTCTCATTCCGTATCGCAAGACATCAAATCGTCGTCATGAATCCGGTTTAATTATGATTAGGCTAATTGTTTCTGATCACAGGTCGGCCACATCGCGCATAAAACGCGGCTGACGCAGAATATGGGCCTGAAAGCAGCTGTCCAAGCTCTAAAGTAAGTTTTTACTCTCGACTGAGTCATTCGCAATTATTAAAATTACCCTTTTTTACTCTTGGACACTTTATGAAATAGATCTTGAAGGTCTCGATTATTCACTACGAATTTACCCGAAATCGTGTCTCTTTGTCAAGCGTCATATCAAGGATAGAATCCGGCTGAAAAATCGGTCAAATATTTTTCACCACTTACACATAGCTCTCAAGTAACGAGAGTCAATTGGTGATCAGTTTATTGCCAGTAATTTATGTCTGGGATTGATTCGTCGCAATCCTACATCTGTACGCTATAAAACACATTTGTGTTTGTTTTAAACAAATCGCTGTTCAAATAAGGTGAAATAACAGCAGCCGTGTAATATTTACCAACTTTCAAGCATCAAACGGTATCACGTTACCTTTTTTCACCCCCTGAGACTCGTTTGATTACTCATGACTTTATGCATTTATCTCTGAACGAGAAGAGAATATTAACTTGTATTTATCTGATTATTTCAGAAAGGCAGAACCGCTGAAGGACAAAGTGCAGCAGTGCAAGGATCTCCTGAACGATAACGATGCATGGATATGCCAGCAGCAACTCCAGAAGATTTATCAACAGGTCCTTATTTTGGACCTCGAATATGCCCTGGATCGAAAGGTCGAGCAAGAGCTATGGAACCTTGGTTTTAAGAATTATATAGCCACTCTACAGTCCCAGGCGAAAGATCGAAAGAATCCCAAACGTGGAGAGTCCCAGGCTATGCTCAGCTGGTGTCTGGAAGCTGCTAGCGGTTTTTATTTAACTCTTCTGCAGGAGATATGCACCGCTTTTGATCTAGATCTACCGTTCAGACGGTGAGATTCTTACCCCAAACTCGATCGAACCGGAATCCATTCGAATATACTGAAAATCTACTCTTTGCAGGAAAAGTTACGTGTATGGCTGCACCTCGCCTTGGAAAGCGGTCGAAAAACTATCTGCCCCGCACAAATCTTCGTGCTTTTACGCGTGCCAATACTGTCTGGTACATCTGGGAGACATAGCTCGTTACAGGAATCAGAATAGACAGGCGGAACTGTTTTACAGACACGCAGTTTCCCTCTCACCGTCCAGTGGACAGCCGTACAATCAATTGGCTCTGCTGGAAGCTTCGCGGGGTGACAAATTAGGGACAGTATTTCACTACGTTAGATCGGTCGCGGTGAAGCATCCGTTTCCTGTGGCGACGGCAAATCTTGCTAAGACTTTGTCTTCTGCTCTGAACGATTCTGCTTCCGCGGAAGGAAAGACGAAGCTCAATTCTCAGGAGTACATAACCGTTTTTTTAAAACTACACGGGGTTCTTCACAATCTTGGAGAGGTCGGCGTTGCTGCTAAATATGTGACTCTGCTCACTGAGGCCATGACCGCTCTGGTAGCAACGGAAAGTTTCAGCTCTTGGCGACTGGTACAGATGCTTGCTATCGATTTATACGCCCTGCAACACGCCGCTGGAAATACTATCGATAGCACAGACATGTTAAAGACGGAACACTTGAGTTCAGACGAAAGGATTGCGAGAAATTGTATCTTGGATCTGATCGCCGGGAGTCTGTCGGCACTGCTTTTACCTGTTTACACAATCAAAGGAGCTGTCTTGGACTACTTTGCATTACCGACAAGTGAGTTCTTCCGCAGGGGCTGCCAATTGGTAAACAAAATTGTATTCAAACGACGTACTTTAACTTTTCCAGTAAAATTGTGCCTTGAGTGGATTCGTCTGAAACCTAGAGTCTTAGAAGAAACAGCCTTTTCATCCAGACTACAGATTTGGCCCAGTCTCTGTTTGCTGTTGAATGGACTGCAGCACAGCATCGGCGACTTTAAACCTGATCAATGTGAGTCATTGCAGACTAAATAACTCGAACAACAATTTCCTAAGACCAATCAAATTTTGTTTGCAGATGTGAAAGTCCCTTTGCCAGAAGATCGAGACCTGCAGGGTTTTTTGCCTCTAGAGAAAGCCTTTGAGCCTCTCAGATTCACGAGCACAGATCTAGAAGGCGACATTGTATCCCTGAACAAATTGCGCGCCACTCGGATCCTAGATTTGGGTCAACAATTGTCAGAACAGCGAGTGAATGGAGCTGCTTTGATTTCGATCGTAGAAGGCGATCAGGATGGAAGAGATAAATTTACAGCTGGAAGCGAAGTAGCGGGACTGAGCAAAGAGCTGTGGAGAGAACTGGAAGAGCTCAGTTTGAACAAGGAGAAGCAGCCGCTAGCGAACGCTAGCCCAGTTCCGTCGGAGTCGGCCAGCAGCAAAGGCTCGTGGGAAGCGGATATTCTTGAATTGGCTGGTGCGTTGAATTTTTCAATCGTGTTTCGTGTCACTCAACGTCGAATTGATCATCGTTTTTGCTTGTTACAGTCGAAAAGCGAGTCGGTATTCTAAAGCCACAAGGATCTCTGGAGCGCAGCAGAGATTGTGCGACTAGTAGCACGGAGGGTAGTAATTTGGAGATGAACTCTCTTCCGTCTACCAGAAAGCCGAGACAAAATGTTGCGATGCAAGCAATAATGCGTCGTGCTGAAACGGAACAGAAGCAGGTGACCTTCAAAAATATTTCTCCGGTGATAATTGAGGAGGAAAGTGCCAGGGTCAAACCCACTCCAACTTCACCGAATAAAAATGGAGTGAGCAAGAATGTGCAGATGCATTTGGAAATGCCTGGCCAGAATGGTTCGCTCAATCAGAACCAGGCCCTCGGTGGTCAGACCCATCAGATGGCTGTCCCAAACCGAGGAGCAATTGTGCAGAATACCGGGATCCCTGTACAGAATCAATCTGGACCGGTTCAGAACCAGTTGAAGTTGAAATTGGATATACCGAAGCCTCCGCAAGTGAATCAACATCCGCAAAACGACCCACAGCACAACGTGGCACAATTTGGTTTTCAAAATCAGACGGCGTACCAAAATCAGCAGCCATTTAATGTGCAGAATCCACAATTTGGGAAGAATTTTATGACCGGTTATGTACCGAATTTACCACAGTACCAGATTCCGGGGCAGTTCAATATCCCCCAAAATATGACAATGCCGCAGGGCATGAATCAGACTCGAATGCCGCATCAGAGAGTCGGTAACGTGTCTCAGGGCGTAACGCTGCAGCAGAATTTGCCACAGAATTCAGTTTCCCAACAAAATATTGCGCCCAACATGCCGCTGCAACAGACTATGATTCAAAATTCTGGACTGCCTCAAAATATCGGAATTCAGCAGCAGAATATTGTCCAAAATAATATCAGACCAAACGGACCTAACTTACAGAGTCAGATGAAAATTCCGATATCCGGTATGACCAACGGCGTACAGGGTTTACAGAACTTGGCCAATTACCAGAAGAATTTCCCGCAGAATGTTACGATACCTAACATGTCCAATACCTCTATGAACCCGGGAAGCTTAACAAACGTACAGAATATTAATTACAATCCAAACTATGGACAGAACAATTTCAACCAGATGTATCAGAAACAAATGTCTCCAGCCACCTATAACAAGGCCGCTGGTCAGTTCAACTTCCCGAGTCCAGCGAGCACCAGCAAGGGCCAACAGTCGTCTAATAATTATCAAAGATACTACGAAAACAAGGACTTCAATCTGTGGAAGGATAATCAGCCGCCTCAGCCACCGGTCACTTGGTGGGGAAACAACGGAGCGTCTCCGATCGAAGGGAAGGATATGCAAGGCGATATGTTCCCAAACTGGCCGACAAGCCCTCCGGGCCAGGGAAATATGTTTGGTCAAGTTCCTCTCACACCGGGAAACAATTATCACCAGAATTCAATGCTGGGAAGACAGCCGTACGCCAGAAATAACTTTGACGAGGTCAGGTCGTACGAGGTAAGAAACTCCGGGTTTCATTCCATGGAGATATTCATTAATTCTTGTAATTCGTTTCAGATGGATCAAAAACAGCCACAGTCCCCCGGCGCTGGGAACACGTATTCCCTGTTCAGTGGTAATACATGGGGAGCCGCGCCGCAACAAAATCCGACAAATCAGGATCAAGTCAAGAACAGACTGAGCCAGCAGTCTCTTTGGTCAGGTCCTGGACCGTCGCCGTTGGAGCGACTCCTGGAGCAGCAGAAGTCACTTCGCGAAGGTGGTACTTGAAGGAAAGATGTTGGACGCTAACGCAACATGGAACAAACCTATTCTATTACCCAACACGCGGGCCGAGTAACTAGGCATGATCAAAGCGATTGCTACGATAAAGAAAAGTTGCAGTATGAAAAGTTATTACACACTTATTAAAAAAGATAAATATATAAAAATGAAAAAATAAAATAAAAATAACATAACGCAAATCTATAAACTCGCAGGAGTATTGAGTGGATTATAGTAGATCACTCGAAAGTTAGTACGAATTATTATGAGATTCGATGAGAGAATGGTAATCATTCATTCTTAAAAACTTTAACCATACGTTTAAAAGTTGAATCTGAGTACAATATATCCTGTCGAAGGGTGTGAATTATACTGTTACCAGATAAAAGGAACGGAGATTTATATATATATGAGATAAAAATATTTAACTCCGACAATTTTTGTCACGCAAAAGTGATGAAGAATAAATAAATATATCCGTTCGAGTAGCGAGAATATCCTGATGAAGATAAATGTACATCTCTGTGTGTGCGCAGAGAAAAAAAATCTTTAGAATTAGTCGCACTACTTGGGACTTGAATGATATTCATCGTGACCAAATAAATTGCATGGAAGTTGAAATTACACTCGAAAGTTATATAGTGACAAATTGTATAGTCAGTTCCGTGGTTTTAGGGAACCTTTTTGTCAGATATCGATGTTATTTATAGCATTGAAGGTAAAAATCTATAATACCAAAGTATTGCAGACTAGTAATCATGAAAAACAAAAAGTGAAAACATGAAAATACAGGTTTGGCTGATACTATTAGGATACCAGACACTGTGTGAAAATTCTTTTATGTCGTAAAAAAAAAAAATGTACCTATCTATTTTCAACCGAATCTATGATAGTCGGAAAAAAAAATGTATTAGTATATCAAGAGCAGAGATGGATCGTTCGAAATGATATACTCAGATTCTTACAGAACCCAAAAAAAAAAAAAAAGACAGAAAAATTAATTTGTAATTTTATGAGCTAAATTGCAAACGAATGAGATTTTATAACTGTAACAACAGCTAGAGTAGCTGGAGACTGATTTATTAATTAAATCCCAAGCTTCATTAGCAGATAATATTAAAAACCCAAAAAAAAAAAAAAAGACAGAAAAATTAATTTGTAATTTTATGAGCTAAATTGCAAACGAATGAGATTTTATAACTGTAACAACAGCTAGAGTAGCTGGAGACTGATTTATTAATTAAATCCCAAGCTTCATTAGCAGATAATATTAAAAGAAAATAAATAAATAAACAAAAAACATTTACAATAAATAATACAACTATTTCTATCGCCATGAAGGCATATGTAGACTAATAATAAAATACTGACATAAATACAAAATTGGATATCTTAACAATTATGTTTTAATGTTTATCATAGAGAAATTTATAGATATATTGAATTACCTGCAAATATATTATGTTAAATATGCAAATAAGAAATGACCTCTTTTAAACCTACATATTTTATCATTGGTTACCAATTTTCACCTCTTATTCTTCAAGATCCAGAGTGGCAGGGCCTTGTCGATCGCGTTAGAAATGAAATCCGGAAAATTTTCATGTCTGATCCTGGAAATCTGAATTCTGTTTTATCATAATTGATTTATTCGTTAGCATGTTTAAAAAAATTCTTTTATTTTATACCTTGTATCGTGTTACATTTTGAAGACCTGATATTTCAAACAGTATTTCACAATTTGCGGAAAAAATAACATTTTCAATGAATGCACATACTATAATCTTTGTATTTACATCATTAATTTGTGTAAGACTTCGTTAGTAACCACAGAGTTTCAATACGTTTCAGTTTAAGATACGATTCTTATCCAATTCCGAATTTAGATATTCCTTCATAATCGAACAGGCCAGCCTCGGCTCTGCCATCATCGTCTACTTTGTTCAATCAAAATTTTCACCATCTCGAAAAAATACCGCGTCAAATCTCTATCCACGTTAATAAAGTTGATGTAATTCATTTATCAACTATAATACGAAAATAAAATCACATTGCTTTAACATGCTGCGATTACTATAGTCACGTTTTTTTTTTTCATAGGACACAGGTATTCGGTAGTTTGAACGGAGCATCGGTACATTTAATTGAGTGAAAAATTCAATTTATGTGTCACTCTTCCACAATTTTATTGTTTTGTCATCTTCCAATGCTGCCGATGCGATAATGTTGTCCGTTGGATGGCAGGTCGTGCAAAGAACAACGTCTGAAATAATTGAACATTCAACCGTTAATATTTTCAAACACAAATCCAACGAAATACTTCGATTCCGCAGAAATCTCGCACCTGTGTGTCCTTGGAGTTTTTGAACTATTTCTTTTGTTTGCAGGTTCCAAATGTAGACCATTTTGTCCTCCGATCCCGAGACGATCCACTGTGAAAGAAAAGTGACGAAATTAATTTAATGATATTTACCAAAAAATGTCGGGCGGATGTGAGAAGCTTTTTATTCCGTGAACTTACCTTGCCTCCAGTGACGGAGAAGTTCGCGAATATGCAATATTTCTCATTTCGATGTCCCGTGTAAGTTTTCAAACATTTTCCTTTGCTGTAGTCCCATAGTTTCAACGTGTTATCCAACGTAGCAGCCAATATGTACTTTCCGTTTGGTGAAAATTTGACAAACGACACCGGAGGATTGTCGTCGTCTATCAAAGTTTTCAAACACTGGCCCGAAGCTGTGTCCCAGATACGACTGAAAATCGAAACGAAAACAATAGCATATCTTTTTGTCGATTAAAATCAATTAAGAGCAATCGATTTTCCACTCTTAACGAACGAACAATCTCACCAAAGACCGTCGTAACTGCTGGATACAATGAGAGAGCCGTCCCTGTTGAAGTGCACCGCGCTAACAGGATCTGAATGAGCTGGAAGTGTTTTCAAGCATTTGCCAGTTCTCACATCCCATATTCGAACACTTTCGTCAAACTGGAACAAGAATTGTGTCCGATTGAATAATGTATCCGCGTTGAACCATAGATATCAATTTTTACTGCAGAGAACGTTACTCACGGAGCCAGATACGATAAGATTCGATTGAGGATTGAAATTACAGCAAAATACGTAATTGCTGTGTCCTTTCAGAGTCTTTAGACACTTTCCCTGTGAAAATATGATACAGAATTAATTCTGTTTATGGTACAAGAGTAAAAAAATTTTCATAATCTACATTTAATTAACTCGCAATAATCACCCTGGTTCAATTTGACCCGGATTCATTTTTTTTTTTAATTTTACATTTTCAGTGCAAATTTTTCAAAATTCAAATTAGTTGGCTTCGGGTCAAATTGACACAACGTGACTATAACCATAGTCGACTCAGGTGTGATTATTCCGTGTTAACGTCAGTTGCCAATCACAGCTTTTTGCCGTGTAACTTTGGTCAGAATTACATGGAGGTGCGTCAACTCCTCGACGGTATAGCATAACGGGAAACTCACTGAGCTCAGTTCCCATATTTTCAGGGTTTTGTCGTCGGAAGCTGATACTAACAGCCTGCTATCGCTGGACCACGCGACGTCGGATATCCCCAACTTGTGACCTGATATCGTCTTCTCAAATTTACCGTCGTAAGAACCCCATATTTTTATCAGTTTGTCAGCCGCTGTGGGAAGCAAAAATACGCAAACAAGGATTATATCGATAACGATCAACTGTTATACACTAAATACTCACACGAACTCGCCAGCCATTCCCCATTAGGACTGAACTTCACCGAGGATACGGCTTTGGTGTGCCCAGCGAGCGTGTACTTCAGTGTATAATTTGGCTTCTGGAAGTGATTAAAAATCATCGTTAACACGCAATTTCCTTTTTTCTTGTCAGATCGACTGTAAGATAAGAGCGCAAAATCCCGACGTGCGATTTCCGATGTTTACAATATTTAATACAATAATCGTATTTCTGTATTCTTTTTTTTTTGTTATTTTCATCTGCCAATAAATAAATATTTGGTAACATTAAACTGTATTTTTCTATGTGGAATAGAAAAGGGCGAAAGGTTGTTTGAATATCCCGACTTTCGGCTACATCCCGCATGCTGTGTGGTCAAGATTACTTACCAGAGCTGAACTGCCCTTTGTGCCACTGGTCGGAGTGCTGGCTGAGTTATTGACGGATTGTTGATGACCGGGTGAAGGGCCGAGGGGAACCATTGTCAATGTTTATTCAATATCGAGGCTTAAGTGGCTATCGAGGCTTAACCCTTCTCGGAATATAATTTTAGGCAATTGAGGTTATGACGGGCGGGAAAACCGGTCACCTCGGTGATTGCCGAGGTTCTTTAAACGCCGGAAACGTTTAACGTGATGCGAAGTTAGTTTTCACCTCGAGGATAAAGGTTACGTTTCGAGTGTGGTCGTTCGAAATGACAGGCACACGCAGGCCTTTTCATTACCTGTCGAGCATACCACACCACACCACACCACACCACGCGCGATGTATTTATTTTGTCGTTCGGTTTGATCGGTTAACAGGCGATATCGGATATCGGTTAATCTAACGTCTATTTATCGTCAACGTAATCCACTAGCTTTATCACGGTAATTTTTTTGTATGATAATATCGTAAAATTTGTACGAAACACGCGATAAAAACAAACCCGCAACGTGCGATGGAAACACAAACCGCCATTCCACTGTTTCTAATTTCCCTGGGGTTGTTGAAAAATTTGTTTTACACCCGGGAAGTTGTAAAATACAGTAGTTCATACGCTACACTGATAATTTAGAACGCTCATGTCGCCACTGTCGCGGCCATCTTCTTCGGCTAACTAAATTCAAACTCTTCTGTCGGTAAAACAGAGCGAGACAATGTTACCTCTGTTGCTGAATAGACTAACGATTGTTGAATGAAAGTAAAGTCTCGAAATAAAAGTGACTGAACAACTTTGATGTTATAAAAATTGTTAATAATTTCGTCGAATTAAAAGTATTTTTTAGATAGATATTCGCAAACAACAATAACAACATTTTATTCATTCAGCATATTATAAATAATGTTATAAATAATCATGATACATTATACAATCTGATTGCCTTGGTACGAAATAAAGTAATTGCAGGAACATTTTTTTTTTGTTTTTTGCGTATAAATGTGAACGCAATTTATTAATATACTGTAAAATGAGATAATATTCTTCAATATCTACAATACCAAGATTATTCACACTAGTCTTGCTATATTTCGTTGTATATTCAAAAACATTACATTAATTTATCATACTAATTATCAGGTATAACAATCAAGCCTATAACTAGATAATTTTTATTGTAAAACACAAAGCTTGTTACAAAATCAACGATCGAACGTTTCATCGACTATGTCATCGCACCTCACATTCAAATATAACTGATCGATATCATTATTTAGATTCGCTCAAAATAGGTTTACCTACTGTTTACTGTCACGAATTATACATACAGGGTGAATTCCTAACGATGACACCTAGATTCTAGAAACGAGCTTTCAAACAGTTGGATTCGTTCAGAATGGTCTGAAAGTTTGTTTTTCATCATCGTATCGTCAGGAATTCACCCTGTATAAAATAATCATCGAAGAGCACGAAAGAACTAAAATCAATTGAACAAAGACGTCATTGAGCGTGTTCAAAATCGACTATAATGCGCGCTAATAAATTAATCACAGCCCATTCATTAGACAGTTCTCTCATAAAAAATCCGCGACGTTTCATTCACTTCCTTATTATACGAGTCCTATGAAAAGAGGAGTATTTCTACTTTTAATCCTAATAACATCAGCTTAGATTCTACAAGAATACAGTGATTGTGCGGCTTAGAAGAAAGTAAAAAACACACAACATATACAGAGCGAGTGGTTTAAATCGCAGTATCTACAATAGCTCAGCTCTAATAATATTCGTCTTGTACGTCCAACACACGAGACACAGAGCGACGGTAATATCGTTATCGACAAAAAATAGATTAATCTGCGTCTAGAACATATAGCGTTGATTTTGATTCAAAGACGTCGATGATATCTACTTGTAAATGGGTGTGTTGCTGAAATATTATTATTATTATTCAATTATGTGTATACTATAATACATGAGATATGTTTCATAGGAAATATTAATGTAGTTAGGTAAGTAATATGTGTGTCATCAACAATAGTACAGTCTACAATTTACCATCTTATATAATTATAGTTACAATAGATATTGAGAAATTACAATAATCATGTGCAAATATTATAAAAGCTTTATTCTAAGTCTGTCCATTATATTTTTCCTATGTAAGGATAATTTTTTACCCCATTAAGCTTAACGCTGACCGATATAAGCATTTTCGATGAAGAAAAAATAATGTTCAATTTTTTTTCTTTCTTTCCTATCAGCAAAATGTATCGAGCAATCCTGCGCCCAAAAGAGGCAACGATATTCTTCACTTTCGTCAATAGAATAATCGACGATAATTAAGAGCGAATATCATCTAAACTACGATTAATCTCAAGTGACTCTGTACTCCATAAGTCTTGAGATTGTGATGGTAATTACGCATTTAAGGGTGGGATTCGGGTGCACCGAGTTTATAGCTCACTCCGTGGCCCGTATTCGAGGCGTCGTAGATCCGCATTGTTCGAGAACAGGGTATGCGGCGATTGAAATAGCCAGAGACCCTTTTGACATAATTATGAAGAAACCTGATACGAAACAATCCGGAAGCTCGTTACTGATTGCCACGAAAGAAGAATTCAATAAAACCACGTCCAATGTTTCGCGAATTCTTCTACGAAGTTTGATAACTGAAGGGCAAATGCGACATGATTGTGGAAGTACATAGACTGATTGTTCAGCGACCTTGAGAGTGTAGGAGATGAAAATGTGGAGGGAGAAAATTCAGGGCTGAGGGATGAGGGTTGAGGGTTGAGGGTGGCGCATTGCAGGTGTTACAATTCTGAAACACGAGCTCCGACCTCGCGGTAGGGCAACTGTTTCAACAGAACACTTTTTCACGTCTAAATGTTGTCTGAGTGCAAATTACATCTTTGAGACAGTAGAGGTGAAAAAGTGTCGCATACGTCATCTTCACGACGACATTTGGACAATACTTAGTCATTTTCAGTTTTTTGCTGTCTATAAGGATATTATGCAATGTATGTATTGGATTGTTAAGTCATGAGAAACGACGAAAACGAATCGATATTAGAGCCCAATATACATGAGGCCTGGAGTTTAGTCAAGTGGTCTTAGCGATCTTCAGAATCTGTGTGACCACCAGGTAGTCTCCCTTCCTCGAGCCCAAGAAATAAAAAGATTGAATCCAATAATTATTTCCCTACTATTTATATTATCAACTGTCCCATTTCCAACGTCTTTAAAATTAGATACTACCAAATTCTCGTTAAACTTTTCCTGAAAAATAATTGGCTCCTTCAGCAGAATGAATGTCAACGGTACACATAATCCGTATGGTAATGCAATTCGTGTGGTATAAAAGCCTTTTTTCTCTCTCATTTTATCGATTCGTAAATATTATCTCAACTTGGGATAGTGTTGACCTAGTTGAAATTAGTTTGGATCAGATAGGGCCGAGAACGACGCCCTAAGGTTTGTTAGATACTATCCCTTGTTTCAAAGGAAAGAATTCATTTTCTTTTTATTATTTTTATCATTTCTGTAACCCGCGAGGCTTTATTACTTCGCGAACTTTGAATGCTCGTCGTGTGGAATGCTTTTCAAAAGATTATGTTCTACGAAATCCTATCTTTTGATTATAAAATGTTAATGTCGTGGGAGCAGGGTGCATATTGGCGAAAATAGAAATTAAAAGGGATTTAATCACTTCGTTGTTAAAAATAGCGGAAGATTATCAGATTCGTGACATTTAAAAATTAAGATCATTTATCTTGAAGCTCGCATTTACAGGAACATCTATTTATCCGGTGTGTTTTTACTATAAGATATCAGTCATTTTTAGCTCACGGATTTTTATAAACTAGTCACTTCGCTCTATAATATGATATGGAATATATATTATATAATCATCTACACATCGTCGAAATATAATGAAAATTGGATTGCAGTTGCAGACTGAACCGTTCCGAAACAAAAAGAAAATGCTCTCGTTGCATTAAAACGTAGTTCTTCAACCCCCGTATATTTATAGCCTCAATGTTTTTATCCGATTCGAGTCCTAAATCGTCCGGATTGATTAAAATCCGAGACTCATGCTATAGACTCTGAAACCCCATAGCCCTCTAAATCTACCCGAGGTCGATCGTCGATAAGTCCTGTCGAGGGTCCCGTGTCGATGGAATAGCTTAAATATTTTGAATTCCCATTTCCCAGTTTCCCGCGTTTAGAATGCGGTGGGTATAACCGAAATAATCGCGTGGCTGGTTGTAATTATATTCTCTATAAACAGAAGAGGAAAAACTAACACGAAAAATGAAAGTGAAACATCGGAGGAACCGGGAGAATAACGACTGCAGATATGAAACCTGATAATTCCAATACGTCGCACGCGATGGTTTCGGTACCCAAACAAGCATAATATAAATGAACGTGTTTCTATTTATAAAATGTAAAAATATAGGCTTTCAGAGTGAGAAGTAAAAAAATATCCATGGGTAACACAATTTTCAGAAAGTATAAAAATGAGAGGCGGCAGCTGTAAACAGAAATGAGAAATTATCAATATTCAGACGCCTCGTGACGTCACACAGTACTCTCGCCCTCATGTTCTTCTGTTTACCATAGCTGTTCGTAGCGCCCTCAGACGGTCAAAGGTACCGTGTGACGTTACACGCGACCGCGAAATTCAAACGCTGTATTGAAAAACTTGATTCATGTGAAAAAGAACAATAAACAATCATGTGTTACAAGTTTTCAGTCAATTATAATCCCCAAATTATCGAGAAAACAGAATGAGAAAAAAAAATAGTTTCACGTTATTAGAAGAATTCGAGCAGACGGTTGGGTACCCCTTAGAATTGCGTGCTAATACAATATCTGATTGTAAATCAGTCAGACAAAGAGACTTAATTTGATAAAGATAATTGAATTTGTGAAGTGAAGCGGAGATGGTTTTAACACCATTTTCGCCGGACGATGGTCATGAATGCTGAGATCTAGCGAGACCAAATTCGTTGACTGGATGATTGTATTTGCATTTTAGTGGTGTTCGATTCATTTCACTATTTCCATACTCTGTACGCGATTGATACTCGAGTCTCGACGTATTTGGAAAAAATGTTAATCAAGACAAAAGTGGAACCTTATATGAATAAGTTATTCCAAATACCTACGTTCCGAGCTTCTGGCTTATGACTAACGTCGTTGACAATGAATTCAAAATGTCTTTTTTATTGGCTGAAAAGAAGCAACTACGTGAATTTTTCGACTGTTTCACATTCTGGAATGATTTTTGAATTATTCAGTACAGTTTTGATAAAATACTCCGGAAAATAAACGAAATGTTTAAATACCAGGTTCACCCAACCGGAGCAGGTATAACTCAAAAGAGAGGTTCCGGAATAAACCGCGTTGATTTAGGGACACGAACTTGTGAAATTTATTTGCGACTTAAATTAATGCCGAAAGTTAGAAGCCATGTCACGAAAAAGTTGATATATTTCCACTCTCAAACTGCGTCTCGAAAATGCTGAGACGACAACATACATTCAGTCTGACACCTTCACGTTAGAAATTATAACCGAGAGCCACGAATATTTATTTCATTGTCATTCACTAATTTCAATCGTCTAATCGGCAGATCGATCAATAAAAAGCAAAGGTCCAAAAATAGACTAAAGTTTTTAATTTAGCCTGTGACGTAGCTCGTGAAATCGTGTTAAATTTCGTCAAAGGAGTTAATTGAATTGTCTTGAGATTTTTTTTCGGCGTTAAATTGGGTCGACGTACAGTTCAGCAGAGGCTTTGACCCTAAGAAATTACAATATTTATATAGCGTGTTAGATTATGGGGCTCAACTGTTAAAGAATGAACGTTTGCAAACGAGGTTTTCGAAGCTGAAAGTTTATCGTTCGAGATAATATCTCGCGCATATCGTTAGCCAGCTCTAGCTGCGTGTAGATAGCTTTTATTATATTCGATGTGAGGTAAGGTTCGCAAATATTTAGCCTGCTTGGGAAAGGTTTTGTAGAATTGATCTTGTCGACTGGCAGAAAAAATACTCATTGTTTCGTATCGATTATTAGATCCATCAGATAATTTTTCAGCTTATATACACGTTTACATTAGACAGCAGGTATATATACCTATATTCTCGTTGGTATAATGTTACATTTTACTACGTGGCACGTTACTACACCTATCGATTTACAAAAGAATTCTTACGACCTGAACCTGAGGCTGACTTCCGGAAGCGGAAGTATTCGTGCAGCACTAAAAGTGCTAAAATTGTTCAGCAAACTATGTAACCCGACAGCGCACGGAAGCTGATATGTATTGAGAACTATTTTAGAACGCGGATTTTCATACGAAATTTCTCTCGAATTTATGCTCTTTGAATTTATTCAGGATTTTCAAGTTTTTACATTTCGGATTGTGAAATACTGTGTGAAAAATTGGTGAATAAGTTTTTTTTTTTGTTATATTATCCCACGTTTGCGTAATTACCACACAATTGGGAAATCGTAGCGAACTTACGGTATTCCGTAACAATTCTACACATCTAATAAAGTGAATCCTAATTTGCGATTTGTACGAAACTTTCTTATTACTCAATTACACATTCGATGCGAAAACTTCATTGTTCGCCACTTAATTCCTAATCTACGTATTGTATCACACATGTCTTTCGTGTAGGGGGGAAACTACCAATTACCTACATAATAATTACGTACGATGCTAATTGCGGTTTAAATCTAATCAGGCAAATTATTTAATCTAAATACAGTTTTCATGGGGACGTGAACGCTGTGCGATCGTAATATTATTATATTAGTTTTTTACTTTTATATTAGTTTTTTTCGTTACTCGAATCGTGATTACGTCTTCCCCATTTTTTTGGAACACGTTGTATTTTAACTAACACCTAATATCTACGTATTGTTGCTCATTAAATAATGTTTAAATATGTTGAGTAAGTACATAGTATTATTAATTTTTCACAACAAGCCCCATAGACTATTTATATAGAAGCGAGGCGTTGTGTTAAATTTTCGTTGAAGCGAGAAAAATTCTATTAGGAAAAGTGACTATTATGAAAGTAGTATGCATAGGCAAAGATTGAAGAACAAACGAAACTTTGAGTAATGTGTCCATAGTATAAAAGCTATAACGATTATCACTGTCATACATTGCCTTCGCTCGGTAACAATTATAGGAATTTTTCTTCCGCTGTTTATAGTAAAAATAAATTTTTTAGCGATCACCTGAAAATTCAAATGTGGGAAAAAGTTTAAGCAATAGGATATTTAATTTTTTTTCAATAAATCATAACTTAACCCGACTGGTAATACAACCTATTATAACTTCGATAAAGGCTTGTTGTAGAATTGCAGTGGAAGCTAATGCTCCTAGATTCTGAAAAGTTTTGAGACTGCAGCAGCGTAACAACAACGAGTTTGATTCAAGTTCAAAACTTTTCAAAAACTCTGATTGTGAGTACAGCCCTCGTGGTTTTTGCCTCGTCGAAAAGCGAATTTAATTTTGTTTTTTGTGAGTTTAACGCTATAATTTCAACTTATTTTCTAATTCTGACAGCAAAGGGCAGCATTTAGTCGGTCTCCAGGTTCTCGGCAAAATTTATATGCACAGTATGAAGAGTAATTTCAGAGAGTAGCAGTATAGCACCGTTATACGAGTCTGTAAAGAAAACTTTTCGAGATCAGTGTGGCAAGACTTTTTGCCCTGTGGTTGACTTTGAATTCACTTTCAAGTTTCTCAGTAGTCCTGCGATAGTAAAAATGGATTGTCTATACTTTTACATAGAAGTAATTTCGATCACGCCGAAATAAGATGGAGATAATTAATTATCCTTTGCTAAAAAAAAGCCTCGAAACTTTTCGACGAATGCAGTGTGTATTCTACAATTTGCAGTGTATTTAATTAGAATCAACGAAAGCTGAAGCGAGTTTGTTCAATAGTTATTCTGTTTTTTTTTTGGTTTCATTAATATATTCAATCTCTTCAAAAAATGCAACTTTATAAAATACCTCACTATTTAACGCTATATATATATTATATAATATTCGTGCAGCTTATTTTCATAATTTTTATTTATCACACTTTCGCTAGACGTACATTAACGACACGCTATCATATCTGCATAGGCAAATTATTCAACTCGCATTCATTTAAAGTAGACCTAGTTTAATCTAAATGTCTGTCGTTCTCAAAACGTATATATAATTCACAGGTATGAATATTTTTCAAAATACGTTAAAATCGTTTCAACGTTTTTTTTCACGGTAAAATTTCACTCGGGACAATCATTGAAGTTTATCATATTTTCAAAGTATCGACCTATAAATTATACACAGTGTTTCAGATTTTAACGACGAACGTTTATACATATAACTCTTTAACCCTGCGTTACAAACTTCCTTTTTTTTTCTTTTTTATCACGTTTATATCAAATATCAAACTAGAGCTTTCTAGAATGCTAGAAAAAGCTATCGGGACTCGTGTGCGGCGACATACGGGGTCTTTGGTATTTTTTTTTTTTTTTTTGTTCACCTTTCCTGCAACGTCGCAAATAGTGTCTACTATACCATCGTTTCAGCTAGATGTACCAAAATCTTGGAACTGGTATAAATTCGACTAATTTGATTTAATGAATTATACGTGCATTCAAAATAATTTGTTAAAACTCTGTGATTATATTCCGAATGTCGCCGCAGCTGTTTAGGTTCTTATATTTTAATTAACGATTAAAATGTATCAACAATTATTCAACAATACAACTGCCTTCGAGGTTGCCTTCACGATTTTTTTTTTTTTTTTGTTTGTCAAGTTATTTTCACCCACCGTTGGTGCAGTCACGACCTTTTTAAAATTGTTTTATGTTCTTTTTTTTTATCGCGACGTGTCTCACATTTCAGTGTTATCGGGTATTTCGATGGAATTTCTTTATTATCGTTAGTCTCGCATCTCGCGTTCTTCGATTTCACTTTACATATTCCTGCGGGTAGGGTATTTTTTTTCCCTTCATGTACTGCAGTCTTTTTCGCCTGCATAATCATTTATCAATTAAAATTCTTCATAAATTTATATAATATAACTCGTAATCAATAATCTCGCAACGCTTATCGCCATTGTGTATAAACTTACGACTAGAGGCACCACTGCATCTTAATCTAATAAAATATCGCCAACTCTTGCAGTTTTTATTATTCAACCATTGTCCTTAGTCTATATAGGGTTTTTTTTTTTTTTTAATTAGTCATTACGATTTTATTTTAGTTTTGTTGATAACTTCGCGCAAACAACGGTATGTATAATTACACACCACGTAATTCGTTCGCAGGAATTAAGAAAACCAGCAACGCTGGACTTAATAAAAATCTCTTTCAAATTTCTTTGATATATCCGTTCGATTTTAATTCCTGCGATCAAATTTTCTCGATCAATTATCACATTTACTATATAATCAAGTATTCGGTTTTATTCGATGTGTAAACAATGATTTCGGGTTTAATTTTCATATTCATTTTAATTTTCAACAAGAAACGACGCGAGCCTTTCCCAGCTATTATAATTATATCCAATTTTATATTCTATTTAAAGATATTTTATGAAATATTTCACGACATCTGAGCATTATTTTAGCTTTCGCTTACCTTGATGACGTTTTCAAGAAGATTCTGATTGTAGTTTCGCCTCTTGAAATTTATTCCAATTCTTTTATAAAACCTCATAATTTCATTTGCTATTCCTTTTAACGCAATATACTATATACCAACATTTTGCAATCTAACGAGTTTCAATCACACAAATCAAATTACAACAAGAAAGAAAAGAAGAGCCATCGATATTAGAGCCGCTAATAGACGCAGAGTTCTTCGCTCGTGGATGCACGTTAAGAGTTCATACCCTCAAATTGAAAAATCTTTCCTTCCTGGACGTAATGAAGATGAATTGAACCCCCGTGGACACAGCTGGCAGCGATACCGTTAATGGGATTTTAATTATCAATGAAGACCGTCGAGCGAGAAGCACATGGGGCGTTTCAGATTTAACTGTGTCAACAACTGTCCCTACACACACGGGGTAACTGATCATCGTCGGTTCAAATTAAACATGCATAAATCCAGGATAGAAATTCGAATGGATTTATGCAGATGAACAGGGTGGCCACCCGTCTGGAAAACCGGGAAATGTCAGGAAATTTAATAAAATTCAGGGATTCCAAAAACCTTTTCCATGAAATTCAGATGCTATCATCATCACAATTCTTCTCTTCTTCTTCTTGGCGATTTTATGAACAAGGTGATTACAATTCTAAGTATTTTCAGTTCGAATCGTACATCAAAATATCAGGGGAAAAAAAATGATATCAGTCAGATAAAACCGGGAAATGTCAGGAAATTCTATGAGCGAAATCGAGTCGCCACCCCGATGAATTATGCACGGAAGGTATGACCCCATCAGCTTCACTACTGTGCAATCACGAGCAAGCTGACGACTATGAGGTATAGCCAGAGTAAAAAAAAAAAGAAGGAAAAATTATTAAAGTCTAATAAAGAATTTTAAATCTTGTCTGGATATCATTTACGTTTCACCATGCAGATCGTGAAGCCGATTGCGGAAGTAAAACGCGTTCACAATTCGCCCCGTACCTGCGAAGATCCATCGAGCGCATACACAAAATAGGCAGTCGTTTTGTTTGTATTATTGCGTGCTGATTGAGCTGTTGCTGCTGGTTGACACGTCCGACAAGGGTGGCTCGTATTGTCTCACTCTCGGTGGCGGCGGAAGAGGTAGATTAGCGGAGTCCGGTATCGGCGGGAAAACGTTCATCTGAAATTGTCCCGAGATGTTTCCGACCGGTTGATAATTGGCAACGACTATTATCTTCCCGCTCCGACTCCGCGCTTTCCCCACTCCGAAGTCGCGGCTGTTTGACCATATCAGCTGCGTGAAGTGACCTGCGCAAACCATACATCGAGATCAGGGGGACATGACCAACACGTGGATTCCGGTACACCGATCTCTCCCACTGATCGAATATCACTTTTCTCCCGGCATCCGAGATCGACGAAGAAGACTACGGTCATCGAGTCGGAAGAGAAATCGATCGAATACGATCATTCAATTTTTGGAGGAGCACCAAGATAGTAATGAAATTTACAAATCCTGGTGATTGGAATGAAGTTAATATAAAACATCTTGAAATTTCTTATTTTTGTCTTAATATTGAAAGAACATGCTGACTTTTCAATCACTATGTCTCAACATTGACATGGTTCTATTAAATTTATGAAACTGTTTTGGAGATTCAAAACATATTATGATTCTTTCATAGTTTCCAGTGACAAAGCGGTGTTTCAGTCAATTACTGATAGTCCATCCAATTGGAAGCGTAAAGTTTTCATTTTTTGATTGATTTTGCAATATCTTATGATCTTATTGAGCAATTATTGTAGCAGTGGAAACCCATTTTTAAATGAAATCATCATGAATTTTCATATCATATGAGTACTCACAATCAGCCGAATTATTAAAACATTCTGTGTATGAAATTCAGTATAATCTTGGCTATGAGATCTCAGAATGATTTTGAATTATTAAAACTGTTATATGAATATTCAAATATTGAAAAAGTTGAATTTTAATGTACAAAAATCACATGTTCATTGCTTCACATACATTTTTATGAAACTTAATACAGAAATTTCTAACAGTGCAGTAGATGACTTACTTTCAGTAGGTACTTATGGATAAGTTCAATCAATTGTTCGATTACTGAGATGAATTTAATGTAACTTGAAGTAAGTCTTTGATACAGTTTTCCGATACTCTTGATTATTCAACGGTTCAAGTGTTTTTGCCGTTTGTGGCCGCTGTTATTTTTATTTTTTTGTTTTTTACAGGCGATTGAAATGGTCGGGGAAGGTACTAAGCTGGCCAAAAACGGTGGATGTGACAGATTTTCCTACCAATTTCTCTAAACATGGATTTCGAGGATCGTAAATCTTTTGATATAGGTATAAAAATTTTGGAGTAAGCCGAGGATCAGGCAGCCTCGTGAAGGCTCCCAGCTGTTGGGTCAGGGTCGACTCGACGAGTGTAGATACGCCCATCGCGAGTTCAAGGGCCTTCTATAATCTGGATAAGCGGCGAATTCTTCAGACGAATGATATAGTTGATGATTCGTTGCCTGCCTTGAGCTATTCGCAGTTGTAAATATGATAGCAGATTAGCGCGAGTTTAACAGAATATTAAAAAAGTCGATTTTTGGACACCGTGATTTTGTATTTTGCATTTTGCATTTTTCATTTGAGGCTAGGCGAAAAAAATTAATTTGTAAAGGTGCAAAACTCAAGACTAATTCGAGAGTTCAAACCCATTGCCAAAATAAGTGTATTCAAATCTCAACCGGACCGTAATCAGATGAGAATAGGTATACAATCAAATTACTAAGTTCGAAAATCAACGAAACCCCAATACTCTATTAATTCTATTTCTTGTTGAATTAATTTGGAAGAAACCGTGACCCACTCGGAAGGGTTAAAGGTCACTCCGAACAGGGTCGCGCTGTGATAGGCGCGCGTGCAATTCTCTCTGCGTTGCAGATCCCGATGTACCGCGAAGGTCGTTTTACGACTCCCAGATCGACCACTGTACCCACCGCGTAACCGTCTGTTCATTTCCCCCTCCACTTCTCAACAATTTATTCAATATATTCAAACGTCGTTCTCACAACGCCTGATAATAATAATTTCGGAAAAATGAATTGTGATTTGAAGACGCTTTACGTGGCAGAAATAATGAAACAAGAGAACAAAAAAAGAAAAAAAATTGGGCTCAACCGGGATTTGAACCCGGGACCTCTCGCACCCAAAGCGAGAATCATACCCCTAGACCATTGAGCCGCTACAAAAGTTGACGATATTTACCGAGATATAATCGTTAAGCGAATGGGCAAGTGACCTTATTCCGTGAGTGAAAGCTATCGCGATTTATACAGCGATCTAATTTCGATCAAAAACATTACGAAATGTCACAACTGTAATATAAATGATAAAACGCATCTTGACACGAATATGCAGGTTATATATCGCGATTGAACGTTCCCGCGCGAATTATCATACAAATTCATGATCAAATCACATCGTCAGTTGTAAAATGTCCATCCTATAATTAGACCAAGATATGTCTGTGCAGAAAAATTAATCAATCTATATTTTTTCTAGCTACACACGTTACAGAGATAGGTACAGAATAATTATAACTTTGAAAAAAATACAACTTATAATAATGTTGATAAATTTTGCTAAAAAATGTGGAACGCTTCACGATTTTGCGTGTCATCCTTGCGCAGGGGCCATGCTAATCTTCTCTGTATCGTTCCAATTTTAGTATATGTACTGCCGAAGCAAGTACATTCGTAACTCTCTTACCGCTCGTATATATACTGAGCATAGATCAAAAGGGGCACTCGCGAGAAACAAGTCGCCAGCGGTAGCCGCCTGTCGGCGGCGGCTCGAACTACGCCGCCGTCGACTGCCCATGCCGGCAGCGACGAGTGTATGAAGAGTTGCTCGGCGCAGGGGCATATCAAGCGGCTAATGTACTTGATCGAATCCGGGGACTCGGATCGAGGAGTTTTTGACATATTTTACGTCGTTGAATCACTATAGACTAACATTGGGAGTTTTTTTTTTTTTTTTGTCTGCCTGTTTACTCTTTATCGTACCTGCGTTGACGTTGGCATGAAGGACGTCGGGCTCTTTGAGAAAGTCGTATTGTTTGACGGCCGAATACCAGTAGGCAGCCACATGCTGACCCGTTACGTCACACGCCTCGGCCCCACCTGGTCTACAGTAGAGATTCTGACCGACGTCACGGTCGTTTCGATAATAAAATGTGTTCGTGTGCGCCAAATGGTTGGCCCACGTTTGCGCGTATTCGCACAGCTGAAAATATTACGGTTTGAATCGAACTTTTGGGATGCAATTGTTTTTAAATTTTTTAGTAACCGTGAGCTCCTTTTCTCCACAATTTTCAAAGCTTCGGTATTTTATATAAACTATCAACGGATCGTAGTATTAACCTGAGGCGACATGGTGAGTGGCGGTGCCGCATGCCTCTGTCGATAAACGTTGTGCCAGCAAAGACATTCGGTGATGAATTCACTGTCACGCCAATCGGTCTCTAGGTCACTGCTGTCATGAGCAATGCTCATCGGCCTGTTACTGATTATCTGTAACAGAAAAATACAAGAATATTGTAGATTGTACGCACAGCTGGGAACATAAGAATTTTCTTCAGATCTAGAAGATTTACTGCACCGGCTCTCGTCTTATTTATTATTTCAAACAGGAAATATTGTGCCACGCGCGGTCTATATTTAACTCTGAATTATGATAATTTGATCAAATATTCGTTTCCCTGTAGCCGATTTGTTCCTTTATGGCATTAATAGTTCGAGGAGAACGTACCGGGTTATTACCTACGTGATCTTATTGACTTGTGATGCAAACTCACCGATAAGAGTCACGTTGTGGGGAAGAAGACGGCAAGGACGATCCACGAAATGTCTTCTCGATTTTTATATGCGTATAATGTAGAGTAGCTCGGAATAATCAAGTCGTGTTTTATTCTTTTTCGTTAAAAATGATAATCACAAAAGTTACCGGCGACTACATTCCAGCGTTTTGCTTCTATCAGCACGGATGACGTCAGAACGTAGTAATTTTTGGTCCGTTGTATTTCCTTCAATTTTGTTACAATTGAGAAAAGAAAAAATATGACCTAATTATTTTTTTGCAAACTATTAATATATGAAATTTAAAATTTGTATGTAATCCAAATTCTCAGTTATTTCTCCTCTCTCACTGTTCAGACCTCATCGTAATAATAATTCTCCATGTTATTTGGTGAGGAAGGTCAATTATTAATAAATTTATGATCAATAATTTAATTTCTCTCTTTTATTTAGTGTCCAAGGTCAATCATCAATGAATAAAGTAGGAATAAAAGAGAGAATTAATAAAAATTCTGTTCCAAACCCAACTGAGTCCGAAGTTGACAAGAGAACTGCATTAAGCTGATGACTAATAAAGAAAAATCGCATATCCTTTCGCGAGGCACTACAGAAGATTTCTTTTATCCAAGTTTTGTGAAAATATAAGATCCATACGGCGGTGGAGAAAAGCGAAGCTGCAGTCGTACGGTAGAATTAAAGACGGTAAAGCTCTTGGGACCGAGCCAATTCCGTTTTTTCTACTTCTTGATAAAAGGATCGGTTGGTGGAGTCAGTCCGCGATAATAAGATCATGGCAGCTATACCAAAAGAGTGTCTTTACCTCGTCGATAAGTGATTGAAAAACTTTATACAGTAATATTGTCAAAGTGTGATATACGCTTGTGATGGTAGAAGGTCGAATTGTTGTTCTTCTTATTCCTCTTCTGTTTCATAAATCTTTAAGTTTCATTTCGTTCGTTACGAGAAGTTTTAACAATATAATTTTAATTAAATTGACGATTCAGATTTCTTCAAGTTGTGTCGCGTTAGTTTTATGCGATATAGAATTTCTTTTACTGATTGTCAATTACAGGTCTTTTAGTTCAACGGAAGTTTATTCCGTACGATTGAACTATAGACTCCTCAATCTCTGTGGTGCATTCTTACTCCGGAGGTGGAATTATTTGAATTAGAAAGTTAATTCTAAAATAATCAAACTCCAATAACTTGATCTCTACAGTAAAAGCAAAATCGTTTTTATTCTATTCCCGCATTACACGTCTTCTCATAACATAATGCTGGGCAAAGCGTGATTGATCTGCTGGCACATAGTGGGTACACAGCTGGTGTGTTTCTTTCGTTATTCTGACCAGATTATGGAAAAACTTTAACCTTGAATTAATTTGAGATTGATTTGGATTTCGGGTTACATGCAGGAATTACGTCTTTTGATTTTGTTTTATTAATCCACCGTGCAGTGCTGGTGAATTCTTGATTATGTACCACAATGAATTAACGAGCAGTGGAAATAGGCTGAGGGTTACGCCTTTGATGTATCGTTTTTTTCACTTAACGCGTCCTTTTGAGCCCATGAAATTATGAAAAGCCACCCATAGTCGTAAAAACTGGGTGTTATAAAAAGTTTCTTCGTGTAAATTGAGCCTTTCACACATAGCCTGACCACGGTCGTACATTGTACCTTATTATATCACAAATGAGCTTCCAGGCGTTACGTTTTCACATAAATCACCTTAATTCCACCACCGTATCGTAGCTGGATTTTACACTCACAAAGTTTATCCACACTATTATTCAGTGTCCCGAATTACTAAATTACTGCTTGTGCCAAGTTAACCGGACCCAGAATTCAAATGTCTGCCACAGAGTGAAAATTAAACTTGTCAGTAAACAATTTTTTCACAAACTTCTCGCTAATTGGACCCTAAATGCAGGTGTGTATGCATTTATTAATTTAACCATCGCAGTATTGAGCAAGGAGAAACAGAACAGCGAGAATACAATACAGTAGCTGAGCACAGGAAAACAAAAAGCAAGGAAACACAAAGATAACAAAAAAGAGAAAGTAAGAGTCCATAGTTAGAAGAAAGGAAGAAAATTAGATGAAAGTGTGGACAAGTCAATAAAAACACAATCAATCACAAATAGCAATCAGGTGTCTGACTTCGATACACATGAACCGAAAGCTATCCTTAAATTTTATACGAAAGTGGCAGATATCGATTTCCCGATGGCATTCTGGGAAATACTTGTTCGAGCTTATATACAAATTCCTACGATGGGATTATGAAAACTCGCGTATTTAAATTTACATACATAGACGTTCATATGAAATACGTATCTCGAGACGCTGCGCTGTATCAGCAGGTTTTGAGTGTGCATGTCCCGTTTATACATACCCTGCATCTGCAAATTGAATGAGTTACAAACTGCATTACAACACGTCACCGCAGAAATTTTCCCTCAGCATCGACAAAACGACATCAAAATCATTTCCAATTTAAAACCGCGAATATCATATCCATCTCTATATTATCTCAACCCACGTAACATGTACTACCAATGGCTGCAGTGGTCCGTGATAATTAATTCCACGGTCGGATGAGCCCTATTTTTTAGTTCTGTAGTATTTTTCAGAGTTCTGAGTGCGTACTAAAAACGTCAAAGAGCATCGCAGGGTGCATTATACCTATACGTTCTGCACTAGCTCAGCGAGTTCAAAGCCAGAACCACTATAAAGCGTTCTTGATTCAAGGCGCGCGTGGGTGGGTTTTGGAAGAGGGAACAGATGCACGCTGAAAGTTTTAACGATCCCTCCACGGCAAATAATGAGGCAATTTCTAAGCCATTACCGTCGGGGAGTGAACCGAATTGGACATGATCCCGCATCGGGCGGATATCTCGACAGATACGTTCGACCGTTGGGTATTGGTTCGCAAATCATCGAATGCTCATTTTAAACGGATCGCTGTTTCAGCGCGCATGTATGTATTCAGGGCTTGTTTACCCTTTGCAAACCCAGCCAATGTCCGTCAAGAGTCGGCTCCTCGAGTTTGACGAAGAGTAACGAACCATATTTGTTTTAACGGATTTTTACTTTCGCCAAATACTCGCACCAGCGTTTTTTCTGAGTCAAGAATTATATCATACTCATAATCCGTAATCCCTGTTCGAGTAAACGATATTATGTACAATGAGAATAATAATGAGGTCGACTTAGTCTACTGGAAGGGGGCTTTTGGAAAAACGATTTCAGCCCACATGCTGCTCGCTGTGGACTGAAAGGATCCAAGAAGATGTTCGAGGCATTAGAACAGGCAGCCTGCAACTATAGGCCATAGAATTTGTTTATTCAATCGCATTCGGTAAGATTTCGATATAGTCAAACGGTATCTTGGAGTTTGAGGAAACTGAAATATATAGGGTGGGGTTATTCCATCAGAGAATGTAAATCAGCTGACTCTATTCAAATTTTTGTAGCCATTAATCGTGAATACGAATCTCAAAACTTGTTAAACTCGTGATCTTCCTATTTTCTTGGAATGAATTCAATGAAATCTGAATAAAATCTGTGCGCACATCGGGAGGTTCCTTGCTGCCTAATTTCGTACGTAAATCGTTTACTGCTTAGTTTTCAGATGAAAAAACTATAAATTCCTCTTAGCCACGATGCGGGGTGATTAAAGTATCCGGTTCTCGAAACTTGACTTGTTATAGATGAAACGTTCGAAGTAATGTTCCAGGTACGCCGTACGAAGTCCTGAAAACGCGATCAAGTCTTGTGAAGCTTCAGTAATAACTCCGCTACGTACAGCTATTTCAATTATGATCAAATTTCAAGTTGAAAAGACTTAGAGCAAACGCAATCGGCTGTATTTTGTACAAGAACGATATTATAATACCGTCGAGGGCGGGTATACATAGTTCGAACTTTCAATACCTACAGATCTACTACACGCTTTGTTCGACGCGATTGAGTTTTAATTCAAGTCACGCGCTGGCTATAGTTCTCTGAAACTCGATTTCAGACTTTCAGTAAATTTTACAGAAGTGACTTTGTTCAACCTGTCAATGTTTTTTCTATCAGACAATAACAAATATAAAGTCGCCAGTACCAAAAACCAAACGAAAAACAACCCACATTCTACTCTCAGGGATTACAGTTTCACTCGCGAACAAAGTATCTGTACATGAAACGTTATGAATAACAACACGAGTATGATTCACGCGTTTTTCAGTTGTTCTGTAAGTCTTGTACAATATTAGGCACTCTTAAGTCCTAAGAGTTAAAAGAGGCCATTATTGTACCCCGCGCATGCGCATTCGCATTAAAATGTCGGATTACTTGACGGCTCCATCTAACTTCAAATGATTGAATGTTGTCTAATTGTAAAAGTCGTCATAAAGATGACGTATGCAACACTTTTTTACGTCTATAAATGTTGTCTCAGTCCAAAAGGTGTGACAAAGACGACGACTATTAGACAACATTTAGTCACTTTCAGTTCTGTGCTGTCCGGGACTATTGTCCAGGTTGCAGGTATAGCTAGATCCAGCTGTGTATAATCTTTTGTCCATTGGACGAACGAGTGTCATGTACTTCCGCGGACAATGGAATGAAACATTAAACAGTGACTAGGAGTGTTGAGTTATCGTGTAATTGCAATTATGTAATCCTATACTGCTCAATGTTTGTCGTGGAAATTATACCCAAGAGAATCTTCATTCGGATGAACTGTAAAGTTGAATACGTCTAATTGTAAGTAGTAACAACCGCGGTGTATGACTTGAGAGAATATAACGCGGAATGATAATCTAGATGCACTGATTCTGCACAACGTTCCATCGTTCGGTATGGTAATGTCATTTATTTCTATAACACGGAACTCTGTACATTTGCATACCCGCACATCTGCGCTAGATGTTAATTCTAAATTAAACCAACGACTTAATCCAAATCCGAATTTCTCCCACAGAGAATGTTCCCGGAGTCTGTCTCGGAGTTGAACCTAATTTTCAGACCGGAAAGACACCAAACTTGACAAACGTGTTACAAATGGAACGCGAATACACGCTGAAAAGAGCAAATTAGAACAAACTTCCGCCACTACCACTGCAGTCGTTTGGACCGGAGCTGGAGTAACTTCGGAACTGATCTAGTTGATACTTGATGGGCGTTGGGGTAAAGGATGCGAATTTACATTGTACCGGGGTAGCACACAACCTGCGGTGAAGTGCCGGAACACGAGGGCAGAGTCGCAGCGGTGTAGAGGTTCGCCTATTTCGGTCGATACGGGTACAGGTGCTGGCCGGGTTTCCCGCAAACGCCCGAATTTCCCTCTGCATCGTGACAGTGTCTCCGCGAGTATAAGTTTCCGGGCGTATTTTCCATTTTACTCATCTTCCCTTCTTCCGGGGAAAAGATGGGAACTGAGCGCGTACCTCTTCTCGTGAAATAACTTAAAACTTGACAGGCGAATTTTTACAACGGAAAATGAATCGGGAACGCAAAGATACATGTTGACCGTATCGCGAATAAAGTTTTAGCGAGCTGAACAGCGTTTTTTTTTTTGTAAATTATACACGCGTGGAAAGAGGGAATTTTCGAACCCCTTCGAGCCAACGAGACCCGTTTTTGCCACTAAAATAAGCTTTCAGGGTTGACGTTTTTATCGTATAGGTTGAGCAGAAGTTTATTCCGGGATATAGGCATCATGTTTGTGTGTGTCACGGTGATCTATACGGTTTTTTATTTCCACCCCCCGAGATAAGTATGTAGGAGTGTCACTGAGATAGAATCCGTCGGGCATAATTTTCTAAAAAAAAAGTTAAATCGTCGTTGCCGGGTGAATTGCACGGGCTTTTTGTCACTCCGTGTTTCTAAGGCCAACTTGAGACTCGGTACTTAGAAATCTCTGTGCTGAATTTATGCTGCGAATGGAAACAATGCGGATAGAACCGTCGCAGCGCTTTTTCTGACCGTCAAAAGCTTCAGATCTCAGAGAGAAATATATTGTCGGAGGATTTCGTTTTCTTTCACTCGCAAAAGAGGAGTCGGCATAAAACGAGAACCAACTCCTTCTCGAAAGTGAGTCACAAGAGAATCTTCATGATCCCTTGAATTCCTCGTTTTCTTCATATGATAGAATATCCCGTGCAAGAAGGGAGAAAAAAATCCACGCCGTGAACGACGGCAAGTTCGCAACTCTACTCGAAGATACGGAACCCCGGAAAATTGCGGAAAGTATCGATTAGCCATTAGTGATATCTGGTGCAGCGGCGTTGGTCCTAATCGAAAGATTCGCTTCACGTTCGATGGTTTTCCAATACGCACGTTCGAGCCGATGTCTCGACACCGTGCTGGAATTATTGGCGTTCGTGTTCATCGACGAGTGTGGCAAGTACGAAATGGCTACGATCGAAACGCGAGGGAGATAGAGATAAAATGTGAATTAGCCTAATGAGGGGACGGCGATGTAGAAATACTTCGCGTAACCCTGTAACTGGATAACTTCCGATGAATCGGTTCACCGATCTCCCAATTACGCGACATTTAATTAGTCATTAGCGACTGCCTTTCTCTTCACATACACGGTGCTCGTTCCATTCAACGAAGGAAATGCAGACTGAGGTTCACCTTGCCTTCTGTTCGAGCAGAAGCTGATTTAATTGGGTACCTGCAAGACCAGCAAATGCAGCATAAGGAAAGTTTCACACGTTTCAGAAGCACGGGATAATTTCAGGATCCTAGTCGCACCCCGCACCTCGAAAAATCGTCACAATTAAAAACACCCACAATTCGATGATCGAGAAACCTTTTTTCTCCGTGGAGACATTCAGGTCCCCGCAGATACGAGTGGGCTTGTTTATCTGAATTAATTTCGACGACTCGAGGATATTTGTACCAGGTCCCAACCCAAATATACATATATCACTTAGCATCCCTGCCGCCGAGTAAACACGCCTCACATTTGAGTCCTGAAAACACATCTTTCCATTTGTGTGCCAAAGAGAAGCTGGCCCACGCAAGCTGAACAAACATCTTGCGAACGCAGTTTGCCAAATACTTGAGTGTAACGGAATCGCCATGAGGGACGTAAACAACGAAAATACACGGTTGTTTATCGCCTTCCTCGTCATTTTTGAGAATGTCAACGCTGCGGGGAATCTCTGTGATAAATGAAAAGCACACAGCTTCGTTTGATCGCCACTTATTATCCAAACGACGTCGTCCCTCCGAGCTTTGCGGTGAGAAAAGAAGTCGTTTGAGCTGATCGGTTGCAGAGCACCATGTTTCATTGTTGCCAATGAAATTTTATCTCACTATTTAACAAAGCCATTTCTATGCCGACTTGCTTTATCGCTCAAGTCAAGTTTCACTCGCAGGGTCTGAGGTACTGTATCGAATGTTACTCGGGAAACAATTTCCTGCCACTAGGGTAAAAGTTTATACAGAAATTCAACCGGTTTATTAGGGGTTTGGGTACAGTGTCTCTGCGAGACAAATGGAAACAGTTTTCCGCATCGCGTAACTTCAGTACGGCTACATAGTTATCTTATACCCAAAAGTTTCTCTTGGAGTGTGTTCCACCCAATCGCAAGAAGGATGAGAGAAAACGATGTAAAACAAAAAAAAAAGTACAGGGAAAAGAGAAAAAAAAACGAGGAAAATAATAGAGAAAAGTTTCCGCGGAGTGGCTCGTATCGTATTCATGAAAGTATCAGGGAAGGACAGTCGAGTAAACGACACCGTCGAGGGAGGTCGAAGAGTGAGAGTTCGTCGAGGGAGGAATTTTCTCGTTAAACCTACCCCCGTCGATTTCTCATCCGCGTAGAAAATATATCCAAAATCGTGGCTCTCGAGGATCTAGGGAAACGAGCGAATTACCCTAACGACGAAACCGACATAACAGAGAAAATACCGAGAAAATTTTTCTAACAGCGAATGCTCGCCACCGTCTGATGTTCAGGGGTGCCTTGATATTTGCGCAGATACCAAACACGGTTCGAATCGCTGCTTCTGGTATCTGCGCATAAACAAGTTTGTCTGCTCAAAAACATTTCAAATGACTTTTGCGGTCGACAAATGGTCAGACGGATGGGGGCTGCTGAACCTTTGATCTTGAAAAAAATGTCAACGACGTCTCATCGCCTGGACACGAAGACCTCTACATACTGCTTCACCTCCACTAGCGCGTCACTGGAACAAGGTATGTCATTGGTGGCAAAATGCCGCATGCCCACGGCCTGTGGTGGGGGATTACACATTTGGTTGCATTATTCAGGAGTGCAGCTGGATCTGTTACGATTATACGGTGCGAATGTAACGTCGATATTTTCATGGGAACAGAATGAGGATCGCGTGGAATTCGGCTGTATCTCGTTTTATCAACTATCGAGTGTTTTCTGTTATCAGGTATCGTCAGCGATTTTTCGAATTGATGTTCGGACGGCTGATAAGGATTTTATGTGTCTCTTGGGCGGTTATGAAATAGTGATTTTACCCCGGGTTATTTCAGATCTGGTTACGCGACTGTCCCGACTGCGGAGAGACAGAGAAAAAGACCCGCTCCATCGAGTGAATGCGGATGTAAAGTTCACGGCCTCATCCCCAGCTGCTCTTGGCCTCGACTTCGCTCTCTTTCTCTACGCCCACCCCTTCATCCCCCCGTTCGCGATTCTCCGACACCGTGGGGTTTCGATCCCCTGGCAAAACTATACGAACAAACTGAACCCGTGACATTACGCAGAGGGACCTGAGGTTCGGTTTGAGTCATTGAAAACACAACCATTCGAAATGTCAAGTGCAATCCTGTTTCTAGTCATTTCGAAATTTTTAACATCGAGCGAAAAAGTTTAATTACCTAAACCGTCTGGACCCTACGAGCCGGAATAGAATGGCGGACGACTGTGTCGGACGGACCTTTCCGGACATTAACCACTTGCGGTACTCGCGGTCCCGGCTGACCACAGCTCGGCCTGACTACTCGACTACTCGAGGTTCTCGTAACCAGAAAGCGTGGCTTCATACTTCCTTCATCAATTTCGTCAGCCCCCTGATATATATATTATATATTCCCCTATATTCCCCTGAACCGATTTGGACTCTCTATGCGCCCAATTGAAGCGTTTATTTGCGCCATTTCCACTCCGAAAAATCTGAAAAAATTCTGTGACACGCGCGTCAATATCCGTCAAATGTGGATTTTTTTCAGATTTTCCAGAGTACAAATGGTACAAAAAACTAAAAAAATCACGTTTTTTTTCAGATTCCAAGCGTAATAGTGAAGATAGGAGGTTGAAATTCGGGGGAACCTATTTGTTTACAAGGCACTTCAATTTGGCGCATAGAGAATCCAAATCGGTTCAGGGGCACATTTAACATGGAACCCCGGCTAGGCCCTTTATGTCAGTTTTGCAGTTTACAAAAATTCGGGAATTTAATCGCGATTGCACTCGGCCCTCGGAATTATTGCGTTGCGTGTAGCTGCAGCATCCGGTTATTCCGTAATTCATATAGATTGGCAAAATTGGAATGAGAAGGTAGAAGATATTATGGGTGTCCTATAGGACGTGGGTTCGATACTTGAACAGTTTGCCGAAGGGACGTGGTGAATTGTCGTTAATTCCACCTCGGCCTCCGTACTTCGTTAGTCTGCACTAGCGGGATAAGCGCTAGTTTGTATGGCTCAAAACTTTAGCAGTATCCAGAAGACGTGCTATCGCACAAGACGCGAAGCTTACGTGGTGGCGAACCGTCCGAAACTACACACTAGCTTGTGCGATAATCGTCGCACAAGACAAGCGTAACCGGTAATAAGGTGTTTTGTCTTTCGAACATAAATTATGCATCGTGATAAGATTTTCCTTCTCCACAGACGAGACACTGAGAAAGAACAAAGCCAGACGACCGCAGGTACGAATTTCGGAATTATTCTACGTCACGGAATCTAGCCGAGAACGAGACAGTGATAGTCACGCGACGTATGATGGGCGTGGAATAAATTAGTTTTTATGCCTCTGTGTTTTTTTTCTGGATTTTCATCAACACTCAGGAAAATATTTCGGATTGACGCAAAAATGAAGGAATAAAATACAAAATACAAAATTACTATCATGATTTATAGTCCAATGAAAATTAATTACCTAGTAAAGATCTATAAATCGTTGGATACCTTCATCTCATTTAAATTCAGTTTTTCCATCATATCTCGACAACTGTTCACGCTATCGTCACGGAGGTCAATATAAAAAATGAAGATTATTAAATTTTCTACAACAAAGATACAATACATTTTCTTCATATCTTCAATAGTTTTTGTGTAATACAGGTCTGAAAGTATCGATATTTGTATAAAACCTCGTCAGAATTATGTACGTTTTCACTGGTGTATAAGAGGAAAACTATCGAAGATACGAGAAAAATGTATTCAACCTTTGTTGTAGGGAATTTTATAAGCTTCATTTTTTATAATGACCTTCGTGACGATAGGATCAATGGTTGTCGACATATAATGAAAAAACTGAATTCGAGCACCATTGATTCAAGATGTCGGATCGAGCCGTCTATGAGTTAGAGGTCAGGACTTTCAGTCCGTTTAATATTAGGCCAAGATGAAGGTTTCTTCCGATTTATAGACGTTTGCTAATTCATCTTTCCATTCGCCACATTTTGTTCTAATTTGACGATTCAAGCCCCTGGTATTCCTTGTAGGTACTTCGTACAACAGATCCACTCAGGCTTAACGTCGATCGAGTTTGAGTACACGAGGCAGATCCTGGGCTCCTGACAAATATCTACATAATGCATGACACTTGACACGTGATACACTTTGATCTGAATAAACTAAACGTTGTTTTCTTATATTAGCAATTAAAAAAAAAGAATATAAAACACACTTATTCTCTGACAGGTGTATCGATGGACTAAATTTGCACGCGAAGGTCGTACAACGCTGCGTCTATAACCGGTTGGATTTAATACCTCCTGCACGGGGTGCCATGACCGCGATTATCAGACGATAAGAAGGGACGACATATAGAAGCTGAACACCGCAATGCGATCTGAACTGTGTCGACGTTCCGCCCCTATCACACGTCGCAATGCCATCAAACTTATCTTAGAACATTAAAGCGCCCTTAGGATAACAGCGTGATTCGACCCTGGGGTGCGACGGGAGTCGAAGAGTCCACGGTTACTGGCCTCGGAGCAGACATATTCGTCAGGACTCAGGACTAAGTTCGGACAATTAACCCTGGAGCGACGGTGCAGCCAATAAACTTAAGAACAAGAAAAAATGTCATGAGAAACGCTGAGCGGAACGCCTCAGGGGAATGAGGACGGGTTGTCAAAACACGTGATCGACCCGTCGAGGAGGCTTCTGATATCAAAGATTGCGGAGAACGTTGTATCCCGATTTCGAGACAGCTTCCAACAATCCCATGTGCCTTGGGGTCATCATCGCGTACTTCAGTAAGCTTTGAAATGTCATACCTCTACCACTCTGGAAAATTGTTGAAATACCTTGTAGAATGTAATATCGTATTCGGTGAATATTATACTCGCAAATAATTATAATATCGCCAGCAACAAACGTTTGCTTATAATTCCCTGGCAGAAAGTCAAGTGTACGTACTACACCCACCGAAGGGTAAAGACGATAGTATCTCATACGTCACATTAGGACTTTGAAACAGTCCCGACAATTTATGCCTCATTAAAAATAATTGTGTGTATAAACCAGGATTTGATAATGAAGATAATCGAGTCGTTGCTTCGTTATAGTTTAAGTTTGAGTGATAAAAAGTGTAGGGATATTGCGGAAGATAACAAATTACGGTACAAAGTTTTTGTTTAACGACCAACTGGACGTACAGTGGATCTCGTTTTACGAGACTCGACGATTTTATCAAGCCCACCACTCGTCGATATCGCACAACTTTATAGCGATGATGACTCAGAATTTCTTGACGGTATAACGGATAACGATGTGTTCGCTGTTTATCCAGGTTGACATTCTTCGCATCATGTATTCTATAGTGAAATGCCATCTACATATCAAGAAGCGATGTTACTGTATAGAAGTATACAACAATAGAGAAAGGAAAGGAGAAGAAAATACGTACAGCGATTCGAGGAAGATATCCCGTGCAAAGGATATAGTAGTATGAAAGAAAAAGAAAAACAATGCAATATAAAGCCGAAGAGTATCGAAGTCCGTATGAGGATATGGTATAAAAGTCATAGAGCAAATGGAGGACGTAGGCAAACAAAAGTCTGAACGAAGCAAGTTGACCACGTTCCAACTCCGAGAGACAGAGCATATCAGAGAAATCAGGCGACATGTGGGTGAAATTGGAAAACCGATGGAAATTGTTATACGCGAGATGATGGGGTAGGGGAAACTTGACTAACTCCGTTCAACCCTCGAAATCCCTTGGCGAAAACTTATCGTCCAGCTCGCAGATCCTATACTTGACCACTCAAATTCGACATGAATTATGTGGATTTTGGCTGTTTATGATTCAACAAGCTTTACCACATGGACAATGCCGCGCTACCTCGGTCCTAATTCCGACAACCATTTTCGGAATAACGATTTCACACTCCTTCCTCCAAGTTCACCCAACGCAGCACATTCTGGAAACTGTCTCGACTCTCGTATGCAGAGCAGGGGCTACTTGTTTCGCGAAAGGAATCAAGAATAGTGAAAATTCTGGAACGTGAACGAGTCCCAGTGACAAATCATGCAGCTTGTCCGAAACATTTACTGGAACGTATCCAGCTGGTAAATGGAAAAGTTTTTAGTTTAAGCTCAATAAATTTCAGAGTAGAGCTTAAGTTTCGGCGGTTGACCCAGTGAGGGTGATTTAGGGGTGTAAAAAGCGAGGAAGATATGCCAAAATCTGAGCATTTGGGCAGAATCCTTCGCTACATACTTCGAATCTATAGGTTTGAAATTCACATTTTCGCTCGCAATGAAAATTAGAAATAGGTCAGACGCCAAGTTCTATTTCTATAGCTGTGAATACTTTTCTGACAAACTGGCTTCCAGTTTGGCAACTATCTCGTTATATTCAGCCAGCAATTGCTATCGTAATCCATTATTGCACTGATGCGTTTGCATTCGAACATCGACGAATATTCATCATTTGCACACAAATGAATCCGTGAATTGACTGCGGAAATAATGATCAACCTCCGAAACTAATTTGCATGTTCGAATTCAAATCACCGATGGCCAATCGATTATCGTGAATACATGAATTGAAAAAATTCACTATCTAGGATCGCAGTTTCAACTCGATATAATTTGAATCAAATCTGCGATACCACAATCTCCAAATTTTTTAGAGTGACAGTATTCACTCCACTAGAGTGACAAGATCGTGCCAGTGGAACAGGATCGACTTCGAAGAATGACTTTTTCACTCCTCTGTGAAAAAGAGAGACTTTTCATTTCATAAGAGGAGTTAAAAGTAGTTGTTTTAGAGTCTTATGGAGCGAAAAAGGCTTTTTTGAAGTCCATGCTGTTCTCCTGGCAATATTTTGACTTCTTTTTCACTCTTATAGAGTCGAAAGTGTAAAAGTCGTTTTTTTAAAGGCGATCCTATCTTACTGGCAAGATTTTGACTCCTTATTTCATGCTCATGGAGTGCAAAGTGACTGTTAAGGGTTGAAAAAGCCGTTTATTGAAGTCGTTCTTTCACATTTTCATCATTATGGAGTTAAAAGTCACGCTTAAGGAGTGAGAATTGTGCCAGTCAAAAGAGAGTGAATAGCCACTCGAAAGAATGTAGAAAGCATATCTCCAGTCTGTTCATATCTCTACTTGTTATCGTAACAAGAACCTGCAGAGACTTTCTCCTGAAGAGTGACAACGATGCAAAAACTAGTCATAATGTCACCATTAAAATTTTGATCGAATCTCTATCTGATTGGTAACTCATTGGATCGCAGTGTAAATCTGGTATCCGGGATGGTCGATAGCTTCCATGTTGGCAGAAGCCCGGATTGTTTGATGGTTAACAATAGGGAGGTCTACCCAAGTTTCCGAATGAGGTACCGCAATGCGTAGCTTCTATACGTTGGGGTAGGAACTACATGCCTATTAGCTTTGGGTTGATTAAACCGGGGGAACTGGAGCAAATGGCATTTACATGACTTTCGAATGTATGTGCCTGCAATTACACGCGTGTAACGTATGTAAATCGTGTAAATTCAGAACGGTAGCTACTTTGTACGCGTTCTCTGTTCCTCTGATAGCGAAATGAGATACGTAAAATTATATTCTGTTGATTTAAAGATATACGCCCTAATTATCGTCCCTTTTAACACTCCCAGGTTCTATTCTAGCGTTCTTTTATGATATCGAATCTATAACACGAGTGTTTATGAATATTCCACGTGCCTAAAGGTCGCAGGTTACACTAGACCCAGACTGGTAACGTAATTAAGAAATTTCTCAGCGTACAGCCGGTTTTTTCCTCATCCTCAAGGTGAAAGATAAAAAGAAAGAGAAGAAATATTATTTTCCTTCTACTTCTCGAGGGGTTCGCGCCACTTATTTACTCTCTTGGATATAATTGCCATGTATATAGTACGGGGCGGGGATTTTGTGAACAAAAAAACATTAATGCAATTGAGAAATCAGACGGTATTTTCTCCTCGATGGAGCAAGCCGATCTCCTCTGTCATATCAAACCTACTTGTTATTCTGTTTTCTTGAAGATTTTACTTTTATTTTTTCTGTCACTTTGAAATAGTTATTGAAGAAAATATTTTAAATAATTTTGGAATAGAATTTAGTTCTTTAACAAGACAGACGTTCTGCGGAGATTATAACTTTTACTTATAGCAAATACAGCTGTTCAAGTGTATGTAGAGGATTAGCCGAGCACTGGAACATCCGTGATGATGCATGATCAGACTGTGCCTTTGATTAAAGGCCAACTCTGCTTTTGCAGAAAAGCAGAACGCGCCTGCAGGTTACGTCGTGGGCGAAATGGGCTAGGAGATTTAAACTCACGGTTAAAAACCCTTTGGCGCGGTTTTTAATTTTTAAATTTCTTCTTTTATCGGGTTTCTATGCGGGGCGAATATTTTTTTGCTAAAAAAAAATACTGTGCTTTGTTTTTCATATATGAAGCAAATTTTAACATTTCTGGTGGGAGACTGGGTTGGCGTTGAATTATTTTATCTTCTGTTTATGCGTATATTGAATTGACAGTTGATGTAATTTTTGTCACAATTATGTTTCCTGCTGTCGTTATTTTTATTAATAACTAGAACGTGATAATAAAGCTCGTATTATCAAGCGTGAAAGCTGTAGGATATACGGAAGCTTTGTAGTTTTTACAGTGAGTTTATTTCTCGACTCGTGCAATTAACGCAATTCATAGAGCTTTCATTACTGTAGAGTGTCGCAGGCAGTATCTACATATAACCCCTCTGAAATTTTGGTATAAATAGAAAAGCGTGTTCGGTTACTGCACAGGTGGTTTTAATTAAAATACACATAGAATAATTCACACTCACAAGTTAGATGTAATTGAATTTCCATGCCTCGTTAAAATTGATCGAACAAAACGTAGAAGAAAAAAAATCGTCCCATCTGATACGAAGCAAAATCTCACTGGCCGTGAAGTCACAAGACTTTTGTTTCAATTTGTCATCACGATTTTAAAGTTTCAATGACAGTTAAGTACAGCGGAAATAAAAATTAATTATCTCTGCACCGAGTGATTAATGGACTTTCTGATACTGTCAGCGAGATCTTGCAAAACTTTTGATACTCTTGGTAATAATTTTTCTGTCTCAATATTCCCACTTCCAAACTCACCGAGTGTCTTTTTCACTCTTCTCATATGCTTGCAATGTAATCGCAGATGTAGCAGTGGCAGAATTCATTGAGCCAATTCTCTACATTCATTCAGCAAACTCAATTACATCAGAATTGAACTTTTCGCTCTTGTTAAAAAATCCTGTCTGTAAGAATAGCTTTGCTCCACTCGAGGAGGATATTAATGAGAATTACTTTTACCGGTTGGGAATGGGCGACGGGTTTGATGTAGTCAGACAGCGAATGGAGGGCTCGTCTCTTCAGGAGGGCTTCAACCTCAAGAACCCGGACAAGGAGTCGGGAAGAGAGATCGTAAACGTTAAGGACTTTTCACCGGAACCAAAAGATGTGTTGGAGAGGAATTCGGACGAGCCGGGAGAACCGGGAAAACCGGGAAGGATTCACGAGCAGGAACCGCTGAAGACCGACTTGGCGGAGGTACGTGTCCGCTTTTCCCCCATTAGAGCGATTTAATTATCCGCAGTGCATAAATTATTCCGTCATTAAGGAAAGTTCTGGCGAATAATACGTAGGACTAGATAGACGGACGGGATCGTAAAATTAGGCATTGAAAAGCTCACAGAAAAATCAATGAACGCAGATGCTGTTGCCCGAGTCGGAGGTGCCGTTTCCATACTCAGACACTAAACTTCGACCTGAGGCTCCGCCGTTCACCCCGGAGTGCGTTTCCCCCAATCCCGAGCCATCCTTCGGTGAACCAGACGCCGATAACTCTTGTTTCGTCAACGTCGAACTGAAACTTAATGCTCAAGAGGACGAGCTGTTCCCAGGAGTAGAGATTCCGGGTGTAGTTGGAAAACAGCCCAAAGACAATGAAGTCAAAGACGGTAGACCGAAGCCCTTCAGCATCACGTCGATACCTCAGATAAAGAAACCGGTACCAGAGATCGAAATACCGGTACGAATGTTGATTCGTCTATTATTCTTGATTATCAATAACCGTCTCACGTTCAGGAGGCTGGAGACGAGGAGGATCGAATCGTCGGTGTTCGAACAACGACTTCGGCAGCATCCGGGACCGTGGAAGCTCCCGCGGTTGAGCGAGTGAGAATTTTATCACCGGCCTTCTTCTTCGGCAACAAGACGCAGATAATTATCATCGTTGCTAGTATCTTGGTTTGTGTCATTCTGTTGATCTTTGTACTCGTTTGAAGGATTGATGTCGTCCAATCCGGTCCAATGAATGATTATTTTGAACATAAATTCTTCCATACGATTTCATTGATATGTAATGTATACCGTTTCTACCTATGTAATTGCGTTCGTATAAATCTTTACGAAATAAACTCGGCTGTTAATTTCGATGCTGATAATGAATTAGTATTTCGTATTCCCTGGAGAGAACGTGCGGAGGAATTTGTTAAATTTAATTATAATCCCAATTATAGAAATGTTATAACGTTTATCCTCTCAGACAAACAATCGCCTCTTCCATTTTCCACTACTCGCAGACGTTGAAATGATTTTCGTTTCACATACCTGAGGCATTATTATTTAATAAACTACAGCCCGATCGAACACAGTATTACCTTAATATCTTAGCCTGAATTACAAACTGTGCGCCATCAACGTGACAATTAAACGAAGGGGCTCGTATTACAGATAATACCACGAGTAATAGCGTTCGTGCAAACACCCAGCTTAGAATCATACGACTAATCACCCTATTTAACACTTTACCACACCGCGTCGCAATAAATTGCCAGATCCTCTTTGATATATAGTGGATAAACCGCTGTACCGTGTATCGAAATAGGGGTGATGAATCTTGGTACATTTGCTGATAGGAAAAGCCACCGTGGTAAATGACAGTTCATTCTTACCAGAATTTCGTGCAATTTAACGATTCGAAGCTATAAACCATATAAGACTTTCATATTCTTAAGGATTATTGAAAAATGATGGCTGCAGGGTGGAGTAAGATAAGAGTGGAAACGGTACTTAGCTTAACGTAAATTGAGTTGACGCTTATGTAGTAAACATAACGTGTAAGATGTGTAAGGAAACTAAGTTTGATGGTGGGGTAAACTACGTGCCAGCTGTGCTCACACGTAGATTTAGTTTCAAGGTGCAATCTAACGTGACTAGAATGCAAAATTGATGTAAGAATTTTTATAACTTTTAAAGTAAAGCCGTTTACAACCGTCAATCAAACCCGGCGCATCATTTTTCTTCGAAGTTTATCCTGCATCTAAAGTCAATTCTAAATTCTCCTAGTTGACCAGAATTTATAATCCCCTCGCCCTCGCGAAAGGCTTATAGGCACAAGGTAAGACCCTCATTTCCCAACTGAGATTATTCTCCACATTTAAACACGCGCGAATACTACGTATAAAAGCAAGGTGGCGTAATCCGGGCGATTTTAAGGGAGGTTCGCGGCGAATACAAAACAGTATTTGCAGTGGTGAGGCCCGGGTCGAGATGGTACATCTCACTGATAAGAAAAAACACCCTATTCAACGGTTTAGTCAGCTCTTTCGAAAAAAGAAAAAACCGCGTCTGGGTATTACCGAACTTCTAGAGTAATAGCCTCAACGAAAATGCTTTGAGTAAAGTTTGGGGAGAAAAAAGAATGGTCGAATATCCATTTGGATACGTTTCTACGTCTACCAACTTCTATGTACATACATACAAGACCATCTTTGGGAGTCGGATCTTGAAACAACTATAATTTATTAAACAACCGTCAGTTATAGTCAGGAAATGAAAGATCCCGACTTTTTTACCGAGCCAATCATGAAGTTCTGGACAGAAAAGTTCCGTTTCTTCCAGAATTCGTGCATACGGAAGTGAAAAAAAGTTATTTTTTATTTGTATCGTAAATCGTTATCCCACGATAGCGTTGACATCTCAATGGATTTCATCTTTCCGTTGCCTCGTTATTACTTCGGATAAGAATCATATGTCAGCAAGATTTCTGGAACTTCTAATTGAATAAAAACAGTTTCTTTTGCGCAAAATTCTGTCGATTCCTTCTTCATCTTCTTCTGCGACAGTTTTGGGATTCAAATTCGATTAATTCGCCCCCTCGTGATCCATCAAAGTGAAAGATTACATCTTCACCATTTCTTTGAGTCAAGCTATGTTTTTTCTTTCGCATTTTTATCATTTGTTCGTTCACGCTCGATAAAGCAAACGAATAATCAATCCAATCCGCAATCTTTTCCCGCTCTGCTGACGACGAAAAAAGAAATGTCTCGATCTGGGAATTGTCAAGCGTGAATAGGCTCGATATTTTCTTTCATATCTTCGTGCGGTTTCGTCGACCACTTTATCTCCCCCTCGCAATGCATTCGCGGAAAACATCTTGTCCCTGCTGTACAAATAATTCACTAACGGTCGAACAATAATCAATCAAACTTCCTCACAAGCTTCACTGAATGGACTTTTTCTCTCACCATCGACGCGTCAGCTGCCAATGATGAATGGATCTTATCATAGGCTATCTTTCGTCAAAAATTGTATGTAAAAAAATCAACCTTACGCATGAAGCATACTCGAAGAATCTTTCAATCTCGCATTTCTCTAGTGTCGAATGCGAACAACATGCTGTACAACACCCTGGTTTGAAATCAGTTGGGATCAGAGAAAGAATCGCTTTGTAATCGTACAAAATGATCGAAGATGAGTTGAAATCATGTATGAAATCACGGAATCACTTGTACACTGAAAATTTTTAGCGTATATCCCCTCGGTCAAATGTGTTTGACAGTCATTGTTTGATCTTCGAGACGTTTCTCGTCGAGCAGCCTATTTGATATTTGTTATCAATATGGTAGCGCTGGTACCACCGGTAATATCGTGTCTAGCGTTGAGTGACCAGATGAGTGACTGCCTGGACGGTTGCCAGTTGCGATAGCCAGGAACTCCCAGGTAGCTGGCAGGTAGCCAGCATCCCCAGCCATCGCGCGGCTCAGGTTCCACCTGGTATAGGGTTATTATTTATCGCGGAATCCCGCAGCCGAGAATGAGAATGTACTCAGAACTCTCGGTTATAACGTGTCTGGGTGACTCTTGCCGGGACCCTAATGTCCCGAGATGTAGAGTAAATTCGATTTGTTAAGTGGAAGTAGCGGAGGTAATTGCTCCCACGTGCGAGCGCTAATTGGTTGTTACATTAGCGAGGATCGCAGTCGCCTCCCCAGAGCCAATAATTGCGATTAGATTCGATCGTGAGGAAATTCCTATTCGTTTTTATAACAATTTCTGAATACTTAATATCGAACGTATGCATGTATGTACGTTTCAATATCCGAGATTGACGGTATGGGGATTAACAGATACGCAACGTCAGGCGAGTTGGATTCTGTACTCTTATCTGTCAGTAAAATTCAACGGATGGATGAGTTTTGCCTCGCCTGTCTCAAAACTAACAGTAAAGAGCTTCGATCTCTACCACAGGTCGTATTTCACGGTTTTATCAAACAAAAACATCACGATATGACTGACATTTTGGTATTTCGAGAACATTATGAAGAAAATGCGTTGCGTTGAATGGGGTGAAAAAATTGTTTACTCTCAATTGATTCAGGTATTGGTAACATGGCTGCAGATATGTCACAGATATAGACGAGTGTGATTTACGACCATGAATAAACTATGTGCGTTGAGAACCTGGAGAAGATTCGTGATACAACTGCGAAATCGTGTCCAACAAAATTCTATGAATAATTTTCCACCCTTGGCCAAATTTGCACAATATAATAGAAACCTGGTATAGCTGTTATATGTAAACTCACGAATCGTGACGAGACTAACGATTAAACGACGTTCACCTGTGTCGCATCGATATCAAGTTATAGGTATCTCAAAAGAGGAAATGTTGGTTTTGGAGAAACTCAGTCCTTTGTGACGTCGCAAGGCTCTTATGATCGAAACAAACAGCAAAAAAACTAGACTTCTAGCTTCTGCTTGGATGAATAATTTTTCTTCAAACGTTAAAAAATTTCCTTCGCTTGTCAGATTCGTATTTTTATTTGTCAATCTTTATGCAAAAAGATTACCTACATCGGAAAATATATCTCCCTTAACCACCGCGGTCTTATTCCCGGCGACGATTATCGCGAAACGGAAGACCATTCCCAAAATTATATCCTCAATTTCTCTACGCGACTCGACTAGAGTCTTCGTGATTTATCGCCGTCCGAAATACGCACTCTATCTTCAGCTTTTCCGAAATTGACGAAATTTGTTTCACCACCTTTTTCGCCACACGATAACAGTATTTTCATCCACCGAATGAAAATAAATTACGGTAAAAGACAGGGTCGTAAAACTTGAGAAAAACCACGACGTGTGTCACGTAAGTAAGTCAAAGTGTTGGTGCAGCTCATCCCATCACGAAATTGAAGCTTTGCGCAAATCTTATACCGTCGGATACTGATAAAGGATGAAGAGGCGAGGGAGGTGGCAACAAAAAGCTGACGCCGGTGGATAAGCAGCTACAGTCACCGCTTTCATCGATGATAAGCGTGTTTCTCGGTTGTGGCAAAATCAGCCTGTCACATATTCGTAAACTCTGACAGAATTGAATTTTTGCGAATGGAAAACCAGCAACAGGATTTCGCGTGTGAAAAATTGTGAAAAGAAAAAACAACGTATATCCCTGTTGTTCAGTTCTCTTCCGTTTTTTATTATAGCCCACTGATTATGTTTAAGGTATGTTTTGTTTCTTCTTCAACTATATTTGTTACTAGTTAATTTCCTGTACTGTTCTTGACTTCTCTAATAAAGATCCTGATCAGGATGACGGATAGTCATCGAAACGCTGGACCCTAAACTTTGGTTTTATTGACTCGATGATCTGCACACATTCCCAATAATGGATATTCCGATTGAATCATTCACGGATGATGAAAAAGCACTCGGTTCGTAACACTATCTAATCATTGACACCGTTGAGTACTTCGCGTGTGAATTCGAATGAAAAACCGGGTTATTATTGGTTACGAAAATTGTGAAGTGATCGAATGCGAGTTACGACGTAGATAATCGGGTTACGCACAGTCAGAGGGAGCAGAATGGAACACAAATTCATAAGCATCCCATATAACACGAATATCCATGGATACTTGACTTGAAATTCCAGATGTTCGATTGATTGGCGAAGTTTTAGGGACCCAGGAAACGTAATTACTTTCCGAAGTGCTTCAAGCCAACCTACCGATCGTTCGAGTTGAAATTTAAGTCACGAAATGGCTTCCCAGCTGATACGGTTTCTACAATTTTTCCTCATTTATAATCCCAATTGCGAAAGTACTTAAAATATAATAATCTTCGGTAAAGAGATTTACCCACTAAATTTTCTGTCGATATATTCTGTTCTAATTAGTCTCTAATTATCGCTAGACCGAAGATGAAAATAAAAATACAATCAAAGTTTGACTTCCTTCTCCGATAATTATACGATATTAAAAAAAACGTCTTCTCCATGAAAGTTTCAACGGCCCCTCTATCTCGGGGCTCTTTGGATGATCGAATATCGAATTTCTCGGTCGATTATAGCTGGTGGGTTTTCATCTTGGAAAGAATTCTGAGGCCATCAGCAATTTTTTATGTTCTTTTAGTTTCTCTCCTTATATAGTTTCGGTTAGCTGAGGATCAATGATACCGCCCTATCTAATTTTCGATCCACAGTGCAGTGTTAATAAATGTCCAGCTCACACGCACGTCGCATCACTCAAGGGATAAAAAAAGAGGGGGGCATAAAGAGATTATCGAGCAGTAAATTACTACCATTTGTATGACGCCTTTAGCAAGTGATACACCATTATTATATATTTTCAATGCCTCGAGGCTTACAATTTGCTTGGTCATTCTATATAACTAATTTCTTCAATCGCATACTTCACAGCGACTCGACTCACGAACCAAGAAGCATGAGTGCGCGATTTTTTACCTATCAAATATTTCTGATAGATGAGAGTGAAACTCGGATAACTTATGCGGGATTTTTTTTTTGGTCCAAACCACTCATAATTCCCCATCTTGGCACGTAATCCGCTTTTTCTAAAGAAGAGAAAGAAAAAAAGAAGCTTCGTCGTGGCCCATACGATTCCCACGTCCAACGTGAAGGGTGATAAATGTGTTTGATGTCTCAGCCATAATATACTTTTCATAATCTCCGGTAAATAATTAATTCCGTATATATAGATAAAACTTTTTTTGACGTCGGCTAATGAACTCGCTAACGAAGTGCAACCGTGCAATTTCGTCGAGGCTGGGTGGTCCAGGTGCGGAGGACCACTTCGGGGTCAACATTCAGCGAACCCCGTAAGCGCGGAGTCGAAGCGCGTAATCAGTTGATGCAGTATATAAGCTCGCGCGATTGCGTGGGAGGAAAAGAAAATACGATAAGGTGGTAAATTTGCAGTATTCAATGCGTCAAGGCATCGTCGATTCGAGTGTAATGTATGGAGTGTGAAAAAAAAACACCTCATACATAAAACTCGAACCTCCGTCGTCAAGGTTCTTTCATCGCAAAATACCATTCTATAGACCGTCGCCGTCGCCCGGAGTGTAAACAGTTGTAAACGCCGTCACTTTTACCCTTCAGGGGTTGTTTTTTCACCGGGTATACGATACCTCGTCCGCTCTATGCCTGAACATACATTCGTGGATGGACCGAAAGCACACCTTGTTACAATAGGAAATTTTCCTCCGATCATAATCATGAAATTATCGGATAAGAGAATTAAAAAAAATTCCTGAAACTTCCCTGAATGCATGAGGTCAAAAATTAACGAATAATGACAGTGGAAGAGAAATTGATGCGTGAAAATATTGTCGATACTCACTTTTTTGAAAAGTTTCGGTCTGTTGTCCAGCTGTTGTAATTCCTCGGTGGTTTGTCGTGCGGAAGTTGAGGACGGCCCTCCTGGATCCGAGACCTGATTTGCCTTGAAAAGCTTTGATTGCTCGACCCTCTTTCTGAGGTTTTCGAGGGCCGTAGCTTCCTCTCGTTTACGAGACGGTGGCCAATTCGGTCCGGAGCCATGAATGAGACTGAATGCCGCACACGGAGACTCTTTCTTCTCGAACCAATTTCAACATTCGAGTTGTTAACTTTTTATCATCATCATCATCATCATTATCATCATTATTATTATTATCATTACAGCCTCGCAAAAAATATGATTTCAAACAATAGCTTTGCTGCGATTCAATTCGCCTCGAAATCTATTCATTCATTTATCATCCAGGGAGCTAATTATAATTCGAAAAATATTTCAAATTCAGTCATGTGGAATTCAGTCACTCAAGGAACCTGCTTTCAGTATTTTTTGAAAAATTTACGTATAGATTGTGGATCTCCAAGGCGAACTGAATTTGAGAAGAACTCTAAATTGTTTTTTTACAAAGTCAATCCTCGGAAAAGTAAGGGATCGGGATTTCTTAGGTCGTCGTTTATCTTCATTATAAAATAATATACAAGTGAAGAAAAAAATTATTGAAGAAATACAGTAAACAATTTTTTATTAATTTTTTTTTTCTAGGGATTGAGAGATGAAATTCGATGTGAAATATTGAGCCCAATTTTTCAGAGTTTGAAAATAAGAAAGAAAAAAATGTAACTAAAACGTTTTACAAAAAAGTGACTCGATTCCAATTCCGACAAGGATGGGGATTCGTCGCATAAAATATTCTTCACGAATTCTGAATCACTCTGTACATCTGAAGATTGAATTCCAAAGTTTATTCAGAACGCTGCTAAAGTTTTTCCTACACATACAATTTCGGTTATCATCTATCAAGATGTGAATAAATGCCAGAAGGCTTTAGCTGTATGGGAAGAAATGGAATAAAAGTGACGGAACCAAGAAGCGTGGCTCATTAACAGCTGGAGCGAATCTGCTGTTTGAAATGAAAACCTTGATTTTCTATCCGAAATAATACCGACTGCATAGAAGAAATGAAGTTTTCCCCAATTATTTTATGTGCAGGAATTTATCATCGATCATATTTCAAGATTACATTACTAAATCGCGATTTCTGTCCATACTACAGACACACGGCAGAGCGACGAGGGGCCTGACTCAATGAACGCGTGTCTCGATTCATGGAGTGAACAATTGCGCGCGTAAATGTGCCTCAGTCAAAATTAAGCGATTTTCAATTCATCCTGTCTCACTGTAGCTCCGAGTTTTTCCATTCCATTAAACTCGATCTGTTTATCTGATTATTATTCCAAATATTCTCAAAACCAGTAAAATAGAAATCCGAAAAATACGGTTTTCGCCGCGGTTTGTGGTTTTTATCTCGATTTCTAACGCAGACGTGTGTTCGGTTTTATTCGTCGATTCCATTCAGGATCGGAGTAAAAGATCTTAAAACTCTGCAGGATGCAGATGCGGATGCGGATGCGGATGCAGCTATGCAGGCGTGAACGGTTATCACCTTGGTCTGGTGATTCGAGTTGTTAACGGTATGATCCGGGTACGTGTTTTGCCCGAGTAGCCGCCGACTCGCGGTGCATCGATTCCGGTTTATTATTTCCTTCTGAATCGCGTATTCGATGAAATAACTCTCGTCGTCGTCGCAACGCGACGGTAAAAGCTCCGCGGTCTCCTCCTCAGTCGCGACGTTCATCTCGCGTAGCTCCATCGCAACGACTGAACCGAAACTCAACCACCGCCACGAACGCGCCGTGCGGACAGCATCCAGCGATACCTCGCGGCTCGCGGCTAGCGGCGCCCCTTGCGCCTGGCGAACGTCCCCACGGCCAACAAACTCACAAATCGATACCCGCTCTTACAATTTGGAGACGATTGTTGATGCATCTGCATTCCTTTTTTTTTACGCATCTAAAATAATTTATCTTTATATTTCAGATATTCGGATATCGAATCATTGTCTTCGGAGTTGTGATTTGAAAGTTCAGATCAGACGTGTATTAACAGATCCATCCTGTGTTGAGATCGAGCGTCTTTTGACGGATTGAGAGCAACGGATGCTGGAATTATTCTTTCCTTCATACACTAAAATTTGCATTTAACAATTTAGTCCGTAATAGAAAATATTGTGTTTCAAATAAGCTACTAAAATTTTCGTATTCAGTTTGTGTTGATTTTGAACAAAAAGCAACAGAACATTTTTTATTGAGAATACTGCTCACTGATTGAAACAATCTTAAATTTCGGGGCTGCGCTAATTGAAAAAGGATCGAAGCATCCTTTTTGAACTTTAAGGTGGAATGAAAGTCACGTGACCTCGATGTGATTTACACTTGGAATTTTCAAACGCTATTTTCTCAGCCAAAACACATTCGATTGATGTGAAATTGATATCAGTGACGTAGAAAAACTGAATGAAGGGCCTGCCAATCGTAGATTTTCGAAAATCGAGACGTAATAACAGTTTTTTAACAATATTGTTCTCTAAATCCAAGCAAGTGCTGCCTCTCTCCACGAGGGGCAGCACCTCCTTGGGTTACAGAACAATATTGTTACACAAAATTCTGATTATGTCTTTCGATATTCGAAAATCCACGATTGGCAGGCCCTTCATTCAGTTTTTCTACGTCACTGATATCAATTTCACATCAATCGGATTTGTTTTGGCTGAGAAAATAGCGTTTGAAAAGTCCAAGTGTAAATCATATCGAGGTCACGTGACTTTCATTTCACCTTAATGCGTTGGATTTAAAAACTTTGTTACAAATATACAAACAAAGTTTTTGTACTACTAGTTGAAAGTATAAATTATTAAATTTTACAATAAAGTATTAAAAAAAATTTCGATATGTCTTCTTACCACTTCAATAATTCTAATCTTGAAACAAGTCCTTATCTCTTATTGCCTGAACACAGGAACTTGAACTCTCGAAGGTATGTGATATTGATGGAAATGGAAATATAGTAGTCATGACATTGGTTGTACTTTTAGCGTTTATTTGGAACACTGATAAAAATACATTTTGTAAATAATAGAGTCCTAAGATCTGGGACGTTCCTTCTTTTCCTTGTACAAAGCCAGTAGAGAAACATTGGCAACCTTGACGACCTTGAAACGAACCCCGGGAATGTCACCGACGGCGTGACCTTTACGTCCGAATCCTGCCACCAAGACTTCGTCGTTTTCTTCAATGTTGTTCAGACAACCGTCACGGGGTACGAACGCCGTGATCTTCTTTCCATTCTTGATCAACTGTACCCTCACGCACTTGCGGATAGCGGAGTTAGGCTGCTTGGCTTCTACACCACTGCGATATAAAAAAATACCAACAGTTAAATTAGTGTCCTAATAATCATTAAGCGATCAATTGTGAGTCAAAGATTAATCAACGGAACCGAGAATCTATATTATTTCCTTGAATTCGCTCCAAGAATCTCAATTCTCATCTTCCATATTCGTACGGCTTTTTAAACGTCAGAATAACATAAACTATGGGATCTACGACAATTTTTTCATTTTGAACCCTAGAGTAACTTTAATTACACCAAATCTCAATCAATTTTGCCCTAATATGCTTCGTGACGCGATTTTCACCAAAAAGTTGAGAATTCAGTTTAATCCCACGACCTTGCATCAAACTTTAATTTCGAGTATTTTAAACAACTATAATTTTGCATCAGAAACGTTCGTCGATTTTGGAGGATCTTGTGAAGATTCACAAAACTAACCTAGCTTTTGGTACCAGGTACGAATACAAAGAAAAAGAAAATTTTCGGATAATAGTTAACCTATAAAATTGGACTTACACTTTTTCAAGAACGATTCCCTTGGCGTGAGAAGCACCTCCGAAAGGATTGGCCTTCCAGCGGGTGCCAAGATGAGCCTTCTTATAGTCTTTGTCGGCCCAGCGTTGCTCACGCCTGTGGTTAACGTGTTTACGCGCAGTGCGAAGACCACGGGGTTTACCTGTGGGGAAAATAAAGAGAAAACAAAATTGTGAATAAATATTACAGAAAAATATGAGACAAAAAATGAAAAACGATTATAGAAAGCAAAATGTCAAAATATTATCGTTCGTCGAAGACACGCGGATAACGCGGCAACTGCCATGGCGTTCGTAACCACGTTTTTACACAATTAATATCGATTACGGAAGCAGAAGCCAACGACCGATGGAATAGGAGTCGTGGAAACGACTGGGAACCGTGATTATTGACGTTTTTATACCCTAGCCGTGCCGTGATTGATCATAATTAGCGAAAAAGTAGTTTAAATAGTGCGAAAACCTCACATACCCATCTTGATCGGACTGTAATAAAACCGGAAGAGGTTGCGGCGCGAGAGACGGAAGCGAACCGGGTATCGAGCAGCGGCTGCGATGTATCGAACGATCCGATCTCTCGATTCGAGTAGTGTTTCGTATCGCGCGGGATATTTGAATTGTTAGACCGAGAATAAGAAGGCGAGGGAATATTTAACACAAATACTATTTATTTTCTATATGAGCAATACAGTATTATTCACTAGAACGTATAATAAGGCAGCAGATCCTGATTATCTAATAAAATATAATATAATATAATATAGGTTTATAGTATCATAGTGTAAATACGATTGGAAAGATAGTGAGAAGGAGAGAGATATCATGTATTTCTTTTATGGACAGTTTTTGAAAGTTAATTATTCCAATGAATTAATTAACATTGTTAAACAATCCACGAATAGACATGACTATTGATTATTGATCAATCTCCCCCCACATTTTTATTTCTCTTTTTCTTTCGTAAGGACAATCTTACTACTGCCTGTACAAAGATAAAAATAAATACTAAATAACAAGCATAATAAACCAAAATGGGAGTTATAAGATAATAAAGATAAATAATATTTTTAATATTATATGGAATACTCTGTGCAGCGTTGGAACAGCGCTCATTTTATTTAATTTTTCTTAACGAATTATTATTATTATTCATCATTTTGTCTGTTTATTTATTTTTTATTTGATATTATTGATGAGAAAATATGCATTTGGATACGAATTTAATCTCTGTCGGTGAAATATTGCAAACAATAATCAAATTCTCTAAATTACTTGTTCACACTTTCTTAGAACCGTACCCCAAGTTCTAAGCTATTGTATTTCGAATGAATAAATAATTTTGGTACATCGTTCATATAGATAATCATATCAGTGAATAGTTTATGTTTAAAGTATAACAAATAATCTTAAATTTGTTCAATCTAAGCCTTATGCAATAGACATAATATCTATTGAGAAATTAAATCACGAAAAAACATTATACTAATTACTATAGCAAAATAATAAAATAAAGAACTTAACAAAAAATAATGCGATACGTATAATTATGCCTGAAGAATTACCATTAATTTTAAAGTTGTTATTATTAGTATAATTAATATTCTTATTATTACTATTATTATTATTATTATTATTAGTATTATAGGAGATACAATTCAAGATTCTCATTTCGAATCGAAAATAAAGAAATTACAATCACCATTATTTACTACATTGTTAGGACCGGCAAGATAGTTTTTTGTAAAGAGACTGAGGCGAGTTTGGCGTAGTCAAATATTGCACTAGCCAAATTATTCAAAGAGCGAGTAAGATCTAAAATTGAATTTATGCTAAATGATGAAGACGTGATTTTATCATTTATAGATAATCATAAAAAAATTTGTTTTTCGTTTCTTTAAGTAGATTGAAATTAAGTTAAAGACAAGTTAAAAATAAATTCTTGTAACAACAAACAAAAAAGAATATCAGTTGTTTAATCTTCTTTCATCAATGGTTTATTATTTTTCAAACACAGGGACAAGGCGATTCCCTAATACTTCCCCCCACTGGCCGATGAAGAAAGAATTGATCTTCTGTACTAAAAAAATTGCAAAGATAATAAATTGGTAATCGGAAAGATAAAGCAGCTCGGTACAATTTCTACTAACTAAAATTTCACTCCAATTGTTTTTATTTTGTGAATCGCGTAGCTCAGCTCAGATCAAATAAATATATCTAAAAGTAATAAGGGTAGCAGTAGCATTAGGGAGCACCCTTAGATGGGATTATTATTGCTGCTAGAGCTCTTAATATCTAATACACATTACTTCGTTTAGTTGGTAAATTTGCTAAGAGTAATGCTATAGAAAAAATATTACTTAAAAATATATACCTATCTTTACATTGCCAATTACAACTTCTGTTACAATTATTCATTCTTTTCATTAGATCCTTTCTTTAATTTGGACCTAATTCCTCCGTCTTCATTTCCTTTCAGTTATGTGTCACTCTTTTGAAATTTTCTAAACATACTGAGAATCAAATATCATCGTTATTCAAAATTAGTATCAACCCACACGCTCAAATATAATCAATAATTATTTCATTTGAGTCCCTTTTTTGTTCTGTGCACGAGAAGCGTGATTTGGGTAAAAATTTTCAGACATTGACGCAGAGATTATCAAGCTGAGGAACATGTAGATACAGATTACATAGGTGATATAAAATATACGATTACGTAAAACAGAAAGGTAATATATACTTGTGCCGATATTTTTAATTGGATCGACACGTGTTTCCCAAAATATGAAAACTGATCTCAGGATAGAAAATTGTTATTCACCTGAGTGACCGAATTCTGTTTTTAATTATGTTCATCGTCAAGTATTTTGGATAATTTATTCATACGAGAAGAAAATATTCACTATAGCGACACTGATAAAAGTTTTAGCTACCACGAATTACAATCTTCGAAATTAGCAATAGCGGTAAATTCATTTGTAAGGAATGGATCGTATGGAGTTGTAGAAATTTTTTTTTTCTCCTCACCAGATAATCGTGAATATCATAGCAAGGGCTAGAAAAATATGACTAAAAATACATCATTGTTAGTAACGATGAAAAAATAATAGAGAAAGCTGATTAAAAGAGTTAAAGGTCGAGTGTTCGAATACCTCTGTACAACGATACGATACGTTCACTTGACCAGCAAGAGTTAGAGTTCGAGGAGGAATGTGATGATAAAGTATTTACATTGCATCTACGATCTTTAGCAACTATTAATCCCTGTGTCAATCGCTGATTTTTATTTTTCGATAATATACATCCTTATACTCCGTTTTAAGCTGTTTTCCAATTTGTAAAAGTACTTTTCGTACAAA